>JASUUF010000257.1:8342500-8837500 GCA_030449835.1 Clausena lansium
TTTCGGTGTTCTGCGGAGTCCCCTATTGTACCTGTTTGGGTAAGTCTCCCTTATCTACCAGTCCATTTTATTCACTGTAAGTCTGCTTTATTTGATATTGCTCGGGCTATTGGTACTCCTTTGCGTGTTGATCACGCTACGGCCTCGGTAAATAGGCCGTCCGTGGCTAGGGTTTTAGTAGAATATGATGTTTCACGGCCTTTGCTGCCCCGTATTTGGATTGGTGAGGGAGAATCTGGGTTCTGGCAGGATGTAATGTTTGAGAAGATTCCTGCGTATTGTTACGCTTGTAAAGCACTGGGTCATTGCTAGAGGCTTGCTTTGTGTCTAACCCTGATCTTCGTAAGGCCCAGCAACCTAAGGATTCTGCTTAGAGTACTGTTCCTGATAAAGGAAAAAAGCCTATGTTTCCTGCAGATGTGCAGCCTAGGGTTGCTCCTAATACTCAGTATGTTGTTGTTGCTGACAATCGGCCTGCGGGTCCTGTTCTTTCTGGAGTCGCTCCTCGGCCTGATGCTAGTGGGGTTAGTCATACTTTGGGGCAGATTGGTCCCCCTCGAGATGTTTCTTTGGATGATAAAGAGTGCGATGATGCGGCATTCGGGTGGAGGTGGAGTGGGTATCGGGACACGAGCGGCCTGTTGTGGATGATACTGATACTATGCATGTGGGTTTCAATACCCATAGCACTGATATTCCAGAGTTTGATTTCGATGGCGGGGGGGGCCGTATTGGCGTTACTCGATCATTGAAACGCTATGATCGTGTTAGGGTTGTTAACGGTTTAGGGTTTAGGGTTGTTTAGGGTTTAGGGTTAGGGTTTAGGGTTGTTTAGGGTTTAGGGTTTAGGGTTGTTTAGGGTTATTTTAAGGTTTAGGGTTTAGGGTTATTTAGGGTTTAGGGTTAGGGTTTAGGGTTTAGGGTTGTTTAGGGTTGTTTAGGGTTTAGGGTTGTTTTGGGCTGTTTAGGGTTTAGGGTTGTTTAGGGTTGTTTTAGGGTTTAGGGTTTAGGGTTATTTAGGGTTAGGGTTTAGGGTTTAGGGTTGTTTAGGGTTGTTTTCGGGCTGTTTAGGGTTTAGAGTTGTTTTAGGGTTTAGGGTTTAGGGTTAGGGTTTAGGGTTGTTTAGGGTTTAGGGTTTAGGGTTGTTTAGGGTTTAGGGTTTAGGGTTGTTTTAGGGTTTAGGGTTGTTCAGGGTTTAAGGTTTAGGGTTTAGGGTTTAGGGTTTAGGGTTTAGGGTTGTTTAGGGCTCAGGGTTTAGGGTTGTTTAGGGTTTTTTTTTTTATTTAAAACCACCAAGATGGTGGGGGGTTAGGCGGGACCCCTACCTGTAATATAAATCAGTAAAATGAAGAAAATACATAAGGAGGGGGACATGAACCAAAACCACCTAAAAAAAGCACAATCAACGGAACTGGAAAAATAATAAGCAGACAGCACTAAACCCTAAACCCGATTGTCAGCAACAACAACATACTGAGTATTAGGAGCAGCCCTAGGCTGCACATCTGCAGGAAACATAGGCTTTTTTCCTTTATCAGGAACAGTACTCTAAACCCTAAATAACCCTAAACCCTAAACCCTAATAAATAAAAACACTAAACCACAACTAAAACAACCCTAAACTAACCCCTAACCTAAGTGCTTACAAACCAAAACTAAACCCTAAAACCAATCTTAACAAACAACATCCTAAACAAAAAAAAAAAAAATTTTCTTTCGGGCGAAAATTCTCTCAACTAGCCGCGCCCTAGCTTCCTCAAACTTTGGCCGCCGGCATGGTTTCCACCCGTAGCGGTGGTCAACACGCAAACGACAGTACCACACCCGACGTCCATATCAAATAAAGCAGACTTCTTGAATAAAATGGATTGGTAGCGGTGATTTTTTCAAAGGAGGAAGTTAAACTTATGGCCGAACCGTTCAAACTTGCTTTGGTTGGGAAGTTTTCCTTTTGAAGGCCATCAATGGACATGATTCGGAAGTTTTTTGTTTCCGTTGGGCATGAAAGGTAATTCTCAAATCTCTTTGCTTGATAACCTTGCATGTGTTGATTAAGTTATCTTTGGAAGAGGATTACTCGCGTATTTGGGTTCGCGGACGTGGTATGTAAATGGCGGGAATGCGCATCTTCAAATCCCCACGTACTGATTTTCGGTGTTGCAACGGAGTCCCCTGTCCCACCTTTGTTTGGGTAAGTCTCCCTTATCTACCAGTCCATTTTATTCACTTTAAGTCTGCTTTATTTGATATTGTTCGGGCTATTGGTACTCCTTTGCGTGTTGATCACGCTACGGCCTCGGTAAATAGGCCGTCCGTGGGTTGTTTAGGGTTTAGGGTTAGGGTTTAGGGTTGTTTAAGGTTTAGGGTTTAGGGTTGTTTAGGGTTTAGGGTTGTTTAGGGTTGTTTAGGGTTTTTTTAGGGTTTAGGGTTGTTTAGGGTTTAGGTTTGTTTAGGGTTGTTTTAGGGTTTTGGGTTTAGGGTTGTTTAGGGTTTAGGGTTATTTAGGGTTTAGGGTTAGGGTTTAGGGTTGTTTTAGGGTTGTTTAGGGTTGTTTAGGGTTTAGGGTTTAGGGTTGTTTAGGGTTGTTTTCGGGCTGTTTAGGGTTTAGGGTTGTTTAGGGTTTAGGGTTTAGGGTTGTTTTAGGGTTTAGGGTTGTTTAAGGTTTAAGGTTTAGGGTTTAGGGTTAGGGTTGTTTAGGGTTTAGGGTTTAGGGTTGTTTAGGGTTTAGGGTTTAGGGTTGTTTAAGGCTTAGGGTTTGGGGTTGTTTAGGGTTTTTTTTTTTATTTAAAACCACCAAGATGGTGGGGGGTTAGGCGGGACCCCTACCTGTAATATAAATCAGTAAAATGAAGAAAATACATAAGGAGGGGGACATGAACCAAAGGAGGAAAAAAAGCACAATGGCCGAACCGGAAAAATAATAAGGTTGGGAAGTAAACCCTAAACCCGCCATCGCAACATGATTGCGAGTTTTTGGAGCCCTTGAAAGTCGCACAAAGGTGAGAAACATAGGCTTTTTTTTTATCGAGAACGGCATGTGTTGATTAAGTTAAACCCTAAATAACCCTAAACCCTAAATCCTAATAACCCTAAACCCTAAACCCTAAAACAACCCTAAACCCTAAATCAGGAACAGTACTCTAAACCCTAAACCCTAAACCCTAAATATGATGTTTAGGGTAAGTCTCCCTTATCTACCAGTCCATTTTATTCACTGTAAGTCTGCTTTATTTGATATTGCTCGGGCTATTGGTACTCCTTTGCGTGTTGATCACGCTACGGCCTCGGTAAATAGGCCGTCCGTGGCTAGGGTTTTAGTAGAATATGATGTTTCACGGCCTTTGCTGCCCCGTATTTGGATTGGTGAGGGAGAATCTGGGTTCTGGCAGGATGTAATGTTTGAGAAGATTCCTGCGTATTGTTCTGCTTGTAAGCACCTGGGTCATTCTGCCGAGGCTTGCTTTGTGTCTAACCCTGATCTTCGTAAGGCCCAGCAACCTAAGGATTCTGCTTAGAGTACTGTTCCTGATAAAGGAAAAAAGCCTATGTTTCCTGCAGATGTGCAGCCTAGGGTTGCTCCTAATACTCAGTATGTTGTTGTTGCTGACAATCGGCCTGCGGGTCCTGTTCTTTCTGGAGTCGCTCCTCGACCTGATGCTAGTGGGGTTAGTCATACTTTGGGGCAGATTGGTGCTGCAGATGTTTCTTTGGATGATAAGGGTACTGATGCTGGCATTCAGGTGGAGGTGGGTGCCGTATCGGGACACGAGCGGCCTGTTGTGGATGATACTGATACTATGCATGTGGGTTTCAATACCCATAGCACTGATATTCCAGAGTTTGATTTCGATGGCGGGGGGGGCCGTATTGGCGTTACTCGATCATTGAAACGCTATGATCGTGTTAGGGTTGTTTACGGTTTAGGGTTTAGGGTTGTTTAGGGTTGTTTAGGGTTTAGGGTTTAGGGTTGTTTAGGGTTATTTTAAGGTTTAGGGTTTAGGGTTATTTAGGGTTTAGGGTTAGGGTTTAGGGTTTAGGGTTGTTTAGGGTTTAGGGTTGTTTTGGGCTGTTTAGGGTTTAGGGTTGTTTAGGGTTGTTTTAGGGTTTAGGGTTTAGGGTTATTTAGGGTTAGGGTTTAGGGTTTAGGGTTGTTTAGGGTTGTTTTCGGGCTGTTTAGGGTTTAGAGTTGTTTTAGGGTTTAGGGTTTAGGGTTAGGGTTTAGGGTTGTTTAGGGTTTAGGGTTTAGGGTTGTTTAGGGTTGTTTAGGGTTTAGGGTTTAGGGTTGTTTTAGGGTTTAGGGTTGTTCAGGGTTTAAGGTTTAGGGTTTAGGGTTTAGGGTTTAGGGTTGTTTAGGGCTCAGGGTTTAGGGTTGTTTAGGGTTTTTTTTTTTATTTAAAACCACCAAGATGGTGGGGGGTTAGGCGGGACCCCTACCTGTAATATAAATCAGTAAAATGAAGAAAATACATAAGGAGGGGGACATGAACCAAAACCACCTAAAAAAAGCACAATCAACGGAACTGGAAAAATAATAAGCAGACAGCACTAAACCCTAAACCCGATTGTCAGCAACAACAACATACTGAGTATTAGGAGCAGCCCTAGGCTGCACATCTGCAGGAAACATAGGCTTTTTTCCTTTATCAGGAACAGTACTCTAAACCCTAAACCCTAAACCCTAAATAACCCTAAACCCTAAATCCTAATAACCCTAAACCCTAAACCCTAAAACAACCCTAAACCCTAAATCAGGAACAGTACTCTAAACCCTAAACCCTAAACCCTAAATAACCCTAAACCCTAAATCCTAATAACCCTAAACCCTAAACCCTAAAACAACCCTAAACCCTAAACAACCCTAAAACAACCCTAAACCCTAAACAACCCTAACCTAACCCTAAACCCTAACCCTAAACCCTAAACCCTAAAACAACCCTAACCCTAAACCCTAAACAAAAAAAAAAAAAATTTTCTTTCGGGCGAAAATTCTCTCAACTAGCCGCGCCCTAGCTTCCTCAAACTTTGGCCGCCGGCATGGTTCCACCGGCTGCCGGTGGTGGTGCTCAACCACCGTCGGACCCCCATCACCCCACTGCCAACCTTTTCCGTCACCGCTCACCCCTGCAGCAGCCGCCACCTCCGCGAAACAGTAAGCCAAACCTGCAAAACAACGCCCAGAATTTGCTGTCTGCTGCCGCCGGTGATTTAGCCGTCGGAACTGTTTCCAGTCGGCCGCTAGCACCCCCCACACACCCACCCAACCTTGCTTTGGCCGAACCCATGTCCCATACGTCCGCAATACTCCATCCTGCACCTGCAGAACCAACCCCTAGCCGCCGCGCGCACGCTTCTTGCGCAGCCGTCGAGTCTCTAAGTGTTCCCCCTGATGGTTTTTCCCTTGCCGAAACCTATCCCACCTTCTTTGCGTCGTCTTATGATCGCCAAACTGAAGCAAACCCAAAGAAGCGTGTTTTCGAGTCAGATCCGAAAAATTTGCATGGTCTGCTAACCGCCGCCTATGGTGGTTCTGTGCTGCCGGCTGCCTCCCTTAAACCACCACACGCTCATCGTCCCTCTCCGACTCCCCTAGCTACGTCTCAAATGGCTACAACTCTCTCACCCGATATTCCTCCTCCACACTTGTCCACTGAGTTGACTCACAACCCTAACTCGGTTCAACAGCCCCATGCAACCTCGGTGCCGCAGCAGCCCAATTCACGTGGCCAAACTATTTCCACTCATGCGCGCGGCCAAGATCACTTTCCTTTAAGAGGGAATCTGCAGCCAACATCATCTCGCAGCCACACCCAGCCCATTCCCGTCGGTTTAAGCGATGGCATGATAGGTGCTCAAAACCGCACCGTGCCCAACATCCAAACTAAGCTGTCCGCCTCTTACGCTTCAGCTGTGAACCCCGCTTCTATCCTGAACCCTACTGCCCCTTCTAGGCCACAAAAGTCTTTCTTGGATGCTGTAACCGGTAATCACGACACGTCCATTCCTGTCAGGCCGGTGCTACTGCACCGTGGTGAACCCGCGGTGATTTTTTCAAAGGAGGAAGTTAAACTTATGGCCGAACCGTTCAAACTTGCTTTGGTTGGGAAGTTTTCCTTTGGCCGGCCATCAATGGACATGATTCGGAAGTTTTTTGTTTCCCTTGGGCTGAAAGGTAATTCTCAAATCTCTTTGCTTGATAACCGGCATGTGTTGATTAAGTTATCTTTGGAAGAGGATTACTCGCGTATTTGGGTTCGCCAGACGTGGTATGTAAATGGCCGGGGAATGCGCATCTTCAAATGGAGTACAAATTTTCGGTGTTCTGCGGAGTCCCCTATTGTACCTGTTTGGGTAAGTCTCCCTTATCTACCAGTCCATTTTATTCACTGTAAGTCTGCTTTATTTGATATTGCTCGGGCTATTGGTACTCCTTTGCGTGTTGATCACGCTACGGCCTCGGTAAATAGGCCGTCCGTGGCTAGGGTTTTAGTAGAATATGATGTTTCACGGCCTTTGCTGCCCCGTATTTGGATTGGTGAGGGAGAATCTGGGTTCTGGCAGGATGTAATGTTTGAGAAGATTCCTGCGTATTGTTCTGCTTGTAAGCACCTGGGTCATTCTGCCGAGGCTTGCTTTGTGTCTAACCCTGATCTTCGTAAGGCCCAGCAACCTAAGGATTCTGCTTAGAGTACTGTTCCTGATAAAGGAAAAAAGCCTATGTTTCCTGCAGATGTGCAGCCTAGGGTTGCTCCTAATACTCAGTATGTTGTTGTTGCTGACAATCGGCCTGCGGGTCCTGTTCTTTCTGGAGTCGCTCCTCGGCCTGATGCTAGTGGGGTTAGTCATACTTTGGGGCAGATTGGTGCTGCAGATGTTTCTTTGGATGATAAGGGTACTGATGCTGGCATTGAGGTGGAGGTGGGTGCCGTATCGGGACACGAGCGGCCTGTTGTGGATGATACTGATACTATGCATGTGGGTTTCAATACCCATAGCATTGATATTCCAGAGTTTGATTTCGATGGCGGAGGGGGCCGTATTGGCGTTTCTCGATCATTGAAACGCTATGATCGTGTTAGGGTTGTTTACGGTTTAGGGTTGTTTAGGGTTTAGGGTTAGGGTTTAGGGTTGTTTAGGGTTTAGGGTTTAGGGTTGTTCAGGGTTTAGGGTTGTTTAGGGTTTTTTAGGGTTTAGGGTTGTTTAAGGTTTAGGTTTGTTTAGGGTTGTTTTAGGGTTTAGGGTTTAGGGTTGTTTAGGGTTTAGGGTTATTTAGGGTTTAGGGTTGTTTAGGGTTTAGCTTTTAGGGTTTAGGGTTGTTTAGGGTTGTTTTGGGCTGTTTAGGGTTTAGGGTTGTTTAGCGTTGTTTTAGGGTTTAGGGTTTAGGGTTATTTAGGGTTAGGGTTTAGGGTTTAGGATTGTTTAGGGTTGTATTCGGGCTGTTTAGGGTTTAGGGTTGTTTTAGGGTTTAGGGTTTAGGGTTGTTTAGGGTTTAGGGTTGTTTAGGGCTTAGGGTTTAGGGTTGTTTAGGGTTTTTTTTTTTTATTTAAAACCACCAAGATGGTGGGGGGTTAGGCGGGACCCCTACCTGTAATATAAATCAGTAAAATGAAGAAAATACATAAGGAGGGGGACATGAACCAAAACCACCTAAAAAAAGCACAATCAACGGAACTGGAAAAATAATAAGCAGACAGCACTAAACCCTAAACCCGATTGTCAGCAACAACAACATACTGAGTATTAGGAGCAGCCCTAGGCTGCACATCTGCAGGAAACATAGGCTTTTTTCCTTTATCAGGAACAGTACTCTAAACCCTAAACCCTAAACCCTAAATAACCCTAAACCCTAAACCCTAATAACCCTAAACCCTAAACCCTAAAACAACCCTAAACCCTAAACAACCCTAACCTAACCCTAAACCCTAACCCTAAACCCTAAACCCTAAAACAACCCTAACCCTAAACCCTAAACAAAAAAAAAAAAAAATTTTCTTTCGGGCGAAAATTCTCTCAACTAGCCGCGCCCTAGCTTCCTCAAACTTTGGCCGCCGGCATGGTTCCACCGGCTGCCGGTGGTGGTGCTCAACCACCGTCGGACCCCCATCACCCCACTGCCAACCTTTTCCGTCACCGCTCACCCCTGCAGCAGCCGCCACCTCCGCGAAACAGTAAGCCAAACCTGCAAAACAACGCCCAGAATTTGCTGTCTGCTGCCGCCGGTGATTTAGCCGTCGGAACTGTTTCCAGTCGGCCGCTAGCACCCCCCACACACCCACCCAACCTTGCTTTGGCCGAACCCATGTCCCATACGTCCGCAATACTCCATCCTGCACCTGCAGAACCAACCCCTAGCCGCCGCGCGCACGCTTCTTGCGCAGCCGTCGAGTCTCTAAGTGTTCCCCCTGATGGTTTTTCCCTTGCCGAAACCTATCCCACCTTCTTTGCGTCGTCTCATGATCGCCAAACTGAAGCAAACCCAAAGAAGCGTGTTTTCGAGTCAGATCCGAAAAATTTGCATGGTCTGCTAACCGCCGCCTATGGTGGTTCTGTGCTGCCGGCTGCCTCCCTTAAACCACCACACGCTCATCGTCCCTCTCCGACTCCCCTAGCTACGTCTCAAATGGCTACAACTCTCTCACCCGATATTCCTCCTCCACACTTGTCCACTGAGTTGACTCACAACCCTAACTCGGTTCAACAGCCCCATGCAACCTCGGTGCCGCAGCAGCCCAATTCACGTGGCCAAACTATTTCCTCTCATGCGCGCGGCCAAGATCACTTTCCTTTAAGAGGGAATCTGCAGCCAACATCATCTCGCAGCCACACCCAGCCCATTCCCGTCGGTTTAAGCGATGGCATGACAGGTGCTCAAAACCGCACCGTGCCCAACATCCAAACTAAGCTGTCCGCCTCTTACGCTTCAGCTGTGAACCCCGCTTCTATCCTGAACCCTACTGCCCCTTCTAGGCCACAAAAGTCTTTCTTGGATGCTGTAACCGGTACTCACGACACGTCCATTCCTGTCAGGCCGGTGCTACTGCACCGTGGTGAACCCGCGGTGATTTTTTCAAAGGAGGAAGTTAAACTTATGGCCGAACCGTTCAAACTTGCTTTGGTTGGGAAGTTTTCCTTTGGCCGGCCATCAATGGACATGATTCGGAAGTTTTTTGTTTCCCTTGGGCTGAAAGGTAATTCTCAAATCTCTTTGCTTGATAACCGGCATGTGTTGATTAAGTTATCTTTGGAAGAGGATTACTCGCGTATTTGGGTTCGCCAGACGTGGTATGTAAATGGCCGGGGAATGCGCATCTTCAAATGGAGTACAGATTTTCGGTGTTCTGCGGAGTCCCCTATTGTACCTGTTTGGGTAAGTCTCCCTTATCTACCAGTCCATTTTATTCACTTTAAGTCTGCTTTATTTGATATTGTTCGGGCTATTGGTACTCCTTTGCGTGTTGATCACGCTACGGCCTCGGTAAATAGGCCGTCCGTGGCTAGGGTTTTTAGTTTATGATGTTTAGGGTTAGGGTTTTGGGTTGTTTAAGGTTTAGGGTTTAGGGTTGTAATGTTTAGGGTTTAGGGTTGTTTAGGGTAAGTTTAGGGTTTTTTTAGGGTTTAGGGTTGTTTAGGGTTTAGGTAAGGTTTAGGGTTTAAATGGTTTACGATTTAGGGTTTAGGGTTGTTTAGGATGTTTAGGGTTATTTATGGGTTTAGGGTTAGGGTTTAGGGTTGTTTTAGGGTTGTTTAGGGTTGTTTAGGGTTTAGGGTTTAGGGTTGTTTAGATGTTTCTTTTGATAAGGGTGCGATGCGGCATTTAGGGTTTAGGGTTGTTTAGGGTTTAGGGATTTAGGGTTGTTTAGGGTTTAGGTTTTAGGGTTGTTTTAGGTTTGTTTAGGGTTGTTTAGGGTTTATGAGGTTTAGGGTTTAGGGTTTAGGGTTAGGGTTGTTTAGGGTTTAGGGTTTAGGGTTGTTTAGGGTTTAGGGTTTTTTTAGGGTTGTTTAAGGGTTTAGGGTTTGGGGTTTTGTTTAGGGTTTTTTTTTTTTTATTTAAAACCACCAAGATGGTGGGGGTTAGGCGGGACCCCTACCCGTAATATTTAAATCGTTTAAAATGAAGAAAATACATAAGGAGGGGGACATGAACCAAAACCTCCTAATAAAAGCACAATCAACGGTTTAGAAAAATTATAAGTTTATAAAGAGTTAAAGACTAAACCCCTAAAGGTTTTGTTTCGGTTGTTTAGGGTTTACCGAGTTAGGGTTTTAGGAGTTTAGGTTTAGGGTTTAGAAACATAGGGTTTTTCCTTGTTTCGGGAGGGTTTAGGGTTAAACCATAAACCCTAAACCCAAAATAACCCTAAACCCTAAACCCTAATAACCCTAAACCCTAAACCCTAGGGTTAAACCCTAAACCTAAACTAAAACCTAACCCTAACCCTAAACCCTAAACCCCCTAAACCCTAACCCTAAACCCTAAACCCTAAAACAACCCTAAGGAAAAACCTAAACAAAAAAAAAAAAAATTTTCTTTCGGGCGAAAATTCTCTCAACTAGCCGCGTTTAGGGTTTAAGTTTAGCTTCCTCAAACTTTGGCCGCCGGCATGGTTGGTTAGGGTTTAGGGTTTAGGGTGGTGGTGCTCAACCAGGGTCGGACCCCCATCACCCCAGGGCCAACCTTTTCCGTCACCGCTCACCCCCTGCGTTTAGGCCGCCACCTCTGCGAAATAGTAAGCCAAAGCAAAACAACGTTTAGGGTTTAGGGTCTGTTTAGCCGTTTAGGGGTTAGGATTGAGGGTTTAGGGTTTCGTTTCGTTTTTAGGGTTTAGGGTTTAGCACCCCCCACACACCCACCCAACCTTGCTTTGGCCGAACCCATGTCCCATACGTCCGCAATACTCCATTAGGGCACTGCAGAACCAGGGTTTGGCCGCGCGCGCGGTTAGGGTTTAGGGTTGTTTCGAGTCTCTAAGTGTTCCCCCGATGGTTTTAGGGTTTACCGAAACCTATCCCACCTTCTTTGCGTCGTCTCATGATCGCCAAAGGCGAAGTAAACCCAAAGAAGCGTGTTTTTGAGTCGATTAGAAAAATTTGCATGGTTTAGGGCTGCAACCGCCGCCTACGTGTGGTTAGGGTTGTTTAGGCCGCCGCCCCTTAAACCACCACACGCTCATCGTCCCTCTCCGACTCCCCTAGCTCCGTCTCAAATGGCTACAACTCTCTCACCCGATCTTCCTCCTCCAGACTTGTCCTTTGAGTTGACTCACAACGGAAAACTAACTCGGTTAGGGACACGACCCCCATGCAACCCGGTGTCGCGCAACGGCCCGATTCACGTGGCCAAACTATTTCCTCTCATGCGCGCGGCCAAGATCACTTTCCTTTAAGAGGGAATCTGCAGCCAACATCATCTCGCAGCCACACCCAACCCATTCCCGTCGGTTTAAGCGATGGCATGACAGGTGCTCAAAACCGCACCGTGCCCAACATCCAAACTAAACCCTAAACCCCGTCCGCCTCTTTAGGGTTTTGTGAACCCCGCTTCTATCCCGAACCCTACCGCCCCCTTCTAGGCCACAAAAGTCTTTCTTGGATCCAGGGATGTCAGAACCGGTACTCACGACACGTCCATTCCTGTCAGGCCGGTGCTACTGCACCGTGGTGAACCCGCGGTGATTTTTTCAAAGGAGGAAGTTAAACTTATGGCCGAACCGTTCAAACTTGCTTTGGTTGGGAAGTTTTCCTTTGGCCGGCCATCAATGGACATGATTCGAAAGTTTTTTGTTTCCCTTGGGCTGAAAGGTAATTCTCAAATCTCTTTGCTTGATAACCGGCATGTGTTGATTAAGTTATCTTTGGAAGAGGATTACTCGCGTATTTGGGTTCGCCAGACGTGGTATGTAAATGGCCGGGGAATGCGCATCTTCAAATGGAGTACAGATTTTCGGTGTTCTGGGGAGTCCCCTATTGTACCTGTTTGGGTAAGTCTCCCTTATCTACCAGTCCATTTTATTCACTTTAAGTCTGCTTTATTTGATATTGTTCGGGCTATTGGTACTCCTTTGCGTGTTGATCACGCTACGGCCTCGGTAAATAGGCCGTCCGTGGGTTGTTTAGGGTTTAGGGTTAGGGTTTAGGGTTGTTTAAGGTTTAGGGTTTAGGGTTGTTTAGGGTTTAGGGTTGTTTAGGGTTGTTTAGGGTTTTTTTAGGGTTTAGGGTTGTTTAGGGTTTAGGTTTGTTTAGGGTTGTTTTAGGGTTTAGGGTTTAGGGTTGTTTAGGGTTTAGGGTTATTTAGGGTTTAGGGTTAGGGTTTAGGGTTGTTTTAGGGTTGTTTAGGGTTGTTTAGGGTTTAGGGTTGTTTAGGGTTGTTTTGGGCTGTTTAGGGTTTAGGGTTGTTTTAGGGTTTGGGGTTTAGGGTTATTTAGGGTTAGGGTTTAGGGTTTAGGGTTGTTTAGGGTTGTTTTCGGGCTGTTTAGGGTTTAGGGTTGTTTTAGGGTTTAGGGTTTAGGGTTGTTTAGGGTTTAGGGTTTAGGGTTGTTTTAGGGTTTAGGGTTGTTTAGGGTTTAAGGTTTAGGGTTTAGGGTTAGGGTTGTTTAGGGTTTAGGGTTTAGGGTTGTTTAGGGTTTAGGGTTTAGGGTTGTTTAAGGCTTAGGGTTTGGGGTTGTTTAGGGTTTTTTTTTTTATTTAAAACCACCAAGATGGTGGGGGGTTAGGCGGGACCCCTACCTGTAATATAAATCAGTAAAATGAAGAAAATACATAAGGAGGGGGACATGAACCAAAACCTCCTAAAAAAAGCACAATCAACGGAACTGGAAAAGTAATAAGCCGACAGCACTAAAATCGACACTAACGTCTGATATGCAGAACAGCCAATGCATCCAAATGTAATAACCCAGACAATCCCACTGGGAAATCCCGAGTACGTAAGAACCGACGACTGCAGCGAGAAGTACAGGCCCAATTGGCCAAGAAATCAACAGCAGATGTAGCCTCCCGAAATACATGACGAACGACAACCGAATGGGAGGAAACCAAAACACAAACTCGACGCAACAACACAGCAAAATCCCATCGGACTGAGCCGCCCGAAAGGATCCAAGATACCACAGTGGCCGAGTCGGACTCTACTTCTAAAACAGAATATCCCAGCTGAACAGCAAGCTCCAAACCCTCACAAACTGCCATAAGCTCAGCAAATAAGATCGGCTGATGCCCAAGAAAAGAACCAAATCCTGCCAAAACCATGCCCCGGTGATCCCGAAGAACACCCCCAGCAGCGGACATCCCAGGGTTACCCCTCGAGCACCCGCCAACTGTCAGCTTCACTACACCAAGAGGCGGCCGTGTCCAAGACACAACACGAGTAGGCCTCCTAGGTGAAGGAAGCACTCGTAACCCCTCAGCGAGCCGAGAATCCATCACTCCCCGCAACTGGGACGGCTTAAAGCCAAACGCAGAGCTGGCAAGCCTAATCTCCGACACCACCGGAAAAATAACAGCATCCACAGAAAAGGGGTGAGAATCAAACCTGGACCCATTTCGTGCCTTCCACACTTGCCACAGAATGAAGCATGGGAGAAGGACCCGAAAATGAGCCCGAGAAGGGGCACATCTCCTCCAATGAGTAAGCAAAGCATGAGCCGACAGAAAACTAACCCTCGGCAGCCCCAAACAACAGTAGAAATACTCCCAAACCTGGCTAACCCAAGGGCACTCGAGAAATAAGTGTCGAGAAGTCTCAGCAGCCTGACCACAAAAACACCGAGAAACCATATAGAAACCTCTCGCGCACAAAGCGTCATCGGTAGCCAAATTGCCATGCAACAACCGTCACTGGAAAAAAGATAACCTGGAAAGTAGGTGGCGCTGCCAAATACTAGAAAAAACCTCATCGCGAGGCCTGGAGCAACGCACAATCTCCCAAGCTGACCGCAAATGGAAGGATCCATCAGGAGTAGAATCCCATCGGATAACATCAGGGTCCTCAGCAGAAATCGGAATCAGTAAAATCTGCTCAACTACCGACCCAGGTAAGACAGCCAGGAGCTTACCCCTATCCCAAACAGTACCCCGTCAATAAAAGGACACCGGCACCGTAGATGCAGCACTAGCATTATAAAAGAACAAAGGGCAAGAACCCAGCCAACAATCGTACTAAAAACTACAAGTGCCAGTGCCAACCAACCAACGCACATGAGGCTCTGCAACACAACGGATGGAACAAAGCCGTCTCCAGAGAGGAGATGCCGGATAACGAAAATGTACCACAAGCGGATGAACAGCCCTGCAATACTTAGACTTCATGTAAGAAGCCCATAAAGAACGTTGCTCCCGAAACCTCCACCAAAGCTTAAGCTCAAAGGCCTCAGCCAGATCACCAAAAGACCGAATACCTAGACCCTCCTCCTCCACCGGGAAGCAAACCTCCGGCCAGTGGCACCAATGAATCCTTCTCCTAGACCCAGAGTCACCCCAAAGAAAACGAGTGAGTATCCTCTCCAACTGCTGAACAACCCCGATCGGCGGCCTCAGAACATAGAACAAATGCAGAGGCATAGAAGATAGTACATGGCGAATTAGAACCAGCTTCCCCCCAAAAGAAAGCAACCGATTCGCCCAGCCAGAAATCCTATCTCGGACCTTCCGAAGAAGGTCATCAAAGTGAGCAATCTTAAGACCCCCTACAAACACCGGGCACCCAAGATAAGTAAAAGGAAGCTGCCGCTGTCGGAAGCCGGTAACCGAATGAATAATAGCACATCGCGAAGTAGAAACTGACCTCCCAACATAAAAGCTACTCTTAGCCTGACTAATCTGCTGCCCAGAAACCGCCTCGTAATGGTGCAGGAAATCCATTAGCCTCGTGAGGCTAGACCGACTCCCATTTGCAAAAATAACAATATCATCTGCGAAACTCAAATGGGAGACAGGAATGGAACCAGAAGAGTGGTAGCGCAGCAAAGGAAACTGAGAGAAAAGTCGATCCAATCCCCGGGACAAGAACTCAGCAGCAATGATAAAAAGGCACGGAGAAATGGGATCGCCTTGCCGAAGACCACCCTGAGACTGAAAAAATCCGTGACTGACCCAATTAACCAGAACCGAGAACCAAGGACCACAGACAGCCCGCCTCACCAAAGAGATCCACTGTTCTGAGAAGCCAAAACACCTCAGCATCTGCAGACAAAGGACCACGACATCCTATCATATGCCTTAGCCATATCAAGCTTCAGCACCACATTACTCCCTCGAGTACGTCGACCAATATCATGAACCAGCTCCTGAATCAGCTCCTGAACCAGCCACCGCCGGACATCCCCCTGCCATCTGCCCACCTTTCTCGTGACCAACCCTCCGTGCAGCAGCCGTTATCTGGCCAAAATCGTGCGTCAACGTCGCACCAAAATGTGCAGTTTCGTGCTGCCGGTGATCTGACTGCTGGCCACGCTCTTAGACGGTCGCCGGCTCTCCTCATGCATGAATCTGACACTGCTTTGCCTCGAACAATAGTCCAACCTCCATCATCTTCCCAACACGCAGCAGCTAACCCAAGTCGCAATGCGTACGTTTCGTGCGTACATGCTGCGTCTCCAAGCCATCCCCACGATGGATCTTCATTGGCCGATCTCTCCTCTGTCCTTTCTGAGTCAGTTTCTGGCCGTACCATCCACCAGTAAGCAGTGAATCCCAGCCGTCGTGTTTTCGTTTTAGATCCGAAAACTTTGCATGGACTTTTGACAGCCGCCTATGGTGGCTCTATGCTGCCGACTGTTGCTTCAACCTGCTCACCTTCTCCACGCCGTCCACAACCCACCATATCCAACCGAAATATTCACACGTTGCCTGATCTTCAAAGGAGTATTCACACGAAATATTCCAAGGGACCATGCAGAATCCCTGCAGCCACTTCCCTTGCCCCGTGACCATCCTTCCCCAGCCGTTCCTTGTAACCACAATGAGTCCCAAAGATCTGGACACAACCCGCAACAAACACAACCTGTTCAGCCTTCACAACCTTCGCAGCAACACTCTCGTGGTCCAACCAAGCTGTCGGGTTCTGCCCGCCCCTCTTTCAATCTCCAAAATAAGCCGCCTGCCTCATATGCTTCAGCTGTGAACCCCGCGTCTATTCTGAACCCTACCGCTCCTACTAGGCCACAAAAGCCTTTCTTGGATGTTGTAACAGGCTCTCATGACACGTCGATTCCGGTCAGGCCGGTGCTGCTGCACCGTGGTGAACCCGCGGTGATTTTTTCAAAGGAGGAAGTTAAACTTATGGCCGAACCGTTCAAACTTGCTTTGGTTGGGAAGTTTTCTTTTGGCCGGCCATCAATGGACATGATCCAGAAGTTTTTTGTTTCCCTTGGGCTGAAAGGTAATTCTCAAATATCTTTGCTTGATAACCCACATGTGTTGATCAAGTTATCTTTGGAGGAGGATTACTCGCGTATTTGGGTTCGCCAGACGTGGTATGTAAATGGCCGGGGGATGCGCATTTTCAAATGGAGTACCGATTTTCGGTGTTCTACGGAGTCTCCAATTGTGCCTGTTTGGGTAAGTCTCCCTTATCTACCAGTCCATTTTATTCACTATAAGTCTGCTTTATTTGATATTGCTCGGGCCATTGGTACTCCTTTACGTGTTGATCACACTACGGCATCGGTTAATAGGCCGTCCGTTGCTAGGATTTTGGTAGAATATGATGTTTCGCGGCCTTTGCTGCCCCGTATTAGGATTGGTGAGGGAGAATCTGGGTTTTGGCAGGATGTAGTGTTTGAGAAGGTTCCTACTTATTGTTCTGCTTGTAAGCACCTGGGTCATTCTGCGGAGGCTTACTTTGTGTCTAACCCTGATCTTCGTAAGGCCTAGCAACCTAAGGATTCTACTCAGCGTACTGTTCCTGATAAAGGAAAAAGGCCTATGTTTCCCACAGATGTGCAGCCTAGGGTTGCTCCTAATACTCAGTATGTTGTTGTTGCTGACAATCGGCCTGCGGGTCCTTTTCTTTCTGGTGTCGCTCCTCGGCCTGATACTAGTGGGGTTAGTCATGCTTTGGGGTAGATTGGTGCTGCAGATGTTTCTTTGGATGATAGGGGTACTAATGCTGGTATTCAGGTGGAGCTGCGTGCCGTATCGGGACACGAGCGGCCTGTTGTGGATGATACTGATACTATGCATGTGGGTTTCAATACCCATAGCACTGATATTCCAGAGTTTGATTTTGATGGCGGGGGGGGCCGTATTGGTGTTTCTCGATCAGATGTGGATTGTAGTTCTGAGGATTTTGGGGATATGGATGATGGGCGATTTTTGACTGATCCAGAAGATGTTCATACTCCGTTACCTCCGGATGCTGTGATTAGCAGTCTTACTGACCAGAGGGTTGCTAGTTCGTCTCGGGGTTTTTCTGTTGTGCGGGCCGAAAGACCCGTAAGGCTCGGCTGCGGGACAGGAGTCGTTCTCCATCCCAATGATTAATACGCTTATTTGGAATATTCGGGATATAAGTAAGGCCCCCGCTGTCCGCCGATTGCGAAAATTGATTCGGATGCATAGATTAGCTTTGGTTTGTGTTTTGGAGCCCTTTATTATTGTTGATAAGCTAGATAGTACTCGGATTCGCCTTGGAATGGATCATGGGTTTTCCTCTCATTCTAGGAAAATCTGGGTTTTTTGGTCGGTGCTTTTTTCGGTGGACGTTGTTCAGGATCAGGGTCAGGTGGTTCACTGTCGGGTTAGCCATTCTTCTTTTACTAATCCTGTTTATGTTTCCTTTGTTTATGCTAGTTGTGATATGATTGTGAAGGAGCTTTTGTGGGATGCCCTTATTTCTTTTGCTGATAGCCATGACGGCCCTTGGATGGTGGGTGGGGATTTTAATGTTGTGTAGTCTCTCTCTGAGATTTCGGGGGACATGCACAGCCTCAGGGTGCTATTGATGCTTTCAATTTGGCCTTATTGGATTGTGGTTTGGAGGATGTGAGCTTTATTGGGAGTCCCTTTACCTGGACTAATGGGCGCACTTGGAGGCGTTTGGATAGGGTTGTGTGTAATGCTCATTGGTCTGGTTTTTTCTCTACTTTTACTGTTTCTCATCTGAATCGCACTGGTTCAGATCACTCTCCCATGTTGTTGTCTTGTGATAGAACGGCTGCTAGGAGACCTCCTAGATTCAAATTTTTGCATGCCTGGCTTAAGCATCCTGGGTTTCTTGATGTTGTGCGGCAGTCTTGGGGTGCTCCGATGTTTGCTATTGGGATGAGGGCTTTTCAGTAGAAGCTTGTTCGGTTGAAGCTTTGCTTGAAAAGTTGGAATAAAGAGGTGTTTGGTAATGTGTTTGACAGGGTTAAAGAGGCTGAAACGGCAGTTGCTCAGCGGGAATGGCAGTATGATGTCTCTGGCTCTGTTGAGGATCGTGTTGCTTTCTCTAAGGCTCGGGCACGGCTGCAGCATGCTTTACTTTATGAGGAGTTGTTTTTACGACAGCAGTCTAGTGTTCGCTGGGTACGGGAGGGGGATGCTAACACCTATTTTTTCCATGCGATGATTCGGAAGAAGTGTTAGTTTTTTCATGTTCATCGGGTTCAGGATGCTTATTCTGGCTGGATTTCAGAGCCGTCTGCTAAGGCTGCATCTGCTGTTGATTATTTTTGGGGTCTTTTGGTAGGGGGCCCCAGTTAATTTTGCCAGTCCAACTTTGATTTTATCCCGTCTTTGGTGACTACTGAGGATGACGTGGAGTTGTGTAGGATGTCGGATATGGATGAGTTACGGAGGGTGGTTTTTTTTATTGATCCTGATAGTGCTCCGGGTCCGGATGGGTTTTGCAGTCGGTTTTATCAGTACAGTTGGGATATTATTGCTGGTGATTTATTGTCTGCTGTACAAGATTATTTTCAGGGTTCTGCTATGCCCAGGGGTTTTCAGAGTACACTTTTGGTTCTTTTTCCTAAGAAGGACTTTCCTGTTTCTTGGGCTGATTTTCGGCCGATTAGTCTCTGTAATGTGAGCAACAAGGTGCTGACCAAGTTACTCGTTATGCGACTGGCCTCTGTCTTGCCTCGTATAATTTCTCCCTCCTATAGTGGTTTTGTGCCTGGTAGGGTTATTCATGATAATGTGCTGCTGGTTTAGGAGTTGGTTCATGATATTGCTCGATGTACACGGGGGAGTAATGTGGTGCTGAAGCTTGATATGGCTAAGGCATATGATAGGATGTCGTGGTCCTTTGTTCTGCAGATGCTGAGGTGTTTTGGCTTCTCGGAGTAGTGGATTTCTTTGGTTAGGCGGGCTATCTTTGGCCCTTGGTTCTCTATTCTGGTTAATAGGGTCAGTCACAGGTTTTTTCAGTCTCAGGGTGGTCTTCGGCAGGGCGATCCCATTTCTCCGTGCCTTTCTATCATTGCTGCTGAGTTCTTGTCCCGGGGATTGGAACGACTTTTCTCGCAGTTTCCTTTGCTGCGCTATCACTCTTCTAGTTCCATTCCTGTCTCCCATTTGAGTTTCGTAGATGATATTGTTATTTTTGCGAATGGGAGTCGTTCTAGCCTCACGAGGCTAATGGATTTCCTGCATCATTACGAGGTAGTTTCTGGGCAGCAGATTAGCCAGGCTAAGAGCAGCTTTTATGTTGGGAGGTCAGTTTCTGCTTCGCGATGTGCTATTATTCATTCGGTTACAGGTTTTCGGCAGCGGCAGCTTCCTTTTACTTATCTTGGGTGCCCGGTGTTTGTGGGGGGTCTCAAGATTGCTCACTTTGATGACCTTCTTCGGAAGGTCCGGGATAGGATTTCTGGCTGGGCCAATCGGTTGTTGTCTTTTGGGGGGAAGCTGGTTTTGATTCGCCATGTTTTATCTTCTATGCCTCTACATCTATTCGATGTTCTGAGGCCGCCGATCGGGGTTGTTCAACAGTTGGAGAGGATGTTTACTCGTTTCCTTTGGGGTGACTCTAGGTCTAGGAGGAGAATTCATTGGTGCCACTGGCCGGAGGTTTGCTTTCCGGTGGAGGAGGGGGGTCTAGGTATTCGGTCTTTTGGTGACCTGGCTGAGGCCTTTGAACTTAAGCTTTGGTGGAGGTTTCGGGAGCAGCGTTCTTTATGGGCTTCTTACATGAAGTCTAAGTATTGCAGGACTGTTCATCCGAGTGTGGTTCATTTTCGTTATCCGGCTCTCCTCTCTGGAGACGGCTCTGTTCCATCCGTTGTACTGCAGAGCCTCATGTGCGTTGGTTGGTTGGCACGGGCGATTGTAGTTTTTGGTACGATTGTTGGCTGGGGTCCTGCCCGTTGTTCTTTTATAACGCTAGCGCTGCATCTATGGTGCCGGTGTCTTTCTATTGGCAGGGTACTGTTTGGGATAGGGGTAAGCTCCTGGCCGTCTTACCTGTGTAGGTAGTTGAGCAGATTGTGCTAATTTCGATTTCTACTGACGAGCCTGATGTTATCCGGTGGGATTCTGCTCCTGATGGAGCTTTCCATTTGCGGTCAGCTTATGAGATTGTGCGCTGCTCCAGGCCACTAGATGAGGTTTTTTCTGCTGTTTGGCAGCGCCATCTACCTTCCAGGTTATCCTTTTTCCTGTGGCGGTTGTTGCATGGTTATTTGGCAACTAATGATGCTTTGTGCGCGAGAGGTTTCTGTATGGTTTCTCGGTGTTTTTGTGGTCAGATTGCTGAGACTTCTCGACACTTATTTTGGGAGTATTTCTACCGTTGTTTGGGGTTGCCAAGGGTTGGCTTTCTGTCGGCTCATGCTTTGCTTACTCACTAGAGGAGATGTGCCCCTTCTCGGGCTTATTTTCGGGTCCTTTTACCTTGCTTCATTCTGTGGCAAGTGTGGAAGGCACGAAATGGGTCCAGGTTTGATTCTCACCCCTTTTCTGTGGATGCTGCTATTTTTCGGGTAGTGTCGGACATTCAACTTGCCAGTTCTGGTTTTGGCTTTAAGTCGTCCCAATTGCGAGGAGTGATGGGTTCTCGGCTCGCTGAGGGGTTACGAGTGCTTCCTTCACCTAAGAGGCTTATTCGTGTTGTGTCTTGGACACGGCCGCCTTTTGGTGTAGTGAAGCTGACAGTTAACGGGTGCTCGAGGGGTAACCCTGGGATGTCCGCTGCTGGGGGTGTTCTTCAGGATCACCGGGGCATGGTTTTGGTTCTTTCCTTGGGCATCAGCCGATCTTATTTGCTGAGCTTACGGCAGTTTGTGAGGGTTTGGAGCTTGCTTTTCAGCTGGGATATTCTGTTTTGGAGGTAGAGTCCGACTCGGCCACTGTGGTGTCTTGGATCCTTTCGGGCGGCTCTATCCGATGGGATTATGCTGTGTTGTTGCGTCGAGTTTGTGTTTTGGTTTCCTCCCATTCGGTAGTCGTTCGTCATGTTTTTTGCGAGGCTACGTCCGCTGCTGATTTCTTGGCCAATTAGGCCTGTTCTTCTCACTGTAGTCGTCGATTCCTACGTACTCGAGATTTCCCAGTGGGCTTGTCTGGGATATTACATTTGGATGCGTTGGTTGTTCCGTATATCTGACGTTAGTGTTGATTTTAGTACTCTTTTGCTTATTGCTTTTCCAGTTGCGTTGTTTGTGCTTTTTCGAGGAGGTTTTGGTTCATGTCCCCCTCCTTATGTATTTTCTTCTTTATATTGATTTATATTACAGGTTGGGGTCCCGTCTAACCCCCCACCATCTTGGTGGTTTTATAAAAAAAAAAAAAAACCCTAAACCCTAAATAACCCTAAACCCTAAACCAACCTCTCTCTCTTCGGCGAAAACTCTCTCAACTAGCCGCACCAAGCTTTCAAGTTGTTGGCAGCCGGCATGGCTCCACCGGCCGCCGGTGGTGGTACCCATCCACTGCCGGACCTCCCCCACCCCTCTGTCCACCCTTCCCGGGACTATCAACCCCTGCAGCAGCCGCCGACTCTGCAAACAGATCTGTCGCAAATGTACGTAGCAGGTCAAACCGTGTTGACCAGCGTTGCTAGAGTTTTGGCAGTTGGGAATGCTTCCAGTCGGCCTCCAGCGCTGTCCTTGCCTGATCCCGACCTTCTTTCCGTCGAACTAACAGCCCAGCCACCATCCCTGTTTAAACCCGTTGCTGCAACACAAAACTCTAGCCGCCATGCGCACGTCCCATGCGCAGTTGCATCATCAACAAATCTCCCCCACGTTGGTTTCCCCCTGCCAGAAACCTTTCCTGCCCCTTCTCAGTCTGCTCATCATCTGTCGGCTGCGAACCCCACCACCACGAACCCTGGCCATCGCATTTTTTAGGCTGTTCCCGCAACCTTGCGTGGTCTCTTAACTGCCGCATCTGGTGGTTTTTTGCTGACGGACACACCCCCAAATCCTACACACCTTCCAAGCGCCAACCATGCGCTATCTACTTCACTTTCCGTAACCAAAAATCCAACCACCGAGTCAACTCATGCACCTTTAACCGAGTTAACTCAGATCTCTAACTCACGTCCCCATCTAAACCACGCAAACTCGCTGAAGCAGCCGCCTCCATCCAATACTACATCCGCTCGTGGCCAAGCCAATCAGCCACTTCCCATTCGTGGCCAAACCCAACTTCTTTCACGTGGCCAAAACCAAACAGCCCTCCCCCGCGGCAAAACCCGAACTCCTCCTGATGGTATCAAAGATGCGATGGCTGACGGTTCTCTCCCTAACCAAACCCGTGGCCCTTCCTACTGGTTTGACTACCGCCGACGGACTTCTGGCTGCTGGGACTACTGCCAGTCGGTCGTTGGTGACCCACCTGCATGACCCCAACTCTCCTTTGCCTGATCCCAATGCGTTGCCACCATCTGTTTTCAAAACAGTTTCTGCAACGTAAAACCCTAGCCGCCGCGTCGTCCGGCCTTTTTCCCGGTGTTTCGTCACTGGCATACTCTTCCTTAGGCAGATCTGAGCCAGCCCGTGCCCTGATCTCTCCTCTAGCCGAGACGACCAATTCCTGTCGTGTTTTTTAACGCGATCCAAAACTAGTGCATGAACTTTTAACGGCCGCTTACGGTGGCTCCCTGGTGCCCCCCGCTCAATCCCACCAGTCGCATCGTCCCTGTGACATACATACGATGGTTCCTTCATGTCCCGTAACCACATCTTCAGCCACCGAGTTGACTCAGCCATTATTAACTAAGTCAACCCAAAACCGCAACCTACGTCCCCAACAAAACCATGCAGCCTTCTCCCAACACTCACACCCAACCCCACGTCCTTCTGACCGCAACCAAACCCAGCCTACTGATGTTCGTGGCCAAACCAACTTTGCTTCACGTGGTCAGAACCCTAACTCGGATCTACAGCCCCATGCAACCTCGTTGTAGCAGCAGCCCACGTCCCGTGGCCAAACGATTTCCACTCATGCGCACGGCCAAAATCAACTTCCATTACGAGGAAATAGGCAGCCAAATTCATCCCGCGGCCACACACAATCCTCTCCCGTCGGTTTAAGTGACGACATAAATGGTGCTCAAACTCGCGCCGCGCCCAATATCCAAACCAAGCCGTCTGCCTCATATGCTTCAGCTGTGAACCCTGCCTCTATTCTGACCTACCGCTCCTACTAGGCCACAAAACTCTTTCTTGCTTGCTGTAACAGGCTCTCATGACACGTCGATTCCGGTCAGGCCGGTCTTGCTGCATCGTGGTGAACCCGCGGTGATTTTTTCAAAGGAGGAAGTTAAACTTATGGCCGAGCCTTTCAAACTTGCTTTGGTTGGGAAGTTTTCTTTTGGCCGGCCATCAATGGACATGATCCGGAAGTTTTTTGTTTCCCTTGGGCTGAAAGGTAATTCTCAAATATCTTTGCTTGATAACCGGCATGTGTTGATCAAGTTATCTTTGGAGGAGGATTACTCGCGTATTTGGGTTCGCTAGACGTGGTATGTAAATGGCCGGGGGATGCGCATTTTCAAATGGAGTACCGATTTTTGGTGTTCTGCGGAGTCTCCTATTGTGCCTATTTGGGTAAGTCTCCCTTATCTACCAATCCATTTTATTCACTGTAAGTCTGCTTTATTTGATATTGATCAGGCTATTGGTACTCCTTTACGTATTGATCACGCTACGGCCTCGGTTAATAGGCCGTCCGTTGCTAGGATTTTGGTAGAATATGATGTTTCGCGGCCTTTGCTGCCCCGTATTTGGATTGGTGAGGGAGAATCTGGGTTTTGGCAGGATGTAGTGTTTGAGAAGGTTCCTGCTTATTGTTCTACTTGTAAGCACCTGGGTCATTCTGCTGAGGCTTGTTTTGTGTCTAACCCTGGTCTTCGTAAGGCCCAGCAACCTAAGGATTCTGCTCAGCGTACTATTCCTGATAAAGGAAAAAAGCCTATGTTTCCCGCAGATGTACAGCCTAGGGTTGCTCCTAATACTCAGTATGTTGTTGTTGCTGACAATCGGCCTGCAGGTTCTGTTCTTTCTGGTGTCGCTCCTCGGCCTGATACTAGTGGGGTTAGTCATGCTTTGGGGCAGATTGGTGCTGCAGATGCTTCTTTGGATGACAGGGGTACTGATGCTGGTATTCAAGTGGAGGTGGGTACCGTATCGGGACACGAGCGGCCTATTGTGGATGATACTGACACTATGCATGTGGGTTTCAATACCCATAGCACTGATATTTCAGAGTTTGATTTTAATGGCGGGGGGGCCATATTGGCGTTTCTCGATCAGATGTGGATTGTAGTTCTGAGGATTCTAGGGATATGGATGATGGGCGATTTTTGACTGATCGTGAGGATGTTCATACTCCGTTACCTCTGGATGTTGTGATTTGCAGTCTTACTGACTAGAGGGTTTTCTGTTGTTGCAGGCCGAAAGACCCGTAAGGCTCGGCGGCGGGACAGGAGTCGTTCTCCATCCCAATGATTAATACGCTTATTTGGAATATTCAGGGGATAAGTAAGGACCCCGCTGTCCGCCGATTGCGAAAATTGATTCTGATGCATAGATTAGCCTTGATTTGTGTTTTGGAGCCCTTTATTACTGCTGATAGGCTAGACAGTATTCGGATTCGCCTTGGGATGGATCATGGTTTTTCTTCTCATTCTGGGAAAATCTGGGTTTTCTGGTCGGTGCCTTTTTCGGTGGAGGTTATTCAGGGTCAGGGTCAGGTGGTTCATTGCCGGGTTAGTCATTCTTCTTTTCCTGATCCTGTTTATGTTTCCTTTGTTTATGCTAGTTGTGATATGATTGTGAGGGAGCATTTGTGGGATGCCCTTATTTCTTTTGCTGATAGCCATGATGGCCCTTGGATGGTGGGTGAGGATTTTAATGTTGTGCAGTCTCTCTCTGAGATTTCGGGCGGGCACGTTCAGCCTCAGGGTGCTATTGATGCTTTTAATTTGGCCTTATTGGATTGTGGTTTGGAGGATGTTGGTTTTATTGGGAGTCTATTTACCTGGACTAATGGGCGCACCTGAAGGCGTTTGGATAGGGTCGTGTGCAATGCTCATTGGTCTGGTTTCTTCTCTACTTTTACAGTTTCTCATCTAAATCGTACTGGTTCAGATCACTCTCCTATGTTGTTGTTTTGTGATAGATTGGCTGCTAGAGGGCCTTCTAGGTTCAAATTTTTACATGCCTGGCTTAAGCATCTTGGGTTTCTTGATGTTGTGCGGCAATCTTGGGATGCTCCAGTGTTTGGTATTGGGATGATGGTTTTTCAGCAGAAGCTTGTTCGGTTGAAGCTTTGCTTGAAAAGCTGGAATAAGGAGGTGTTTGGTGACGTGTTTGATAGGGTTAAGGAGGCTGAGACGGAGGTTGCTCAGTTGGAACGGCAGTATGATGTCTCTGGCTCTATTGAGGATCGTGTTGCT
This sequence comes from Clausena lansium, assembly GCA_030449835.1. Classification (NCBI taxonomy): domain Eukaryota; kingdom Viridiplantae; phylum Streptophyta; class Magnoliopsida; order Sapindales; family Rutaceae; genus Clausena; species Clausena lansium. The sequence goes on from JASUUF010000257.1 coordinate 8,368,323, forward strand.
TTTTCTGAGGCTCGGGCACGGCTGCAGTATACTTTATTTTGTGAGGAGTTGCTTTATCGCCTAAGGGAAGAACGGTACCCCGTTCGGGTCCCTTGGGATAGTTTTTAGTGAATTTTGTACGAAATTCTGTGGAAAACTTGGGTTTTAGGGTAATTTTTGGAAAAGATTTAGGGACAACTATTAAAACCTCTCTGAACGAGTATTTCTAAGCATGGGACGGCTCGCTACATGCCGAGGAATGTGTTAGCGAGGAGAAACCGGGTCACTTTTTAGAGCAAAACACAACATTTCTTCCTCGGGGCCATTCTGGGCCTAAAAAGTGAAGGCTATAGTACACTAGTGTTGGGGGTTTTCCTTGGGCTTGCCCGGGACGGCGTTAGATTTCTGACCCAGCCTTATGGACGTACCTGGATAAAGTCTAAACAACGCCAAAGGAAAGAGCGCTACCCGTTTGGGGTCCCCTGGGATAGTTTATATTGTATTTTGTTAGAAATTCCACGAAAAACTAGGTTTTCCAGGCAATTTTTGAAAAAATTCAGGGAAAACTATTAGATTCTCCCGGAACATGCATTCCTAAGCATGAGACGGCTCGTTATGAGCCGGGGAATGTGTTGGCATGCAAAAATCGGATCACTTTTCGGAGCAAAACACAACATTTCTTCCCCAGGGCCATTATGGGCCCAAAAGGTACAGGCTATAGCACACCGATGTTACTGGTTTTCCTTGGGTTTGCCCGGGACGGCATTGGAATTTAGACACGGCCTTATGGATGCACCTAGATGTAGCCTAAATGATGCCAACGGTTGGAACAGTACCCCATTTGGGTCCCCCGAGATAGTTTTTTGTGTGTTTTGTATGAAATTCCAATGAAAACCAGGTTTTTGTCATAATTTTTGAACAAAATTCTGGGTAAACTATTAGAACCTCCCGAAATGAGTATTTCTAAGTATGACATGGCTTACGACGAGCCAGGGAATGCGTTGGCGGATAGAAACCGGGTCACTTTTAGGGACAAAACACAACATTTCTTCCCCGGGGCCATTATGGGCCCAAAAAGTGAAGGCTATAGTATACCAGTGTTGCCCGGGACGCCATTTGAATTCTAACCTGGCCTTCTGGATGCACCTGGATGTAGCCTGAACGACGCTGAAGGGAAGAACGATACCCCGTTTAGGCCCCCCGGGATAGTTTATAATGAATTTTATAAGAAATTCCAAGGAAACCGAGGTTTTTTAAGCAATTTTTGAAAAATATTCAAGGAAAACTATTCGCTCATCTCGGAACGGGTATTTCTAAGCATGAGACGGCTTTGTGAGGAGCCCGAGAATGTGTTGACAGGGAGGTCACATTTCGGAGCAAAGCCCAACATTTCTTCCCCAGTGCCATTTTGGGCCCAAAAGGTGCACGCTATAGTACACCAATGTTGAGGGTTTTCCGTGGGCTTGCCCGGGACGGCATTGAAATTATTAACCGTCCTTCTGGACGCACCTGAATGCAGCTTAAACGACGACAAAGGGGAGAATGGCACCCCGTTTGGGTCCCCCGGGATAATTTTTAGTGAATTTTGTAAGAAATTCAGAGGAAAACCAGGTTTTTGTGAAAATGTTTGAACAAAATTCCGAGTAAACTATTAGAACCTCCCGGAACGGGTTTTTCTAAGCATGAGACGGCTCGTGACGAGCCGTAAAATGTATTGGACAAGAGAAATCGGGTCACTTTTGGACCAAAACACAAGATTGCTTCCCTGGGGCCATTCTGTGAAGGCTATGGCACACCGAAGTTGGGGGTTTTCCTTGGGGTTGCCCGGGACGGCATTAGAGTTCTGACCTAGCCTTCTAGCGCACCTGGATGCAGTCTAAACGACGCCAAAGAGAAGAACGGTACCCCATTCGGGTCCCTCGAGATAGTTTATAGTGAATTTTGTAAGAAATTCCAAGGAAATCCCGGTTTTTTAGGTAATTTTTTGAAAAAAATTCAGGGAAAACTATTTGTACATCCCGGAACGGGTATTTCTAAGAATGTGATGGCTCGTGACGAGCTGGGGAATGTGTTGGCGACGAGAAACCGGGTCACTTTTTAGAGCAAAACACAACATTTCTTCCCCAGGGCCATTTTAGGCCCAAAAAGGTGCAGGCCGGTGTTAAGGGTTTTCATTGGAATTGCCTAGGACGGCATTGGAATTCTGAACCGTCCTTCTAGTCGCGCCTGGATGCAGCCTAAACGACGACAAAGGGGAGAATGGTACCCCGTTTGGGTCCCCCGGGATAGTTTTCAGTGAATTTTACAAGAAATTTCTAGGAAAACGAGGTTTTTGTGAGAATTTTTAAACAAAATTTCGGGCAAACTATCAGAACCTCGCGGAACGGGTATTTCTAAGCATGAGATGGCTCGTGAGGAGCGGGAAATGTGTTGGCCAGGAGAAATCGGGTCACTTTTTGGAGCAAAACACAGCATTGCTTCCTCGTGGCCATTCTGTGCCCAAAATGTGAAGATTATAGCACACCGGTGTTAGGGGTTTTCGTTGGGGTTGCCAGGGACGGCATTAGAATTCTAACCCGGCCTTCTGGTTGCAACCTAAATGAAGCCAAAACGAAGAATGGTACCCCGTTTGGGCTCCCTAGTTTAGTTTTAGGTGAATTTTGTAAGAAATTTACTAAAAACCAGGATTTTCAAGCCATTTTTGAAAAAAATTCGAGGAAAACTATTAGAACCTCCTGGAACGTATATTTCTAAGCATGAAACGGCTCGTAACAAGCCGGGTAATGTGTTGGTGGGAAGAAATCGAATCATCTTTCGGAGCAAAATACAACATTTCTTCCCCGGGGTCATTCTAGGCCCAAAAAGTAAAGGTTATAGCACACCGGTGTTGGGGGTTTTCTTTGGGGTTGCCCGAGACGGCATTGGAATTATCACCCAGCCTTCTGGATGCTACCTAAATGATGCCAAAAGGAAAAACGGTACCCCGTTTGGGTTCCCCGGGATGGTTTTTAGTGAATTTTGTAAGAAATTCCAAGGAAATCAGGGTTTTTCGGGCAATTTTTGAAAAAAATTCAGGGAAAACTATTAGAATCGCCCGGAATGGGTATTTCTAAGCATGAGATGGCTCGTGACGAGCAGAAGAATTTGTTGGCGGGGAGAAATTGGGTCACTTTTTGGTGCAAAATGCAACATTTCTTCCCCGAGGCCATTCTGGGCCTAAAAGTAAAGGCTATAGCACATCGGTGTCGGGGCTTTTCCTTGGGGTTGCCTGGGACGGCATTGGAATTCTGACCTGACCTTTGGGATGCAACCTAAATGATGCCAAAAGAAAGAACTGTACCCCGTTTGAGTTAGTGAATTTTTTAGTGAATTTTTTAAGAAATTCTAGAGAAAACCAAGTTTTCTTGGCAATTTTTTAAAAAAACTCAAGGAAAACTATTAGAACTTCCCAGAACAGTTATTTCTAAGCAAGAGACGTCTCATGACGAACCGGATCACTTTTTGGAGCAAAACACAACATTTCTTCCCCGGAACCATTCTTGGCCCAAAAAGTGAAGGCTATAACACACCGATGTTTGGGGTTTTCCTAGGGGTTGCCCGGGACGGCATAGGAATTCTGACCCGGCATTTTGGATGCACTTGGATGCATCCTAAATGACCCCAAAGGGTAGAACGGTACCACGTTTAGGTCTCCTAGGATAGTTATTAGTGAATTTGTAAGAAATTCCAAGGAAAACCAGTTCTTTCAGGCAATTTTTGAAAAAAATTATGGGAAAACTTTTAGAACCTTTCTGAATGGGTATTTCTAAGCATGAGACGGCTCATGACGAGCAGGGGAATGTGTTGGCCGGGAGAAAACGGGTCACTTTATGGTGCAAAACAAAACATTTCTTCCCCGGGGCCATTCTAGGCCCAAAATGTGAAGGCTATAACGCATCAGTGTTGGGGGTTTTCTTTGGGGTTGCCCAGGACGGCACTAGAATTCTGACCCGGCCTTCCAGATGCACCTGGATGCATCCTATACGACACCAAAGGGAAGAATGGTACCCCGTTTAGGTCCCCTAGTATAGTTTTAGTGAATTTTTTAAGAAATTCCAAGGAAAACCAGTTTTATCGGGCAATTTTTGAAAAAAATTCAAGGAAAACTATTATAACCTTCTGGAACGGGTATTTCTAAGCTTGAAATGGCCTTTGACGAGCCGAAAAATGTGTTGGCGGGGAGAAAACGAGTCATTTTTTGAAGCAAAGCAGAACATTTCTTCCCTCGAGACCATTCTGGGCCCAAAAAGTGAAGGCTATAGCACACCGACGTTGGGGGTTTTCCTTGGGGTTGCCCGAGACGGTATTGGAATTCTGACCCGGTCTTCTGGACGCACCTGGATGCAGCACAAACAATGCCATGGAAAGAACGGTACCCCGTTTGGGTCCCCGGGTGTAGTTTTTGGTGAATTTTGTAAGAAATTCCAAAAAAAAAAACCAAGTTGATCGTGCAATTTTTGAAAAAAATTTAGGGAAAACTATTAGAACCTTCTGGAACGAGTATTTCTAAGCCTGAGACAGCTCATGGCGAGCCGGGAAATTTGTTGGCGGGGAGAAACCAGGTCACTTTTTGGAGCAAAGCACAACATTTCATCACCGGGGCCATTCTGCGCCAAAAAAGTAAATAGCACACAGGTGTTTGGGGTTTTCCATGGCTTTGCCCGGGACGGCATTGGAATTCTGACCCGGTGTTGAGTGCTAGAAAGTATGTAATTATATAGGATAAAATCATCATGTTACACTTCAAGTCTCACTAACATCCCTACTTTTATGTATTTAAGTCCCTTGCACTTTAATTGTTTGTATGTTATTATAATTTAAGTATTTTATGTATTTCAGGGAAATTCTGGCTATTTCACAATTAACGAGACATCGGACAGTAGAACGAACAACATTTTTGAACTCAGGACAGTCGAAAACCTTAGGAGGAGCATAAAAGGAAAAACGTCACTGTTCATGTATACGGTACTGTTCACGTATACGGTATTGTTCACATATACATCACTGTTCATGTACGGCACTATTCACACATACGTACGATGACGCGGCATTGACCGATGACGTGTCATTGACCGGTGACATGGCATCATTTGATTGGACGAATGATGTGGCATTGACTGCTTATGTGGCATTGACTGATGATGTGGCACTGACCGATGACGTGGCAGTGTATCATTGGACCGAAAAAATGAGCTTACGATAGAAGCAATGCACTTGATCAAGATTGGTTGACTTTACCGTTGACCGATGACGTGGCAGCAAGTCATTGGATGCGAAAATTGTCTTAAGTTACATGCGACACACTGAATCACAGTGGCTGATGATGAGTTCAAAGCAATCAGAGCTTGCCACGTGGCGCAATCCTGAGCGTCCAAATTGATTTCATCAAATGGCCATGATTTACTCATTGTATCTATAAAAGGAGGGCTCCCCCCACTAATTTGACACCCCTGAAATCATTTTTGAGCTTAGTTTTGTAAAATTCTCTCTCCTTCTTGTATTTCTACGTATTTTAATATTATACCCATTTTACCCCTAGTTCAAATAATGAGTAGCTAATTTTCTTTCAAGCTTGGGTTGAAGGTGAAGTCTCAACATGTCCCATGGGCTAATTTGGTAAATTTACTTTCTTCTCCCCTCTAATTTATGTGGCTGTTTTGACTTTTCGTCGACAGATAGTAATAATCTTGTCTAGATTTTGTACCGATGCTACCGTCTCCCTAGTGCAAGATTATTATTGTCTGGCACGATAAGTGCTTAATACCATATTTATTAGAGTGTGGCTCATGAGGAGTGGAAACCCCCTTCATGATTTAATTCGCAATAATAAGGAATATTAAGCCCATGGTGCATGTTGATACAGATCCGGATGCCCAAGCATTTTATTCACATAGTTTAATCTCTAACATAATCTCGCGATTTCAATTTACATTTTAAAGTAATCCAAATCGTCTTCATCACAAATCCAACTTCCCAACTAGAAAATTAACCCTACACATAATTAAAATGCACCTCCTCGTGGGATCGACACTCGTCACCATTGATCTATACTATAATAGATTCGTGCGCTTGCGAGTTCATTAAAATTTGCACAACACCCGGCCTTCTGGACGTGCCTGGATGCCACATAAACGATGCCAAAGGGAGGAACGGTACCTTGTTTTGCTACCCGGGATAGTTTTTAGTGAATTTGGTAAGAAATTCCAGAGAAAACCAGTTTTTTCGGGTAATTTTTAAAAAAATTCGGGGAAAACTATTAGAACCACCCGAAGCGGGTATTTCTAACCATGAGACGGCTCGTGATGAGCCGAGGAATTTGTTGGCGGGTAGAAACCGGGTCACTTTTTGGAACAAAACACAATATTTCTTCCCCGGGGCCATTCTGCGCCAAAAAAGTGAAGGCTATAGCACACTGGTGTTGAGGGTTTTCCTCAGGGTTGCCTAAGACGGCATTAAAATTCTGACTCGGCCTTCTGGACGCACCTGGATGCATCCTAAACGACGCCAAAGGGTAGACCAGTGCCTTGTTTGGGTCTCCCAAGATAGTTTTTAGTGAATTTTGTAAGAAATTCCAAGGATAACCAGTTCTTTCAGGCAATTTTTGAAAAAAATTCTGGAAAAAATTTTAGAACCTCCCGGAACGGATATTTCTAAGCATGAGACGGCTCGTGACGAGCCGGAAAATTTGTTGGCCGGGAGAAAATGGGTCACTTTATGGAGCAAATCAAAACATTTCTTCCCTAGGGCCATTCTGGGCCCAAAATGTGAAGGCTAAAACACATCAGTGTTGGGGGTTTTCCTTGGGGTTGCCCAGGACGGCATTGGAATTCTGACCCGGCCTTCCAGACGCACCTGGATGCAGCCTATACGACCCCAAAGGGAAGAACGGTACCCCGTTTTGGTCCTCTACTATTGTTTTTAGTGAATTTTTTAAGAAGTTCCAAGTAAAACCAAGTTTTTCGAGCAATTTTTGAAAAAATTTCAGGGAAAACTATTAGAACCTTTTGGAACTGGTATTTCTGGGCATGAAACAGCTCGTTACGAGCCGGGAATGTGTTGGTGGGGAGAGACCGAGTCACTTTTTGGAGCAAAGCACAACATTTCTTCCCCTGAGACCATTCTGGGCCGAAAAAGTAGAGGCCATAGCACACCGATGTTGGGGGTTTTCCTTGGGGTTGCCCGGGGAAGGCATTGGAATTCGGAACCGGCCTTCTGGATGCACTTGGATGCAGCCTAAACGACGACAAAGGGAGGAACGGTACCTCGTTTGGGTTCCCCGTGATAGTTTTCAGTGAATTTTGTAAGAAATTCCAAGGAAAACTTGGTTTTTCAGGAAATTTTTGAAAAAAAATTCAGGGAAAACAATTAGAACCTTGCGGAACAGGTATTTCTAAGCATGAGACAGCTCGTGACGAGCCGCGAAATGTATTGTCGCGTAGAAATCAGGTCACTTTTTGGAGCAAAACCCAAGATTTCTTCCCCGGGGCCATTGTTGGCCCAAAAGGTGGAGGCTATAGCACACTGGTGTTGGGGGTTTTCCTTGGGGTTGCCCGGGACGGCATTGGAATTCTGGCCCGGCCTTCTGGATGCACCCTAAACGACGCCAAAGGGAAGAACGGTACCCCATTTGGGTCCCCCGAGATAGTTTTTAGCGAATTTGGTAAGAAATCCAGGGAAAACCAGGTTTTTCGTGCAATTTTTTAAAAAAATTCTTGAAAAACTATTAAAACCTCCCGAACGGGTATTTCTAATCATGAGACGGCTCGTGACAAGCCGGGGAATGTGTTGATGGGGAGAAATCAGGTCACTTTTTGGAGCATAACACAACATTTATTCCTCGAGGCCATTCTTGGGCCAAAAAGTTAAGGCCATAGTATACCGGTGTTGGGGTTTTCCTTGGGGTTGCTCGGGACGACATTGGAATTATGACCTGGCCTTCTGGATGCACTTGTATGCAGCCTAAATGATGCCAAAGGGAAGAACGGTACCCCGTTTGGGTCCTCGGGATAGTTTTTAGTGAATTTTGTAATAAATTCTAGGTAAAACCCTTTTTTCGAGTAATTTTTGAAAAAAATTCAGGGAAAACTATTCGTTCCGCTCTGAACGGGTATTTCTAGGCATGAGATGGCTCGTGACGAGCCTAGAAATGTGTTAACAGGCAGAAATCGGGTCACTTTTTGGAGCAAAAACAACATTTCTTCCTCGTGTTGGGGGTTTTCTTCCGGGTTGCCTTGGACGGCATTGGCATTTTGACTCGGCCTTCTGGACGCACCTGGTTGCAGCCTAAACGACACCAAAGGGAAGAACGGTGTTCCATTTGGCTCCCCCAAGATAGTTTTTAGTGACTTTTGTAAGAAATTCCAAGGAAAACAAGGTTTTCCGGGCAATTTTTGAAAAAAATTCAGGGAAAACAATTAGTTCCTCGTGGAACGGCTATTTCTAAGCATGAGACGGCTGGTGACGAACCGGGGAATGTGTTGGCCCAAAGAAACCGAGTCACTTTTTGGAGCAAAAGACAACATTTTTTCCCCGGAGCCATTCTAAGCTCAAAAAGTGAAGGCTATATTACACCGGTGTTGGGAGTTTTCCTTGGGGTTGCCTGGGACAGTAGTGGAATTCTGACCCGGCCTTCTGGACGCACCCGGATGCAGCCTAAACGACGCCAAAGGGAAGAACGGTACCCCGTTTGGATCCCTCGTGATAGTTTTTAGTGAATTTTGTAAGAAATTCCAAAGAAAACCAGGTTTTTATTGTAATTTTTGAGAAAAATTCAGTGAAACTATTAGAACCTCCTGGAACGGGTTTTTGTAAGCATGGGACGGCTCATGACGAGCCGGAAAATGTGTTGGCGGGGAGAAACTAGAGCCATTCTGGGCCCAAATAGTGAAGGCTATAGCACAGCGTTGTTGGGCGTTTTCCATGGTTTTGCCCGGGACGGCATAGTAATTCTGACCCGGCCTTCTGGACACACCCTGATGCAGCCTAAAGAAATCCGATGGGAAGAACAGTACTCCGTTTGGGCCCCCTGGGATACTTCTTAGTGAATTTTGTAAGAAATTCTAAGGAAAACCAAGCTTTTCGTGCAATTTTTTAGAAAAATTCAGGGAAACTATTAGAGCCTCCCGGAACGGATATTTCTAAGCATGACACGGCTCGCGACGTGCTGGGGACTGTGTTCGCGGGGAGAAACCGGATCACTTTTTGGGGTAAAACGCAACATTTCTTCCCTGGGAACATTCTAGGCCCAAAAAGTAAAGTCTATAGCACACCGGCGTCGGGGGTTTTCCTTAGGGTTGCCCGGGACGGCATTTTACTTCTGATCCGGCCTTTTGGATGCACCTGGATGTAGCCTAAACGACGCTAAAGGGAAGAACGGTACCCCGTTTGGGTCCCTTGGGATAGTTTTTAGTGAATTTTGTAAGAAATTCTAAGGACCCTCCCCGAATTGGTATTTCTAAGCATGAGATGGCCTATAACGAGCCGGGTAACGTTATTTCTTCCCCAGGGCCATTATAGGCCTAAAAAGTGAAGGTTACAGCGCACTGGTGTTGGTGATTTTTCATGTGGTTGCATGGGACGGCATTGGAATTCAAACCCGACCTTCTGGACCCACCTGGATGCAGCCGTAACGACGCCAAAGGGAAGAACGGTACCCCGTTTGGATCTCTTGTGATAGTTTTTAGTGAATTTTGTAAGAAATTCCAAAGAAAACCAGGTTTTTATTGTAATTTTTGAGAAAAATTCAGTGAAACTATTAGAACCTCCTGGAACGGGTTTTTGTAAGCATGGGACGGCTCATGACGAGCCGGGGAATGTGTTGGCGGGGAGAAACTGGAGCTATTCTGGGCCCAAATAGTGAAGGCTATAGCACAGCGTTGTTGGGTGTTTTCCATGGTTTTGCCCGGGACGGCATAGTAATTCTGACCCGACCTTCTGGACACACCCTGATGCAGCCTAAAGAAATCCGATGGGAAGAACAGTACTCCGTTTGGGCCCCCTAGGATACTTCTTAGTGAATTTTGTAAGAAATTCTAAGGAAAACCAAGCTTTTCGTGCAATTTTTTAGAAAAATTCAGGGAAACTATTAGAATCTCCCGGAACGGATATTTCTAAGCATGACACGGCTCGCGACGTGCTGGGGACTGTGTTCGCGGGGAGAAACCGAATCACTTTTTGGAGCAAAACGCAATATTTCTTCCCTGGGAACATTCTAGGCCCAAAAAGTAAAGTCTATAGTACACCGGCGTCGGGGGTTTTCCTTAGGGTTGCCCGGGACGGCATTTTACTTCTGATCCGGCCTTTTGGATGCACCTGGATGCAGCGTAAACGACGCTAAAGGGAAGAACAGTACCTCGTTTGGGTCCCTCGGGATAGTTTTCAGTGAATTTTGTAAGAAATTCTAAGGAACCTCCCCGAACGGGTATTTCTAAGCATGAGACGGCCCATAACGAGCCGGGTAACGTGTTGACGGGGAGAAACTAGGTCACTTTTTGGAGCAAAACACAATATTTCTTCCCCAGGGCCATTATAAGCCTAAAAAGTGAAGGCTACAGCACACTGGTGTTGGTGATTTTCCATGGGGTTGCATGGGACGGCATTGGAATTCAGACCCGACCTTCTGGACCCACCTGGATGCAGCCGTAACGACGTCAAAGGGAAGAATGGTACCCCGTTTGGGTCCCCTACGATAATTTTTAGTTAATTTTGTAAGAAATTCCAAGGAAAGCAAGTTTTCTGGCAATTTTTGAACAAAATTTAGGAAAAACTATTAGAACCTCCCAGAACAAGAATTTCTAAGCATGAGACGGCTAGTGATGAGCCGGGAAATGTGTTGATCGGGAGAAACCGAGTCACTTTTTGGAGCAAAACACAACATTTCTTCCCCGAGGCCATTCTAGGCCCAAAAAGTGAATGCTACAGCACACAGGTGTTGGGGGTTTTCCTTGGGGTTGCTGGGGACGGCATTAGAATTCTGACCCAGCCTTCTGGATGCACCTAGATGCAGCCCAAACGACGCCAAAGGGAAGAACAGTATCCCGTTTGGGTCCGTCAGGATAGTTTTTAGTTAATTTTGTAAGAAATTCAAAGGAAAACCAGGTTTTTCGGGCAATTTTTGAACAAAATTCAGGGAAAACTATTAGAACGTCCTGGAATGGGAATTTCTAAGCATGAGATGGCTTGTGACGAGACGGGAAATGTGTCGGCGGGGAGAAACCACGTCACTTTTTGGAGCAAAATACAACAGTTCTTCCCCTAGGCAATTCTGGCCACAAACAGTGAAGGCTACAGCACACCGGTGTTGGGAGTTTTCCCTGGGGATGCCCAGCACAGCAATAGAATTTCGACCGACCTTCTGATTGCACCTAGATGCAGCCTAAACGATGCCAAACAGAAGAACGGTACCCTATTTGGGTCCCCTGAGATAGTTTTTAGTGAATTTTGTAAGAAATTCCAAGGAAAACAAGGTTTTTCGGGCAATTTTTGAAATAAATTTCGGGAAAATTATTAGAACCTCCCGGAACGGGTATTTTTAAGCATCAGACGGCTCGTGACGGGCGAGGGAATATGTTGGCGGGGACAAACCGGGCCACTTTTTGTAGTAAAACACAACATTTCTTCCCCGGGGCCATACTAGGCCCAAAAAGTGAAGGCTACAGCACACTGGTATTGAGGGTTTTCCTTCGGATTGCCCGAGACGGTATTAGAATTCTTGCCCGGCGTCTGGATGTTGCCTAAACGACGCCAAAGTGAAGATCGGTACCCCGTTTGGGTCCCCCGGGATAGTTTTTAGTGAATTTTGTAAGAAATTCCAAGGAAAACCGGGTTTTTCGGGCAATTTTTGAAAAAAATTTGGGGAAAACTATTAGAACCTCTCAGAACGGGTATTTCTAAGCACGGGACGGCTCGTGACGAGCCGAGGAATGTATTGGCTAGGAGAAACCGGGTATCTTTTTGGAGAAAAACACAACATTTTTTCCTCGGAGCCATTCTTGGCCCAAAAAGTGAAGGCTGTAGCACACCAGTGTTGGGGTTTTCCTTGGGGTTGCCCAGGACGGCATTGGAATTCTGATCCAGCCTTCTGGACACACCTGGATGCAGCCTAAACGACGCTAAAGGGTAGAACGGTACCCCGTTTGGGCCCTCCGGGATAATTTTTAGAGAATTTTGTAAGAAATTCCAAGTAAAACCATGTTTTTCGGGCAATTTCTTAAAAAAATTCAGGGAAAACTATTAAAACCTCCTGGAATGTATAATTCTATGCATAAGAGGGCTCGTGATGAGCAGGGGAATGTGTTGGCGGGGATAAACCAGGTCACTTTTTGGAGCAAAACACAACATTTCCTCCCCGGAGCCATTCTAGGCCTAAAAAGTGAAGGCTATAGCACACCAGTGTTGGGTTTCCATGGTGCTGCCCGAGACGGGAATGGAATTCTGACCCGGCCTTCTCGACGCACCTAGATGCAGCCTAAATGACGCCAAAGGGAAGAACGGTACACCGTTTGGGTCCCCTGGGATAGCTTTTTGGGAATTTTGTTAGAAATTCGAAGGAAAACTAGGCTTTCCGGGTAATTTTTAAAAAATATTCTGGGAAAACTATTAGAAACTTTCAAAACGGGTATTTCTAAGCATGAAATGGCTCGTGCCGAGCCGGGGAATGTGTTGGTGTGGAGAAAAAGGGTCACTTTTTGGAGTAAAACACAATATTTCTTCCTCGGGGCCATTCTGGGCCCAAAAAGTGAAGGCTATAGCACACCGGTGTTAGAGTTTTCCTAATGGTTGAGCGGGACGGCATTGTAATTCTGAGCCAGCCTTTTGGACACATCGGGATGCAGCCTAAACGATGCAAAAGGAAAGAACGGTACTGCATTTGGGTTCCCCGAGATTGTTTTTAGTCAATTTTATTAGAAATTCTAAGGAAACCCTGGTTTTTCGAGCAATTTTTGAGAGAAAATCGGGGAAAACTATTAAAACCCCCCGGAAAGGGTATTTCTAAGCATGAGATGGCTCATGTCGAGTTGGGGAATGTGTTGGCAGGGAGAAAACAGGTCACTTTTTGGAGTAAAACACAACATTTCTTCCCCAGGGCCATTCTAGGCCCAAAAAGTGAAAGCTATAGCACACTGGTGTTGGGAGTTTTCCTAGGGTTTGCCCAGGACGGCATTGAAATTCTAAACCGGCCTTCCGGCCGTACCCAAATGCAGCCTTAACGACTGCAAAGGGAAGAACAGTGCCCCGTTTGCCCCCCCCCGGATAGTGTTAGTGAATTTTGTCAGAAATTCTTAGGAAAACCAGGTTTTTCGTGCAATATTTGAGAAATATTTAGGGAAGCTATTAGAACTACCCGGAACGGGTATTTCTAAGCATGAGACTGCTCGTGACGGGCCGGGAATGTGTTGGCAGGGAGAAATCTGGTCACTTTTTATAGAAAAACAAAACTTTTCTTCCTCTAGGCCATTGCCGGCCCAAAAAGTGAAGGCTATTGCACACCGGTGTTTGGGGTTTTCCTTAAGGTTGCCCGAGACGACATTGTAAGTCTGACCCGGCCTTCTGGACGTACCTAGATGCAGCCTAAACAACACCAAAGGGAAGAACGGTACCCCGTTTGGATCCCTCGGGATAGTTTTTAGTGAATTTTATAAGAAATTCCAAAAAAAACCAGGTTTTTATTGTAATTTTTGAGAAAAATTCAGTGAAACTATTAGAACCTCCTGGAACAGGTATTTCTAAGCATGAGACTGCTCGTGACGGGCCGGGAATGTGTTGGCAGGGAGAAATCAGGTCACTTTTTGGAGCACAACACAACATTTCTTCTACTGGCCATTCCCGGCCCAAAAAGTGAAGGCTATAGCACGCAGGTGTTGGGTGTTTTCCATTAAGGTTGCCCGGGACGGCATAGGAATTTTGAACCGGCCTTCTGGACGCACTCGGAGGTAGCGTAAACGACTCCAATGGAAAGAATGGTACCCCGTTTGGGTTCCTCGGGATAGTTTTAGTGAATTTCGTAAGAAATTCAATGGAAAACTAGGTTTTTGGGGCTATTTTATAGAAAAAAAAATCAGGAAAAACTGTTAAAACCACCCCAAAATTGTTATTTCTAAGCATGAGACGGCTCGTTACGAGCCAGGGAATATGTTCGCTGGGAGAAAACAAGTCAATTTTAGGAGCAAAACACCACATTTCTTCCCTGGGACCATTTTGGGCCCAAAAAGTGAAGGCTATTGCACACCGGTGTTTGGGATTTTCCTTAAGGTTGCCCGAGACGGCATCGTAATTTTGACCTGGCATTCTGGACGTACCTAGATGCAGCGTAAACGACACCAAAGGGAAGAACGGTACCCCGTTTGGATCCCTCGGGATAGTTTTTAGTGAATTTTGTAAGAAATTTCAAAGAAAACTAGGTTTTTATTGTAATTTTTGAGAAAAATTCAGTGAAACTATTAGAACCTCCTGGAACTGGTATTTCTAAGCATGAGACGGCTCGTGACGGGCCGGGAATGTGTTGGCAGGGAGAAATCAGGTCACTTTTTGGAGCAAAACACAACATTTCTTCCACTGGCCATTCTCGGCCCAAAAAGTGAAGGCTATAGCACACAGGTGTTGGGTGTTTTCCATGGGTTTTGCCCGGGACGGCATAGGAATTCTGACCCGGCCTTCTGGACACAGCCTGATCCAGCCTAAATAAATCTGATGGGAAGAACAGTACTCCGTTTGGGTCCCCCGAGATGGTCCCTCGGGATAGTTCTTAGTGAATTTTGCAAGAAATTCCAAGGAAAACCAAGTTTTTCGTGCAATTTTTTAGAAAAATTCAGGGAAACTTTTAGAACCTCTCGGAACAGATATTTCTAAGCATGACACGGCTTGCGATGAGCTGGGGACTGTGTTCGCGGGGAGAAACCGGATCACTTTTTGGGGTAAACACAACATTTCTTCCCTGGGAACATTCTAGGCCCAAAAAGTAAAGTCTATAGCACACCGGCGTCGGGGGTTTTCCTTAGGGTTGCCCGGGACGGTATTTTACTTCTGATCCGGCCTTTTGGATGCACCTGGATGCAGCCTAAACGACGCTAAAGGGAAGAACGGTACCCCGTTTGGGTCCCTCGGGATAGTTTTTAGTGAATTTAGTAAGAAATTCTAAGGACCCTCCCCGAATTGGTATTTCTAAGCATGAGATGGCCCATAACGAGCCGGGTAACGTTATTTCTTCCCCAGGGCCATTATAGGCCTAAAAAGTGAAGGTTACAGCGCACTGGTGTTGGTGATTTTCCATGTGGTTGCATGGGACGGCATTGGAATTCAGACCCGACCTTCTGGACCCACCTGGATGCAGCCGTAACGAAGCCAAAGGGAAGAATGGTACCCCGTTTGGGTCCCCCACGATAATTTTTAGTGAATTTTATAAGAAATTCCAAGGAAAGCAAGTTTTCTGGCAATTTTTGAACAAAATTCAGGAAAAACTATTAAAACCTCCCGGAACGGGAATTTCTAAGCATGAGACGGCTAGTGATGAGTCGTGGAATGTGTTGGCGGGGAGAAACCGAGTCACTTTTTGGAGCAAAACACAACATTTCTTCCCCGAGGCCATTCTGGGCCCAAAAAGTGAATGCTACAGAACACAAGTGTTGGGGGTTTTCCTTGGGGTTACCGGGGACGGCCTTAGAATTCTGACCCAACCTTCTGGATGCACCTGGATGCAGCCCAAACGACGCCAAAGGGAAGAACAGTACCCCGTTTGGGTCCCCCAGGATTGTTTTTAGTTAATTTTGTAAGAAATTCAAAGGAAAACTAGGTTTTTCGGGCAATTTTTGAACAAAATTCAGGGAAAACTATTAGAACGTCCTGGAATGGGAATTTCTAAGCATGAGATCGCTCGTGACGAGATAGGGAATGTGTCGGCGGGGAGAAACCGTGTCACTTTTTGGAGCAAAATACAACAGTTCTTCCCCTAGGTAATTCTGGGCCCAAATAGTGAAGGCTACAGCACACCGGTGTTGGAGGTTTTCCCTGGGGATGCCCAGCACAGCAATGGAATTTCGACCAGCCTTATGATCGCACCTAGATGCAGCCTAAACGATGCCAAAGAGAAGAACGGTGCCCTATTTTGGTCCCTAAGATAGTTTTTACCGAATTTTGTAAGAAATTCCAAGGAAAACCAGGTTTTTCGGGCAATTTTTGAAAAAAATTTAGGGAAAACTATTAGAACCTCCCGAAACGGGTATTTTTAAGCATGAGACGACCCGTGACGAGCGAGGGAATGTGTTGACGGGGACAAACCGGGCCACCTTTTGGAGCAAAACACAACATTTCTTCTCCGGGGCCATTCTGGGCCCAAAAAGTGAATGCCACGGCACACCGGTGTTGAGGGTTTTCCTTTGGGTTGCCCATGACGGCATTGCAATTCTGGCCCGGCCTTCTGTACACACCTGGATGCAGCATAAACATCGCCAAAGGGAAACGGTATCCCATTTGGATCCATTGAGATAGTTTTTTGTGAATTTTGTACGAAATTCCAAGGAAAACTAGGTTTTTCGGGTAATTTTTGAACAAAATATGGGGAAACTATTAGAACCTCCCAGAACGGGTATTTCTAAGCATGAGACGGCTCGTGTCAAGCTGGGGAATGTGTTGGTGAGGAGAAACTGGATCACTTTTTAAACAACATTACTTCCCCAAGGCCATTCTGTGCCCTAAAAGTGGAGGCTACAACACACCGGTGTTGGGGGTTTTCCTTGTGGTTGCCCCGGACGACATTGGAATTCCGAACCAACCTTCTGGATGCACCCTGAACGATGCCAAAGGAAAGAACGGTACCCCGTTTGGGTCCCCTGGGATATTTTTTAGTTAATTTTGTAAGAAATTTCAGGGAAAACAAGGTTTTTCGGGCAATTTTTTGACAAAATTCATGGAAAACTATTAGAACCTCCTGGAATGGATATTTCTAAGCATGAGACGCCTCGTAACGAGCAGGAGAATGCGTTGGCGGGGATAAATCGGGTCACTTTTTGGAGGAAAACACAAAATTTCTCCCCCGGGGCCATTTCGGGCCCAAAAGGTAAAGGCTGTTGGGGTTTTCCTTGGGGTTGCCCAGGATGGCATTGGAATTTTGACCCGGGTTTCTGGATGCACCTGGATGAAGCCAAAACGACTCAAAAGAGAAGAACAGTACCTCGTTTGAGTGCCTCGGGATAGATTTTAGTGAATTTTATAAGAAATTCCAAGGAAAACCCGTTTTTTTAGGTAATTTTTGAAAAAATTCAAGGGAAACTATTAGAAACTCCCAGAACAGGAATTTCTAAGCATTAGACGGCTCGTGACGAGACGGGGATTGTGTTGGCGAGAAGAAACCGAGTCACTTTTTAGAGCAAAACGCAACATTACTTCCCCGGGGCCATTCTATGCCCTAAAATTGGAGGCTACAGCACACCGGTGTTCGGGGTTTTCCTTGTGGTTGCCCGGGACGGCATTGGAATTCTAACCCAATCTTCTGGATGCACCCTAAACGACGTCAAAGGGAAGAACAGTACCCCGTTTAGGTCCCCGAGATAGTTTTTAGTGAATTTTGTAAGAAATTTCAAGGAAAACCAGATTTTTCGGGTAAATTTTAAACAAAATTCAGGAAAAACTATTAGACCTCCCGGAACGGGTATTTCTAAGCATGAGAAGACTTGTAAAGAGTAGGAGAATGTGTTGGCAGGGAGAAACTTGGTCACTTTTTGGTGTAAAGTACAACATTTCTTACCATGGTCCATTATGGGCCCAAAATATGAAGGCTATAGTACATCGGTGTTGGGGGTTTTCCTTGGGGTTGCTAGGGACGGCATTGGAATTCTTACACGGCCTTCTGGATGCAGCCTAAACAACACCAAATGGAAGAACAGTACACTGTTTGGGCCTCTCGGGAAAGTTTTTAGTGAATTTTTAAGAAATTCCACGTAAAACCATGGTTTTCAGACTATTTTTGAATAAAATTTAGGGAAAACTATTAAAACCTCTCGGAATTGGTATTTTTAAGCATGAGACGGCTCGTTACGAGTTGGGGAATGTGTTGGCGGTGAGAAACCGGGTCACTTTTTGGAGCAAAACACAATATTTCTTCCCTGGGACCATTCTAGGCCCGAAAAGTAAAGGCTACAGCACACCGGTGTCGGGGGTGCCTGGGACCGCATTGGAATTCTGACCCGGCCTTCTAGATGCACCTGGATGCAGCCTGGGATAGTTTTTAGTGAATTTTATAAGAATTTCCAAGAAAAATTGGGTTTTTCAGGTAATTTTTGAAAAAAATTCGGGGAAAACTATTAGAACCTCCCGAAACGGGTATTTCTAAGCATGAGACGGCTCTTCACAAGCTGGGGAATGTGTTGACGGGGAGAAACCGAGTCACGTTTTGGAGCAAAACACAAAAAGTTCTTCCCCGGACCATTCTGGGCCCAAAAAGTGGAGGCTACAGCACACTAGTGTTAGGAGTTTTCCTTGGGGTTGCCGGGATGGCATTGAAATTCTGACCCGGCCTTCTGCATGCAGGTTAAACGACACCAAAGGGAAGAACGGAACCCCGTTTGGGTCCCCCGGGATAGTTTTTAGTGAATTTTGTAAGAAATTCCAAGGAAAACTAGGTTTTTCAGGCAATTTTTGAACAAAATTCAGGGAAAACTTTTAGAACCTCCCGGAACGGGTATTTCTAAGCATGAGACGGCTCGTGATGAGTCGGGAAATGTGCTGGCATGAAGAAACTAGGTTGCTTTTTGGTGCAAAACACAGCATTTCTTCCTCGGGGCCATTCTAGGCCCAATAAGTGAAGGGTACAACACACCAGCGTTGGGGTTTTCCTTGGGGTTGCCCAAGACGGCATTGGAATTTTGACCCGACCTTATGGATGCAGCCTAAACAATGCCAAAGGGAAGAACGGTACCCCGTTTTGGACCATCGAGATAGTTTTTAGTGAATTTTTAAGAAATTCTAAGGAAAACAATGCCGAGGCTATTTCTGAACAAAATTCAGGGAAAATGATTAGAACCTGATGGAACGGGTATTTCTAAGCATAAGAGGGGTCGTCATGAGCGGCGGAATATGCTGGCGGGGAGAAATCGAGTCACTTATTGGAGCAAAACACAACAATTCTTCCGTGGGGCTATTCTAGGCCCAAAAGGTGGAGGCTATAGCACATCTGTGTTGGGGGTTTTCTTTGAGGTTACTTAGGACGACATTGAAATTCTGAGCCGGCCTTCTGGTTGTAGCCTAAACGACACCAAAGAGAACGATACCCCGTTTTGGTCCCACGGGATAGTTTTTAGTGAATTTTGCAAGAAATTCTAGGCCCAAAAAGTGAAGGCTACAGCACACCGGTGATGGGGGTTTTCCTTGGGGTTGCTCGGGACGGCATTGGAATTCTGACTCGACCTTCTGCACGCACCTGGTTGCAGCCCAAACTACGCCATAGGGATTAGCGGTACCTCAATTCGATCCCCCGGGATAATTTTTAATGAATTTTGCAAGAAAATCCAAGGAAAACTAGGTTTTTCGGGCAATTTTTGAAAAAAATTAAGGGAAAACTATTAGAACCTCTCAGAAGGGGTATTTCTAATCATGAAACGGCTCGTTATGAGCCGGGGAATGTGTTGGTTGGGAGAAACCGGGTCACTTTTTGGAGGAAAACACAACAATTCTTTCCAGTGCTATTCCGGGCCCAAAAAGTGGAGGCTATAGCACACCGGTGTTGGGTTTTCCTTCGGGCCAGCAATGAAATTCTGTCTCGGCCATCTGGATGCATCCTAAACGATGCCAAAGGGAACAACGGTACCCCGTTTGGGTCTCCAGGATAGTTTTTAGTGAATTTTCTAAGAAATTCCAGGGAAAACCAGGTTTTTCACGTAATTTTTGAACAAAATTCAGGAAAAACTATTAGAACTTCCTGGATCGGGTATTTCTAATCATGATACGGCTCTTGACGAGTCTGGGAATGTGTTGGCAGGGAGAAATCGGGTCACTGTTTGGAGCAAAACACAAAATTTCTTCCCCGAGGTCATTTTGGGCCCAAAAAGTTGAGGTTGTTGGGGTTTTCCTTTGGGTTGCCCGTGATTGCATTGGAATTTTGATCCGGCCATCTGGATGCACCTGGATACAGCCTAAACAACTCCAAAGGGAAGAACGGTACCCCGTTTGGGTGCCCCAGGATAATTTTGTTAGAAATTCCAAGGAAAACCAGGTTTTAGGGCAAATTTTGAACAAAGTTTGGGAAAACTATTAGAACCTCTCGGAACCAGCATTTCTAAGCATGAGACGGCTCGTGACGAGCTGAGGAATGTGTTGGCGGGGAGAAATCGAGTCACTTTTTGGAGCAAAACACAACATTCCTTGCCCGGCGCCTTTCTAGGGCTAAAAAGTGGAGCTACAACACACCGGTGTTGGGTTTCCATAGGGCTGCCCAGGACGGCATTGAAATTGTAACCCGGCCTTCTGGGCGCACCTAGTTGCAGCCCAAACTACGACATAGGGATGAATGGCACCTTGTTTCGGTCCCTCGGGATAGTTTTTAGTGAATTTTATAAGAAATTCCAAGGGAAAACCAGGTTTTTCAGGTAATTTTTGAAAAAAATTCAAGAAAAACTATTAAAACCTCACAGAACGGGTATTTCTAAGCATGAGACGGCTCATGACGAGATGGGGAATGTGTGGGCGGGGATAAACCGAGTCACTTTTTGGAGCAAAATTCAACATTTCTTCCCGGGGCCATTCTAGGGCCAAAAAGTAGAGGTTACAGCACACTAGTGTTAGGGGTTTTCCTTCGGGTTGCCCGGAACGGCTTTGGAATTCTGACCCGACGCACCTGGATGCAGCCTAAGCGACGCCAAAGTAATGAACGGTACCCCATTTGGGTCCTCCAGGATAGTTGTAGTAAATTTTATAAGAAATTCCATGGAAAATCAGGTTTTTGTGCAATTTTTGAACAAAATTAAGGGGAAACTATTAGAACCTCCCGGAACGGGTATTTCTAGGCATGAGACGGCTCGTGTCGAGTTGGAAAATGTGTTGGCGGGTATAAATCGGGTCACTTTTTGGGACAAAACACAACATTTTTTCCCCGGGGCCATTCCGGGGCGAAAAAGTGGAGGCTACAGCACACTGGTGTTAGGAGTTTTCCTTGGAGTTGCCCGGGACGGCATTGAATTTATGACTCGGCCTTCTGGACGCACCTGGTTGCAGCCCAAATTATGCCATAGAGATGAACGGTACCTCATTTAGGTCCCTCGGATAGTTTATAGTGAATTTTGTAAGAAATTCCAAGGAAAACTAGGTTTTTCGAGCAATTTTTGACAAAAATTAAGGGAAAACTATTTGAACCTCCCGGACGCGGTATTTCTAAGCATGAGACAACTCGTCACGAGCCAATGAATGTGTTGGCGGGGAGAAACCAGGTCACTTTTTAGAGAAAGTGGAGGCTATAGCACACTAGTGTTAGGGGTTTTCCTTCGGGTTGCCCGGAACGGCTTTGGAATTCTGACCCGACGCACCTGGATGCAGCCTAAACAACATTAAAGGGAAGAATGGTACCCCGTTTTCGTCACCCAGAATAGTTTTAGTGAATTTTGTAAGAAATTCCAAGGAAAATCAGGATTTCCAAGCAATTTTTGAACCAAATTCAGGGAAAACTATTAGAACCTCCCGTAACTTGTGTTTCCAAGCATGGGACAGCTCGTGACGCACCGAAGAATGTGTTGAATAGCGGAAACTAGGTCACTTTTCGGAGCAAAACACAATATTTTTCTCCGAGGCCATTCTGGGCCCAAAATGTGAAGGCTACAGCACGCCCGCGTTTGGGGTTTTCCTTGGGGTTGCCCAGGACGGCATTGGAATTCTGACCCGGCCTTCTGGACACACCTGGATGTAGCCTGAACGACGCCAAAGGAAAAAACGGTAACCTGTCTGGGTCCACCAAGATAGTTTTTAGTGAATTTTGCAAGAAATTCCAAGTAAAACAAAGTTTTCCGGGCAATTTTTGAATAAAATTCAGGGAAACTATTAGCACATCCCAGATCGAGTATTTCTAAGCATGAGAAGCTCGTGATGAGTCGGGAAATGTGTTGGCAGGGAGAAATCGGGTCGTGTTTTGGAGCAAAACACAACATTTCTTCGTCGGGGCGATTCTGGGCCCAAAAAGGGAAGGCTATAGCACACCGGTGTTCGTGGTTTTCCTTGGGGTTGCCCGAGACGGCTTTGGAATTCTGCCCCGACGCACCAGGATGCAACCTAAACGATGTTAAAGGGAAGAACGGTACCCCGTTTGCGTCCCCCGGAATAGTTTTTAGCGAATTTTGTAAGAAATTCCAACGAAAACTAGGGTTTCGAGCAATTTTTTAATGAAACTCAAGGAAAACTCTTAGAACCTCTCGGAACGGGCATTTTGAATCATGAGACAGGTTGTGACGAGCCGGGGAATGTGTTGGCTGGGAGAAACCGGGTTGCATTTTGGAGCAAAACATAAAATTTCTTCCCCGAGGCCATTGTGGGCCCGAAAAGTAAAGGCTACAGCACTCTGGTGCTGGGGGTTTTCCCTGGGGCTGCTCGGGACGGTATTGAAATTCTTCCCCGGCCTTCTGGACGCACCTGGATACAGCTTAAAAGACTCCAAAGGGAAGAACCGTACCCCGTTTGGGTTCCCCCGGATAGTTGTTTGTGAATTTTGTAAGACATTCCAAGGAAAACCATGTTTTTGGGGCAATTTTTGAAAAAAATTCAGGGAAAACTATTCGAACCTCCCGGAACTAGTATTTCTAAGCATAAGACGGCTCGGGACGAGCAGGAGAATGTGTTGCCAGGGAGAAACCGGGTCACTTTCTGGAGCAAAACGAACCTGGATGCAGCCTGGGATGGCGTTGGAATTCTGACCTAGCCTTTTGGACGCACCTAGATGCGGCCTAAACGATGCCAAAGGGTATCGTTCTCCCCGTCAACACATTCCCCGTCAACACGAGTCGTCTCATGTTTTAAAATACCGTTCTTGGAGGTTCTAATAGTTTTTCCTGAATGTTGTCCAAAAATTACCAGGAAAACCAGGTTTTCCTTGGAATTTCCTACAAAATTCACTAAAAACTGTCCGGAGGGACCAAAATAGGGTACCTTTCTTTCCTTTGGCGTCGTTTAGGCTGCATCCATGTGCGTCTAAAAGCCCGAATAAGAATTCCAATGCCGTCTCGGGAAACCCTAAGGAAAACCCCCAACAGAGGTGTGCTATGACCTTAACTTTTTGGGCCTATACTGGCAATGGGGAAAAAATATTGTATTTTACTCCAATAGGTGACCCGATTTCTCCCCGCCAACGCATTTCCCTGCTCGTCACGAGCCGTCCTATGCTTAGAAATACTAGTTCTGGGAGGTTTTAATAGTTTTCCATGAATTTTGTCCAAAAATTGCCCAAAAAACTAATTTTTCCTTGGAATTTCACACAAAACTCATTAAAAACTATTCCGGGGGACCAAAATGGGTACTGTTCTTCCCTTTGGCATCGTTCAGGCAGCATCCAAGTGCTCTAAAAGGCCGAATAAGAATTCCAATGCCGTCCCAAGTAACCCTAAGGAAAACCCCCAACACTAGTGTGTTATAGGCTTCACTTTTTAGGTCAGAATGGTCCCGGGGAAGAAATGTCATGTTTTGCTCCAAAAGGTGACTCGATTTCTCCGCCCCAACACATTTCCCTGCTCGTCACGAGCCTTCTCATGCTTAGAAATATCTGTTCTGGGAGTTTCTGATAGTTTTCCAAGAATTTTGCCCAAAAATTGCTTGAAAAATCAGGTTTTCCTTGGAATTTCCTACAAAATTCACTAAAACCCTCTTGGGGGACCCAAACGGGGTAGCATTCTTCCCTTTGGCGTCATTTAGGTTGCATCCAAGTGTGTCAAGATGACCGAATAAGAATTCCAATGCCGTCCAGGGCAATCATAAGGAAAACCCCGAACACAGGTGTGCAATAACCTTCACTTTTTGGGCCCCTAATGGCCTCGGGAAAGAAATGTTATGTTTTGCTCCGAAAGGTGACCCAGTTTATCCCCGTCAACACATTTTTCTGCTCGTCACGAATCGTCTCATTCTTAGAAATACCCGTTTTAGGAGGTTCTAAAAGTTTTCCTTGAATTATGTCCAAAAATTGCTTGAAAAACTAGCTTTTCCTTGGAATTTCCTACAAAATTCACTAAAAACTCTCTCGGGGGACACAAACGGGGTACCGTTCTTTCCTTTGGCGTCGTTTAGGTTGCATCCAGGTACGTCCAGGAGGTCGAATAAGAATTTCAATGCCGTCCCTGGCAATCCCAAGGAAAACCACAAACACCAGTATGCTATAACCTTTACTTTTTGGGCCCATAATGGTCCCGGGGAAGAGATGTTGTGTTTTGCTCCAAAAAGTGGTCCAGTTTCATTCTGCCAATTTCCGTCTCATGCTTAGAAATTCCCGATCTGGGAGATTCTAATAGTTTTACCTTAAATTTGTCCAAAAATTGACAAAAAAACCAGGTTTTCCTTGGAATTTCCTACAAAATTCACTAAAAACTATCCCGGAGAACCCAAACGGGGTACCGTTATTCCCTTTGGCCTCATTTAGGTTGCATCCAGGTGCGTCTAGAAGGCCGAATAAGAATTTCAATGCCGTCTCGGACAACCCGAAGGAAAACCCCTAACACCGGTGTGCCTATAACTTTCACTTTTTAGGCCCATAATGGCCTCATGGAAGAAATGTCGTGTTTTGCTCCAATAGGTGATCGGGTTTCTCCCTGCCAACACAATACCCTGCTCGTTATGAACTGTCTCATGCTTAGATATCCCATTCCGGGAGGTTCTAATAGTTTTTCCTGAATTTTATCCAAAATTTGCCCGAAAAACTAGGTGGTGCTTGAAATTTCTTACAAAATTCACTAAAAACTATCCCGGAGGACCCAAACGGGGTACCCTTCTTCCTTTAGGCTGCATCCAAGTGCGTCCAGAAAGTTGAATAAGAATTCCAATGTCGTCCCAAGCAACCCTAAAGAAATGTTGTGTTTTACTCCAAAAGGCAACCCGGTTTCTCCCGGCCAACACATTTCCCTGCTCGTCACAAGCCGTCTCGTGCTTAGAAATACCTGTTCTGGGAGGTTCTAATAGTTTTCCTAGAATTTTGTCAAAAAATTGCCCAAAAAACCAGGTTGTCCTTGGAATTTCCTACAAAATTCACTAAAAACTATCCCGGGGGACCCAAACGAGGTACCGTTCTTCCCTTAGGCGTCGTTGAGGCTGCATCCAGGGGCGTCCAGAAGGCTGAATAATAATTTCAATGCCGTCCTGGGCAACCCCAACAAAAACCCCAAACACCTGTGTGCTCTAACCTTCACTTTTTGGGCACATAATGGCCTCTAGGAAGAAATGTTGTGTTTTGCTCCATTATTGGCCCGGTTTCTCTCCGCCAACACATTTGTTTGATCGACATGAGCCATCCCATGCTTAGAAATGCATGTTCTGGGAGGTTTTTATAGTTTTGCCTGAATTTGTTCAAATTTTGTTCAAATTTTGCCTAAAAAAACAGGTTGTCCTTGGAATATCTTTCAAAATTCACTGAAAACTATCTTGGGGGACCCAAGCGGAGTACCGTTCTTCCCTTAGGCATCGTTTGGACTGCATCCAAGTGCGTCCAGAAGGTCAGGTCAGAATTCCAATGCCGTCTTGGGCAACCCCAAGGAAAACCCTAAACACTGGTGTACTACACGCTTCACTTTTTGGGCACAGAATGTCCCTGGGGAAGAAATGTTGTGTTTTGTTCCAAAATGTTACCCGTTTTCTCCCAGCCAACACATTTCCCTACTCATTACGGGCAGTCTCATGCTTAGAAATACCTGTTCCTGGAGGTTCTAATAGTTTTCCCTAAATTTTGTCCAAAAATTACCGCAAAAACCAGGTTTTCCTTGGAATTTCCTTATAAATTCACTAAAAACTATCCTGGGGGACCAAAATGGGTACCGTTCTTCCCTTTGGCGTCGTTTAGGCTGCTTCCAGGTGCATCCAGAAGGCCGAATAAGAATTTTCATGCCGTCCCGGACAACCCCAAGGAAAATTCCTAACACCGGTATGTTATAACCTGCACTTATTGGGCCCATAATGGGCCCGAGGATGAAATGTTAAGTTTTGCTCCAAAAGGTGACCCAATTTCTTCTGCCAACACATTTCCCTATTCATCACGAGCCATCTCATGCTTAGGAATACTCGTTGTGGGAGATTCTAATAGTTTTCCCTGGATTTTGTCCAAAATTTGCCTGTAAAATCAGGTTGTCCTAGGAATTTCTTACAAAATTCACTAAAAACTATCTTGGGGTACCCAAGCAAAGTACCATTCTTCCCTTTGGTGGCGTTTAGGCTGTATCCAGGTGCGTCCTGAAGTCTGGGTTAGAATTCCAATGCCGTCTTGAGCAACCCCAAGGAAAACCCCTAACACCGGTGTGCTACAACTTTCACCTTTTGGGCCCCTAATGTCTCCGAGGAAGAAATATTATGTTTTTCTCCAAAAGGTAACCCGGTTTCTCCCCGCAAACACATTACCCTGCTCGTCACGGGCTGTCTCATGCCTAGAAATGCTCATTCCAAGAGGTTCTAATAGTTTTCGCTGAATTTTGTTCAAAAATTGCCCGAAAATCCAGTTTTTCCTTGGAATTTCATACAAAATTCACTAAAAACTATCCTGGGGTACCGTTCTTCCCTTTAGCGTCGTTTAGGCAGCATCCAGGTACGACCAGAAAGGTCGGTTCAGAATTTCAATGCTGTCCTAGGCAACCCCGAGGAAAATCCCATACAACGGTGTGCTATAGCCTTTACGTTTTTGGTCAAGAATATCCCCGGGGAAGAAATGTTGTGTTTTGCTCCCAAAGGTGACTCGGTTTCTCCCCGCCAATACATTTCTCTGCTCGTCACGAGCCGTCTCATGCTTAGAAATATCCGTTCCGGGAGGTTCTAATAGTTTTTCCTAAATTTTGTTCAAAAATTGCCTGAAAAACCTAGTTTTCTTGGGAATTTCTTACAAAATTCACTAAAAACTATCTCGGTGTACCGTTCTTCCCTTTGGCATCATTTAGGCTGCATCCAGGTCTGTCCAAAAGGCCAAATAAGAATTCCAATACAATCACGGGTAACCCCTAGGAAAACCCTTAACACTGGTGTGCTGTAGCCTTCACATTTTGTGCCCAGAATGTCCCCGGGAAAGAAATGTTGTGTTTTGCTCCAAAAGGTGTAAGGGTTTCTCTTAGCCAACGCATTTCCCTGCTCGTCACGAGCCGTCTAATTCTTAGAAATACCCATTCTGGGAGGTTATAATAGTATTCCCTGAATTTTGTTCAAAAATTGCCAAAGAAACCAGGTTGTCCTTGGAATTTCCAACAAAATTCACTAAAAACTATCTTGGGGGACCCAAACAGGGTGCCGTTCTTCCCTTTGGCGTCGTTTAGGCTGCATCCAGGTGCCTCCAGAAGGCCGAATAAAAATTCCAATGCCGTCTCGGGCAACCCCAGGGAAAACCCCCAACATCAATGTGCCAGAACCTTCACCTTTTGCTCCAAAAGATGACCTGATTTCTCCCCGCCAACGCATTTTCCTGCTCCTCATGAGCCGTCTCATGCTTAGAAATACCCGTTCCGGGAGGTTCTAACAGTTTTCGCTGAATTTTATTCAAAAATTGCCAGGAAAACCAGGTTTTCGTTGAAATTTCTTACAAAATTCACTTAAAACTATCTCGAGGCACTGTTATTCCCATTTGCGTCGTTTAGGCAGCATCCAGGTGTGACCAGAAAGGTCGGTTCAAAATTTCAATGCTGTCCTGGGCAACCCCGAAGGAAAACCCCATACAACGGTGTGCTATAGCCTTTACTTTTTTGGTCAAGAATGTCCCCGGAGAAGAAATGTTGTGTTTTGCTCCCAAAGGTGGCTCGGTTTCTCCCCGCAAATACATTTCCCTACTCGTCACGAGCCGTCTCATGCTTAGAAATATCCGTTCCGGGAAGTTCTAATAGTTTTTCCTAAATTTTGTTCAAAAATTACAGGAAAAACCTAGTTTTCCTGGGAATTTCTTACAAAATTCACTAAAAACTATCTCTGTTTACCGTTCTTCCCTTTGGCATCATTTAGGCTGCATCCAGGTCCATCCAAAAAGCCGAATAAGAATTCCAATCCAATCCCGGGCTACCCCGAGGAAAATCCCCAACACTGGTGTGCTATAGCCTTCACTTTTTAAGCCCAGAATGGCCCCGGGAAAGAAATGTTGTGTTTTGCTCCAAAAAGAGATCTGGTTTCTCCCGGCCAACGCATTCCCCTGCTCGTCACGACCCATCTAATACTTATAAACACCCGTTCTGGGAGGTTCTAATAGCTTTCCCTGAATTTTGTCCTAAATTTGCCCGAAAAACCAGGTTTTCCTTGGAATTTCCTGCAAAATTCACCAAAAACTATCCCGTGGGACCCAAATGGGGTACCGTTCTCCCTTTTGCGTCGTTTAGGCTGCATCCAGGTGCGTCCAGAAGGCCGAATAAGAATTCTAATACCGTTCCGGGCAGCCCCAAGGAAATTCCCAAACACCGGTGTGCTATAACCTTTACTTTTAGGGCCCATTATGGCCCCGGGGAAGAAATGTTGAGTTTTGCTCCAAAAGGTGACGCGATTTCTCCCCACCACACATTTTCCTGCTCGTCACGAGCCGTCTCATTCTTAGAAATACCTGTTTTGGGAGGTTCTAATAGTTTTCCTTGGATTTTCTCCATAATTTGCCCGAAAAACCAGGTTCTTGGAATTTCTTACAAAATTCACAAAAAACTATCCCAAGAGACCCAAACGGGGTACCGTTCTTCTCTTTGGCATCGTTTAGGTTGCATCCAGGTGCATCCAAAAGGCCGAATAAGAATTCCAATGCCGTCCCGGGCAACCCCAAGGAAATCCCCAAACACCGATGTGCTATAACCTTCACTTTTTAGGCTCATTATGGCCCCGGAAAAGAAATATTGACTTTTGCTCCAAAAGGTGACGCGGTTTCTCCCTACCAACATATTTCCCTGCTCGTCATGAGCTGTCTCATTCTTAGAAATACCCGTTCTGGGAGGTTCTAATAGTTTTCCTTGAATTTTGTCAAAAATTTGCCCGAAAAATCAGGTTGTCCTTGGAATTTCTGACAAAATTTACAACATACTATCCCAGGGGACCCAAATCGGGTACCGTTCTTCCTTTGGCGTCGTTTAGGCTACATCCAGGAGCGTCCAGAAGGTCGAATAGGAATTCCAATGCCGTCTCCGGCAACCCCAAGGAAATCCCCAAACACCGATGTGCTATGACCTTCACTTTTTGGACCCATTATAGGCTCGGGAAAGAAATGTTAAGTTTCGCTCCAAAAGGTGACGCGGTTTCTCCCCGCCAACACATTTCCCTGCTCATCATGAGCCGTCTCATTCTTAGAAATTCCCGTTCCGGGAGGTTCTAATAGTTTTCCCAAAATTTTGTTCAAAAATTGCCCGAAAAACCTAGTTTTCCTGGCAATTTCTTACAAAATTCACTAAAAACTATCTCGGTGTACCGTTCTGCCCTTTGGCGTCTTTTAGGCTGCATCCAGGTCTGTCCTAAAGGCCGAATAAGAATTCCAATGCAATCCCGGCTACTCCGAGGAAAACCCCGAACACTGGTGTGCTATAGCTTTCACTTTTTGGGCCCAGAATGGCCCTGGGAAAGCAATGCTGTGTTTTACTCCAAAAGGTTATCCGGTTTCCCCCGCCAACACATTTCCCTGCTCGTCACGACCCGTTTAATGCTTATAAATACCCGTTCTGGGAGGTTCTAATAGTTTTCCCTGAATTTTGTCCTAAATTTGCCCCAAAAACTAGGTTTTCTTTTGAATTTCCTGTAAAATTCACTAAAAACTATTCCGAGAGACCCAAATGGGTACTGTTCCCCCCTTTGGCATCGTTTAGGCTGCATCCAGGTCCGTCCAAAAGACCGAATAAGAATTCCAATACCGTCCTAGGCAACCGCAAGGAAATCCCCAAACGCCGGTGTGCTATAACCTTCACTTTTTGGGCCAATTATGGCCCCAGGAAAGAAATGTTGAGTTTTGCTCCAAAAGGTGGCATGGTTTCTCCCCGCCAACACATTTCCCTACTCGTCAGAAGCCGTCTCATTCTTAGAAATACCTGTTCTAAGAGGTTCTAATAGTTTACCCTGAATTTTGTTAAAAATTTGCCCAAAAAACTAGGTTGTTCTTGGAATTTCTTAAAAAATTCATGAAAACTATCCTAGAGGACCCAAACGGGGTACCGTTCTTCCTTTTGGCGTCGTTCTGGTTGCATCGAGGTGTGTCCAGAAGATCAAATAAGAATTCTAATACCGTCCTGGGCAACTCCAAGGAAATCCCCAAACACAGGTGTGCTATAACCTTCACTTTTTCGGCCAATTATGGCCTCGAGAAAGAAATGTTGAGTTTTGCTCCACAAAATGACCTGGTTTCCCCCTGCCAACACATTTTCCTGCCCGTCACTATCCGTCTCATGCTTAGAAATACCCATTCCGGGAGGTTCTAATAGTTTTCCTTTAATTTTGTTCAAAAATTGCCCGAAAAACTATGTTTTCCTAGGAATTTCTTACAAAATTCACTAAAAACTATCCCAGGGTACCGTTATTCCCTTTCGCGTCGCTTAGGCTGGATCCAGGTGAGTCCAGAAGACTGGTTTAGAATTCCAAAGCCGTCTTGGGCAACCGCAAGGAAAACCCCCAACACCGATGTGCTATAGCCTTCACTTTTTGGGTTCAGAATGTCCCCGAGGAATAAATGTGGTGTTTCACTCCAAAAAATGACCCGATTTCTCCCCACCAACACAGTTCCCTGCTCGTCACGAGCCATCTCATGCTTAGAAATACCCATTCTGGGAGGTCCTAATAGTTTTCCCTGAATTCTGTCTAAAAATTGTCCGAAAAACCAAGTTTTCCATAGAATTTCTTACAAAATTTACTAAAAACTATCCCTTGGGACCCATGCGGGATACCGTTCTTCCCTTTGGCGTCGTTTTAGGCTGCTTTCAGGTGCATCCATAATGCCGAATAAGAATTCCATTGCCGTCCCGGCCAACCCTAAGGAAAACCCCTAACATCGGTGTGCTATAACCT
The DNA here is from genome assembly GCA_030449835.1 of Clausena lansium. NCBI lineage: Eukaryota > Viridiplantae > Streptophyta > Magnoliopsida > Sapindales > Rutaceae > Clausena > Clausena lansium. Next base: position 8,399,478 of record JASUUF010000257.1, read on the forward strand.
TCACTTTTTGGGCCCATAATGGCCCCGAGGAAGAAATGTTGTGTTTTCGTCCAAAAGGTGGCCCGATTTCTCCCTGCCAACACATTTCCCTGCTCGTGAAGAGCCGTCTCATGCTTAGAAATACCCGTTCTGGGACGTTCTAATAGTTTTCCTTGAATTTTGTTCAAAAATTACCCCGAAAACTAGGTTTTCCTGGAAATTTCTTACAAAATTCACTAAACACTATCCCAGGGTACCGTTATTCCCTTTTGTGTCGTTTAGACTGCATCTAGTGAATCCAGAAGGTCGGGTTGGAATTCCAATGCCGTCTAGGGCAACCCCAAGTAAAACCCCCAATACCGGTGTGCTATACCATTCACTTTTTGGGCCTAGAATGTCCCCATGGGAGAAATTGTGTTTTACCCAAAAAGAGGACCCGGTTCTCCCCCCAATACATATCCCTACTCGTCACGAGCCGTCTCATGCTTAGATAAATCCGTTCCGGGAGGTTCTAATAATTTTCCTAAATTTTGTTCAAAAATTACCCAAAAAACCAAGTTGTCCTTGGAATTTCTAGCAAAATTCATTAAAAACTATCCCGCGGGACCAAACCGGGGTACCGTTCTTCCCTTTGGCGTCGTTTAGGCAGCATTCAGATGTGTCCAGAAGGTCGAATAGGAATTCCAATGTCGACCCAGGCAATCCCAAGGAAAACCCCGGCACGGGTGTGCTATAACATTCACTTTTTAGGCCCACTATGGCCGCGGGGAAGAAATATTATGTTTTGCTCCAAAAGGTGACCCAGGTTCTCCCCGCCAACAATTTCATCTGCTCGCCACGAGCCAGCTCATGCTTAGAAATATCAATTCTGGGAGGTTCTAATAGTTTTTCCCAAATTTTATCCAAAAATTGCACGAGAAACTAGGTTTTCCTTGGAATTTCCTATAAAATTTACTAAAAACTATCCTGGGGGACCCAAACGGGGTACTGTTCTTCCCTTTGGCGTCGTTTAGGCTACATCAAGGTGTGTCCATAAAGCCGACTAAGAATTCTATGCCGTCCCAGGCAACCCCAAGGAAAACCCCTAACACCGGTGTGATATAGCCTTAACTTTTTTGGTACATAATGGCCCCGAAGAAGAAATGTTGTGTTTTGCTCCAAAAGGTGACCCTGTTTGTCCCTGCCAACACATTATCTTGCTCGTCGTAAGCCGGCTCAAGGTTAGAAATGCCTGTTTCGGGAGGTTCTTGTAGTTTTCCATGAATTTTGTTGAAAAATTGCCCGAAAAACTAGGTTTTCCTGGGAATTTCTTAAAAAATTCACTAAAAACTATCTCGGAGTATCGTTAATCCGTTTTACGTCGTTTAGGATGCATCCAGGTACGTCCAGAAGGCCGGGTCAGAATTCCAATGCCGTCCTGAGCAACCCCAAGGAAAATTCCCATCACCGGTGTGTTATAGCCTTCACTTTTTTGGCCTAGAATGTCCTCGAGGAAGAAATGTTGTGTTTTGCTCCGAAAGGCAACCCGGTTTCTCCTCGTCAACACATTTTCCTGCTCGTCATAAGCCGTCTCACACTTAAAAATACCTGTTCTAGGAGGTTCTAATAGTTTTCCCTGAATTTTATTAAAAAATTATTGAAAAACCAGGTTTTTCTGGGAATTTGTTACAAACTTCACTAAAAACTATCTCGGAGTACTGTTACCCCCTTTTGCGTCGTTTAGGCTGCATCCAGGTGCATCCAGAAGGCCGGGTCAAAATTCAAATGCCGTCCTGAGTAACCCCAAGTAAAACCCCCAATACCGGTGTGCTAATACCATCCCAGGTAACCCCAAGGAAAACCCCCAACACTGGTGTCCTATAACCTTCACTTTTTAGGTCCATAATATCCCCGGGGAGGAATTAATGTGTTTTGCCCCAAAAGGTGACCCAGTTTCTCCCTGCCAACACATTTCCCTTTAAGTCACGAGCCTTCTCATGCTTAAAAATACCTGTTCCGGGAGGTTCTTATAGTTTTCCCTAAATTTTGTTAAAAAATTGCTCGAAAAACCAGGTTTTCCTAGGAATTTCTTACAAAATTCACTAAAAACTATCTCGGGGTACCGTTATTCCCTTTTGCGTCATTTAGGCTACATCCAGGTGCATCCAGAAGGCCGAATCAGAATCCCAATGCCGTCTCGGGTAGCCCTAAGGAAAATTCCCAACACTGGTGTGCTATATAGCCTTCACTTTTTGGGCCCAGAATGCCCCCAGGAAAGAAATGTAGTATTTTGCTCCAAAAGGTGACCCGGTTTCTCCCTGTCAACACATTTTCCTACTCGTCACAAGCTGTCTCATGCTTAGAAATACCCGTTCAGGGAGGTTATAATAATTTTCCCCGAATTTTGTCTAAAAATTTCCCTAAACACCAAGTTTTCCTTGGAATTTCTTAAAAAATTCACTAAAAACTATCATAGGGGACCCAAAAAGGGTGCCGTTCTTCCCTTTGGCGTCATTTAGGCTGCATCCAGTTGCGTCCAGAAGGCTGAATAAGAGTTCCAATGCCGTCCCAGGCAACCCCAAGGAAAACCCCCAACACCGGTGTGTTATAACCTTCACTTTTTGGGTCTATATTGGCCCCGGGGAAGAAATATTGTATGTTACTCCAAAAAGTCATCCGGTTTCTCCGGGCCAACACATTTTCCTTCTCGTCATGAGCCGTCTCATGTTAGGAATACCCATTCCGGGAGTTTGTAATAGTTTTTCCTGAATTTTGTTTGAAAATTGCTCGAAAAATCAGGTTTTCCTGGGAATTTCTTACAAAATTCACTAAAAACTACACCACGGTACCGTTATTGCCTTTTGAGTCATTTGGGCTATATCCAGGTGCGTCCAGAAAGCCGGGTCAAAATTCAAATGCCGTCCTAGGCAACCCCAAGGAAAACCCCAAACACCGGTGTGCTATAGTCTTTAATTTTTGGGCCCTGAATGTCCTCGGGGAAGAAATGTTGTTTTTTGCTCCAAAAAGTGACCCGGTTTCTTCTCGTCAACATTTTTTTCGACTCGTCATGAGCCGTCTCATGCTTAGAAATACTCGTTCTGGGAGGTTCTAATAGTTTTCCATGAATTTTATTCAAAGATTACCGAAAAACCAGGTTTTCCTGGGAATTTCTTACAAAATTCACAAAAAACTTCCCCGGGGTATAATTATCCCCTTTTGCGTCGTTTAGGCTGCATCCAGGTGCGTCTAGAAGGCCGAGCCAAAATTCCAATGCGGTCCTAGGTAACCCCAAGTAAAACCCCCAACTCTGGTGTGTTATAGCCTTCACTTTTTGGGCCTATAATGTCCTTGGGGAAGAAATGTTTTGTTTTGCTCCAAAAGGTAACCCTGTTTCTTCCCGCGAACACATTTCCTGAATTTTGGTCAAATTTGCCACAAAAACCAAGTTGTCCTTGGAATTTCTTACAAAATTCACTAAAAACAATCCCGAGGGACCAAAACGGGGTACCGTTCTTCCCATTCCAATAGTTTTTAGTGAATTCTGTAAGAAATTCCAAGAAAAATCAGGTATTTCGGGCATTTTCTTAAAAAATTTTAGGGAAAACTATTAGAAACTCCTAGAACTGGTATTTCAAAGCGTGAGACAGCTCATGACGAGCCGGGGAATGTGGTGGCGAGGAGAAGCCGTGTCACTTTTCGGTACAAAACAAAACATTTCCTCCCTGGGACCATTCTGAGCCCAAAATATGAAGGCTATAGCTCACCGGTATTCGAGGTTTTCCTTAGGGTTACTCAGGAGGACAATAGAATTCTGACCCGACCTTTTGGACACACATGGATGCAGCCTCAACGATATCAAAGGGAAGAAAGGTACCCTGTTTGGGTCCCTTGGGATAGTTTTTAGTCAAATCTGTAACAAATTTCAGGGAAAACCAGGTATTCCGAGCAATTTTTTAAACAAATCAAGGGAAAACTATTAGAACCTCCCAAAACAGGTATTTCTATGCTTGATAATGCTCTTGACGAGGCAGGGAATGTGTTGTCAGGGAGAAGCCGGGTCACTTTTTGGAGCAAAACACAACATTTCTTCCTCGGGGCCATTCTCGGCCTAAAAAGTGAAGGCTATAGTACACTGGTGTTAGCGGTTTTCTTTGGGGTTACCTAGGACGGCATTGAAATTCCGACCAAGCATTCTAGACGCACCGGGATGTAGCCAAAACGATGGTAAAAGATGAACTTTACCCCGTTTTGGTCCCCCGGGATAGTTTTTAGTGAATTTTGTAAGAAATTCTCAGAAAAATCAAGTTTTTCGGGCAATTTTTTTAAAAAAAAAATCAGTGAAAACTATTATAACCTCCCGGAACGGGTATTTCTAGGCATGAAACGGCTAGTGACGAGCCCGAAAATGTGTTGACGGGTAGTAGCCGAGTCACTTTTTGGAGCAAAATATAAAATTTCTGCCTCGGGGCCATTCTGGGAGCAAAAAGTGAAGGCTATAACACACCAGTGTTGGGGATTTTCCTTGGTGCTGCCCGGGACGGCATTGGAATTTTGATCTGACTTTCTAGACACACCTGGATTCAGCATAAACGACGCCAAAGGGAAGAACGGTACCCCGTTTGGCTCCCCCGGAATATTTTTTAGTGAATTCATTAAGAAATTCCAAGGTAAATCAGGTTTTTCGGGCAATCTTTTAAAAAAATTCAGGTAAACCTATTAAACCCTCCCGAAACAGGTATTTCTAAGCATGAGACAGCTCGTGATGAGCCGAGGATCTTGTTGGCGTGTAGAAATCGGGTCACTTTTTGGAGGAAAACACAAGATTTCTTCCCCGTCGCCATTCTGGGCCCAAAAGGTGAAGGCTATAGCACACCAGTTTTGGGGGTTTTCCCTGGGGTTGCTGAGGACAGCATTGAAATTTTGATCCGACCTTCTGGATGCACCTGGTTTCAGCCTAAACGACGCCAAAGGGAAGAACGGTACCCCGTTTGGGTCCCCCGGGATAGTTTTTAGTGAATTTTGTAAGAAATTCCAAGGAAAACTAGGTTTTTCAGGTAATTTTTGAAAAAACTTCAGGAAAACTATCAAAACCTTGCGAAACGGGTACTTCTAAGCATGAACCAGCTCGTGACAAGCAGGGTAATGTGTTGGCACATAGAAATCGGGTTACTTTTGGCGCAAAACACAAGATTTCTTCCCCGGGGCCATTCTCGACCTATAAGGTGACGGCTATAGCATACCGGCGTTGGGTGTTTTCCTTGGGGTTGCTTGGCCTGGCCTTCTGGAAGCACCTGGATGCAGCCTAAACGACACTGATGGGAAGATCGGTACCCCGTTTGAGTCTCCCGGGATAGTTTTTAGTGAATTTTGTAATAAATTCCAAGAAAACCAAGTTTTTCGGGCAATTTTTGACAAAATTTATTGGAAAACTATTAGCACCTCCCGGAACGGGTATTTCTAAGCATGAGAGGACTTACGACGAGCCGTAAAATGTGTTTATGGGGAGATTTTGGAGCAAAATATAATATTTCTTCCCCGAGGCCATTTTGGGCCAACAAAGTGAAGGCTGCAGCACACCGGTGTTGGAGATTTTCCTTGGGATTGCACGGAACGGCATAGGAATTCTAACCTGGCCTTTTGGACGCACCTGGATGCAGCCTAAACGATACCAAAGGGAATAATTGTACCCTGTTTGGGTCCCCAAGGATAGTTTTCAGTGATTTCTGTAAAAAATTCTATGGAAAACTAGGTTTTTCAGGCAATTTTTCAAAAAAATTCAGGAAAAACTATTAAAACCTCTGGAACGGGTTTTTCTAAGCATGAGATAGCTTGTGACGAGCCAGAGAATGTGTTGATGGGGAGAAAGCGGGTCACTTTTTGGAGCAAAACACAACATTTCTTCTCCGGGGCCATTCTGGGCCCAAAAAGTGAAGGCCATAGCACACCGGTGCTGCGGATATTGTTTGCGGTTGCCCGGGACTGCATTCGAATTCTAACACAGCCTTTTGGATGCACCTGGATGTAGCCTTAATGACGCCAAAAGGAAGAACGGTACCCCGTCTGGGTCCCCCGGGATAGTTTTTGGTGAATTCTGTAAGAAATTCCTTGAAAAATCTGGTATTTCAGGCATTGTGCTGACGGGGAGAAACCAGGTCACTTTGTGGAGCAAAACGCAACATTTCTTCCACGGGGCCATTCTGGACCCAAAAATTGAAGGCAATAGCACTCTGGTGTTCCTCGGGGTTGCCCGAGATGGCATTTGAATTCTATCTCTGCCTTCTGAATGCACCTGGATATAGCTTAAACGACGTCAAAGGGAAGAATGGTACCCCGTTTGGCTCCCCCTAGATAGTTTTTAGTGAATTCAATAAGAAAATCCAAGGAAAACCAGGTTTTCGAGCAATTTTTGAAAAAAATTCAGGGAAAACTAAAAGACACAAAAAGTGAAGGCTATAGCACACTGGTATAAGGGTTTTTCCTAGGGGTTGACTGGGACGGCATCGGATTTCTATCCCGACCTTTTGGACGCACCTGGATACAGCCTAAACGATGCCAAAGGGAAGAACAGTACCCCGTTTGGGTCCTCCGAGATAGTTTTTAGTGAATTCTATTAGAAATTCCAAGGAAAACAAGGTTTTTCATGCAATTTTTGAAAAAAATTCATGGACAACTATTAGAACCTCCCGGAACGGGTATTTATAAGCATGAGACGGCTCGCAATGAACCGGGCAATGTGTTGGCGGGAAAAAATCAGGTCACTTTTTAGAGTAAAACACAACATTTCTTCCTTGGGGCCATTCTGGGCCCAAAAAGTGAATGTGTTGGCGGGAAGAAACCGTGTCACTTTCGGGTGGAAAACACAACAATTCACTTATTGATTGTGAACGGGTATTTCTAACCATGTGCCGGCTCTTGACAAGCTGGGGAATGTGTTAGCAGGGAAAAACCTGGTCACTTTTTGGAGCAAAACACAACATTTCTTCCCCGTGGCCATTTCAAGCCTAAAAAGTGAAGGCTATAGCACATTGGGGTTAAAGGTTTTCCAAGGGGTTGCCCTGGACGGCATTGGAATACTGACCCGGCCTACTGGACGCACCTGGATGCAGCCTAAACGACGTCAAAAGGAAGAACGGTTCCCTGTTTGGGTCCCCCGGGATAGTTTATCGTGAATTTTGTAGGAAATTCCAAGGAAACCCAGGTTTTTTAGATTCACGGAGAACTGTTAGAACCTCATGGACTGGGTATTTCTAGGCATGAGACGGCTCGTGACGAGCCGAAAAATGTGTTGACAGGGAGAAACCGGGTCACTTTTTGGAGCAAAAGACATCATATCTTCCCCGTGGCCATTCTGGGCCCAAAAGGTGCAGTCTATAGCACACCGGCGTTAGGGCTTTTCCTTGGGCTTACCCAAGACAGCATTAGAATTCTGACCCGTCCTTCTGGACGCACCTAGATGCAACCTAAACGACGACAAAGGAGAGAACGATACCCCATTTAGGTCCCCCGGGATAGTTTTTAGTGAATTTTGTAAGAAATTCCAAGGACAACCTGGTTTTGTGGCAATTGTTTAACAATATTTCTGGTAAACTGTTAGAACCTCCCAGAACGGGTATTTCTAAGCATGAGACGGCTCACGACGAGCCAGGGAATGCGTTGGAATATAGAAACCGGGTCACTTTTGGGAACAAAATGCAATATTTCTTCCCCGGGGTCATTCTAGGCCCAAAAAGTGAAGGCTATAGCACACCGGTGTTAGGGGTTTTCATTGGGGTTGCCAAAGATGCCATTGGAATACTAGCCCGGCCTTCTAGACGCATCTAGATGTAGCCTAAACAACGCCAAAGGGAAGAACGATACCCCGTTAGGGTCCCCCGGGATAGTGTGTAGTAAATTTTGTAAGAAATTCCAAGTTTTGAAAAAAATTCTGGGAAAACTATTAGAACCTCCCGGATTGGGTATTTCCAAGCTTGAGACGGCTCTGAACAATGCCAAAGGGAAGAACGTACCCCGTTCGGGTCCTCCGAGTTAGTTTTTATTGAATTTTGTAGAAAAACAAGGTTTTTGGGGCAATTTTTGTAAAACATTCAGGGAAAACTATTACAACCTCCTAGAACGGGTATTTGTACAAATGAGAGGACTCGTGACGACCAGAGAATGTTTTGGCGGGTAGAAACCGGGTTACTTTTTGGAGCAAAGCACAACATTTTTTCCTCGTGGCCATTCTGGGCCCAAAAAGTGAAGGCTATAGCACGCCGATGTTGGGGGTTTTCCTTAGGGTCACCCAGGACGGCTTTGGAATTCTGACCCGGCCTTATTGACACACCTGGATGCAGCCTAAACAACGCAAAGGGAAGAACGGTACCCCGTTAGGGTCCTCGGGATAGTGTGTAGTGAATTTTGTAAGAAATTAAAAAAACTAGGCTTTTCTGGCAATTTTTGAAAAAAATTATGGGAAAACTATTAGAACCTCCTGGATTGGTATTTCCAAGCATGAGAAGGCTCATTACGAGCCGCGAAATGTTTTTGCGGGGAGAAACCAAATCACCTTTTGGCACAAAACACAACTTTTCTTCCCTGGGGCCATTCTGGGCCCAAAAAGTGAAGGCTATAGCACTCCGGTATTGGAGGTTTTCCTTGGCGTTGCCCGGGACAGCATTGGAATTCTGACCCGGCCTTCTGGATGCAGCCTAAACGACGTCAAAGGAAAGAACGGCTTCCCGTTTGGGTTCCATGGGATAGTTTTTAGTGAATTTTGTAAGAAATTACATGGAAAACCAGGTTTTTCGGGCAATTTTAGAAAAAAATTTAGGGAAAACTATTAGAACCTCAAAACGGGTATTTCTAAGCGTGAGACGGCTCGTTGCTAGCCGGGGAATATGTTTGCAGGGAGAAACTTGGTCACTTTTTGGAGTAAAACACAATATTTCTTACTTGGGGCCATTCTAGCCCATAAAATGAAGGTCATAGCTCATTGGTGTCAGGGGTTTTCCTTGGGGTCGCCCGGGACGGCAATGTAATTCTGACCTGTCCTTTTGGTCGCAGCTGTATGCAGCTGAAACAACGGTAACAGTAAGAAAGGTACCCCGTATGGGACCCCCGAGATAGTTTTTAGTGAATTTTATAAGAAATTCCAAGGAAAACCAGGTTTTTGGGGCATTTTTTGAACAAAATTCAGTAAAAACTATTAGAACCTCCTACAATAGGAATTTCTAAGCATGAAACGGCTCATGATGAGATGAGGGATGTGTTGGCGGGGAGAAACCGAGTCACTTTTTAGAGCAAAACACAAGATTTTTTCCCTGGGGCCATTCTAGGCCCAAAAAGTGAAGGCTATAGCACTCCGATGTTGGGGGTTTACCTTGGGGTTGCCCGGGACGGCATTGGAATTCTAACCCGGCCTTCTGGACGCACCTGGATGTAGCCTGAACGACGTCAAAGGGAAGAACGGTACCCCGTTTGGGATCCACGTGATAGTTTTTAGTGAATTTTGTAAGAAATTCCAAGGAAAACCAAGTTTTTCGAGCAATTTTGGAAAAAATTTGAGGAAAAACTATTAGAACCTTCCGAAACGGGCATTTCTAAGCACGAGACGGCTCGTGGCGAGCGGGGGAATATGTGTACAGGGAGAAACCGGGTCACTTTTTGGAGCAAAACAAAATATTTCTTCCCCGAGGCCATTCTAAGCCAATAAAATGAAGGCCATAGCACACCGATGTCAAGGGTTTTCCTTGGGGTCACCCGAGACGGCATTATAATTCTAACCCGGCCTTCTGGTAGCTCCTGGATACAACCGAAACGACGCTAACGAGAAGAACGTCACCTCGTATAAGTCCCCCGGGATAGTTTTTAGTGAAATTTATAAGAAATTATAAGGAAAACCTGGTTTTTCGGGCAATTTCTGAACAAAATTCAGGAAAAACCATTAGAACCTCTCGAAACGGGTATTTCTAAGCATGAAACTACTCGTGACGAGCCGGGGAATGTGTTGACCGTGAGAAACTGGGTCACTTTTTGGAGCAAAAGACAACATTTCTTCTCCGGGGCCATAAAAGTGAAGGCTATAGCACACTGATGTCGGGGGTTTTCCTTAGGGTTGCCTTGGACAGCATTGGAATTCTGGCATGGCCTTCTGAACGCACTTTGATGCAACCTAAATACACTAAATGGAAGAACGGTAGCCCGTTTGGGGCCCCCAGGTTAGTCTTTAATGAATTTTGTAACAAATTCCATGCAAAGCTAGGTTTTTCGGGCAATTTTTTAACAAAATTCAAGGAAAACTATTACACCTCCCGGAACGGGTATTTCTAGGCTTGAGACAGCTCGTAATGAGCCAGGGAATGAGTTGGTGGGGAGAAATCGGGTCATGTTTTGGATCAAAACGCGGCATTTCTTCCCTAGGGCCATTTTGGGCCAAAAAATTAAGGCTACAGCACACCGGTATTCGGAGTTTTCCATTGGGATTGCCAGGGACGAGATTGGAATTCTGACCCAGCCTTCTGGACGCACCTAGATGCATCCTTAACGACACTGAAGGGAGAACGGTACCCTGTTTGGGTCCCCCGGGATATTTTTAAATAAATTTTAAAAGAAATTCCAAAGAAAACCAAGTTTTCAGAGCAAATTTTAAACAAAATTCAGGGAAAACTATTAGAACCTCCCGGAACGGGTATTTCGAAGCATGAGACGGCTCGCGACGAGTCGGAGAATGTGTTGGTAAGGAGAAACTGGGTCACTTTTTGGAGCAAAACATAATATTTTTTCCCCAGGGCCATTCTGGGCCCCAAAAGTGAAGGCCATAGCACACTAGTGTCAGGGGTTTTCGTTGGGGTCGCCCGAGATGGCATTGGTATTTTGACCCGGCCTTCTGGATGCAGCCTAAATGACGTAAAAGGGAAGAATGGTACCCCGTTTGGGTCCCGCAGGATAGTTTTTGGCGAATTTGTAAGAAATTCCAAGGAAAACCAGGTTTTTCGGGCAATTTTTGAAAAAATTCAGGGAAGACTATTAAAACCTCCCGGAACGGGTATTTCTAAGCATGAGACGGCTCGCGATGAGCTGGAGAATGTGTTGGTAGGGAGAAATTGGGACACTTTTTGGAGCAAAACACAACATTTCTTCCCCGGTGCCATTCAGGGCTCCAAAAGTGAAAGCTATAGCACACCAGTGCTGGGGGTTTTCCTTGGGATTGCTCGGGACAGCATTGGAATTCTAACACGGCCTTCTAGATGTAGCCTAAATGACGCAAAAGAGAAGAACGGTACTCCATTTGGGTCCCGCGGGATAGTTTTTGGTGAATTTTTTAAGAAATTCCCAAGAAAATCTGGTATGTCGGGCAATTTTCGAAAAAAATTTAGGGAAGATTATTAGAACCTCTCGGAACGAGTATTTCTAAGAATAAGACGGCTCGTGACGAGCCGGGGAATGTGTTGGCGCATAGAAACTGGGTCACGTTTTGGAGTAAAACACAACATTTCTTCCCCGCCAAAAAAGAAGGCGAAAGTACACCGGTGTTGGGAGTTTTTCTTGGGGTTGGTCGGGGAGGCATTGGAATTCTAACACGGCCTTCTAGATGCAGCCTAAATGACGCAAAAGGGAAGAACGGTGCCCCGTTTGGGTGTCGCGGGATAGTTTTTGGTGAATTTTGTAAGAAATTCCAAGGAAAACCAGGTTTTAAGGGCAATTTTTGAAAAAAGTTAAGGGAATACTATTAGAACCTCCCGAAATTAGTATTTTTAAGCATGAGACGGCTCGTGACGAGCCAGGGATTGTGTTGGCGGGGAGAAAGCGGGTCACTTTTTGGAGTAAAACACAACATTTCTTCCTTGGGGGCCATTCTGGGCCCAAAAAGTGAAGGCTATAGCCCAGCGATGTTGGGGGTTTTCCATGGGGTTGCCCGGGACGACACTGAAATTCTAACCCAACCTTTTAGATGCAGCCTAAAAGACGCAAAAGGGAAGAATGGTACCCCGTTTGGGTCCCGCGGGATAGTTTTTTGTGAATTATGTATGAAATTCCAAGGAAAACCAGGTTTTTCGGGTAATTTTTAAAAAAAATTCGAGGAAAACTATTAGAACCTCCCATAATGGGCACTTCAAAGTATGAGACGGCTCGTGACGAACTGGGGAATGTGTTGGCTAGGAGAAACCGGGTTACTTTTTGGAGTAAAAAATAACATTTATTCCTCGGGGCCATTCTGAGTACAAAAAGTGAAAGCTATAGCACACCGATGTTGGGTTTTTGTTGGGGTTGCCCGGGACAGCATTGAAATTCTAATTCGGCCTTCTAGATGTAGTGTAAATGACGCCAAAGGGAAAAACGGTACCCCATTTGGGTCCCACGGGATAGTTTTTAGTGTATTTAGTAAGAAATTCCAAGGAAAACCAGGTTTTTCGGGTAATTTTTGAACAAAATTCAAGGAAAACTATTAAAACATCCCAGAACAGGTATTTCTAAGCATGACAAGGCTCGTGACGAGCCGGGGAATGTGTTGGCGGAATAAACCAGGTCACTTTTTGGACCAAAAAACAAATTACTCCCCCGAGGTTATTCTAGGCCCAAAAATGAAGGCTATAGCACACCGGTGCTGGGTTTGTCCTTGGGATTGCCCGGGACGGCATTGGAATTCCTGCTCGGCCTTCTAGATTAGCGTAAATGACGCCAAAGGGAAGAACGGTACCACGTTTGGGTCGCATAGGATAGTTTTTAGTGAATTTAGTAAGAAATTCCAAGGAAAACTAGGTTTTTCGGGTAAATTTTAGACAAAATTTAGGAAAAAATATTAGAACCTCCTGGAACGGGTACTTCTAAGAATGAGATTGCTCATTAAGAGCCGTCTATATGTTAAGGGGGAGAAACGGGTCACTTCTTGGAGCGAAATACAATATTTCTTCTCCAGGGCCATTCTAGGCCCAAAAAGTGAAGGCTATAGCAAACCGGTGTTGGGGGTTTTCCTTGGGGTTGCCCGGGACGGCATTGGAATTCTAATCCGACCTTCTGGATGCAGCCTAAACGACGCCAAGGGAAGAATGGTACCCCATTTGGGTCCCCCAAGAGAGTCTTTAGTGAATTTTGTAAGAAATTCCATGCAAAACTAGGTTTTTCGAGCAATTTTTCAACAAAATTCAGGGAAAACTATTACACCTCCAGGAATGGGTATTTCTAAGCATAAGACAGCTCTTGATGAGCTGAGGAATGAATTGGTGGGGAGAAATCGGGTCACATTTTGGATCGAAACACGACATTTCTTCCCCGGGGCCATTTTGGGCCCAAAAATTAAGGCTATAGCACACCGTTGTTGGGGGTTTTCCAATGGGGTTGCCAGGGATGGCATTAGAATTCTGACCTGGCCTTCTGGACGCACCTGGATACAGCCTTAACGACGCTGAAGGGAAGAACGGTACCCCGTTTAGGTCCCGCGGGATATTTTTAATAAATTTTATAAGAAATTCCAAAGAAAACCGGGTTTTCAGAGCAATTTTTGAACAAAATTCAGGAAAAACTATTAGAACCTCCCGGAATGAGTATTTAAACGCATGAGACGGCTGGTGACGAGCCAGGGAATGTGTTGGCGGGGAGAAAGTTGGTCACTTTTTGGAGTGAAACCTAACATTTCTTCCCCAGGGCAATTCTAGGCCCATAAAAGTGAAGGCTATAGCACACCGGTGTTGGAGGTTTTCCATGAGGTTGCCCGGGACGGTATTGTAATTCTAACACGGCCTTCTGGATGCAGCCTAAATGACGTAAAAGGGAAGAACGGTACTACGTTTGGGTCTCGCGAGATAGTTTTTGGAGAATTTTGCAGGAAATTTCAAAGAAAACTAGGTTTTTCTACCAATTTTTGAAGAAAATTCAAGGAAGAGACGGATCGTGACGAGCCGGGGGATGTGTTGGCGTGGAGAAACCGGGTTACGTTTCGGAGTAAAACGCAACATTTCTTCCCTGAGGCTATTCTAGGCCCAAAAAGTGAAGGCTAAAGTACACCAGTGTTGGGGGTTTTCCTTGGGGTTGCCCGGGACGGCATTGAAATTCGGACACGACCTTCTTGATACAGCCTACATGACGTAAAAGGGAAGAACGGTACCCCATTTAGGCCTCGCGGGATAGTTTTTGGTGAATTTTGTAAGAAATTCCAAAGAAAACCAGGTTTTTCGGAGGGAAGATTATTAGAACCTCTCGGAACGGGAATTTCTAAGAATAAGACGGCTCGTGATGAGCCGGGAAATGTGTTTCTTGGAGAAACCGGGTCACGTTTTGGAGTAAAACACAATATTTCTTCTCCGAGGCCATTCTAGGCCCAAAAAGGAAGGCGAAAGACACCGATGTTGGGGGTTTTCCTTGGGGTTGCCTGGGACGGCATTGGAATTCTAACATGGCCTTCTGGATGCAGCCTAAATGACGCAAAAGGGAAAAACGGTACCCCGTTTAGGTCCCGCTGGATAGTTTTTGGTGAATTTGTAAGAAATTCCAAGAAAATCAAGTTTTTCGGGCAATTTTTGAACAAAGTTCGGGGAAGACTATTAGAACCTCCCGGAACTGGTATTTCTAAGCATGAGACGGCTCACGACGAGCCTGAGAATGTGTTGGTGGGGAGAAACTGGCTCACGTTTTCGAGAAAAACACCACATTTCTTCCCCGGGGCCATTATGGGCCCATAAAGTGAAGGCCATAGCACACCGGTGTCAGGAGTTTTCCTTTGGGCCGCCCAGGAGGGCATTGTTATTCTGACCGGCCCTTCTGGATGTAGCCTAAATGATGACAAAGGGAAGAACGGTACCCTGTTTGGGTTCCCCGTGATAGTTTTTAGTGAATTTTGTAAGAAATTCCAAGGAAAATCAGGTTTTTCGGGTAAGTCATTAACAAAATTCAAGAAAAAATATTAAAACCTCCCGGAACTAGTATTTCTATGCATGAGACGGCTCGTGACGAGCCCGGGAATGTGTTGGCTGGGAGAAAGCGGGTAACTTTTTGGAGTAAAACACAACATTTCTTCTCCGGAGCCATTCTAGGCCCCAAAAGTGAAGGCTATAGCAAACCGGTGTTGGGAGTTTTCCTTGGGGTTGCCCAGGACGGCATTGGAATTCAAACCCGACCTTCTGGATGCAGCCTAAACGATGCCAAAGGGAAGAATGGTGCCCCGTTTGGATCCCCCGAGATTATTTTTTGTGAATTTTGTAAGAAATTCTAAGGAAAACTAGGTTTTTGTGCAATTTTTTAACAAAAATCAAGAAAAAATATTAGAACCTCCCGGAATAGTTATTTCTAGGCTTGAGACGGCTCGTAACGACCCAGGGAATGTGTTGGCAGGGAGAAAGCGGGTCACTTTTTGGAGTAAAACACAACATTTCTTCCCCGGAGTTTTCCATTGGATTGCCCGGGACGACATTGGAATTCCAACACGGCCTTCTGGATGCAGCCTAAATGACGCAAAAGGGAAGAATGGTACCCCGTTTGGGTCCCGTGGGATAGTTTTTTGTGAATTTTGTAAGAAATTCCAAGGAAAACTAGGTTTTTCGAGAAATTTTTTAACAAAATTCAGGATAAATTATTAGAACATCCCAGAATATGTATTTCTAAGCATGACACTGCTCATGACAAGCCGGAGAATGTGTTGGCGGGAAGAAACCAGGTCACTTTTTGGAGCAAAAAATAAATTTCCCCCCGGGATCATTCCAGGCCAAAAAAGTGAAGGCTATAGCACACCAATGTTAGGTTTTTCCTTGGGATTGCCCAAGACGACATTGAAATTCTTACTCGGCCTTCTCGATTAGCGCAAATGACTCCAAAGGGAAGAACGGTACCCCGTTTGGGTTGCGTAGGGTAGATTTTAGTGAATTTGGTAAGAAATTCCAAGGAAAACCAGTTTTTTCAGGTAAATTTTGGACATAATTTCGGAAAAACTTTTAGAACCTCCCGGAAATGGTATTTCTAAGCATGAGACAGCTCGTGACGAGCCCGGGAATGTGTTGGCTGGGAGAAAGCGGGTCACTTTTTGGAGTAAACACAACATTTCTTCTCCAGAGCCATTCTAGGCCCCAAAAGTGAAGGCTATAGCAAACCGGTGTTGGGGGTTTTCCATGGGGTTGCCTAGGACGGCATTGGAATTCAAACCCGACCTTTTGGATGCAGCGTAAACGACGCCAAAGGGAAGAACGGTACCCCGTTTGGGTCCCCCGGGATTGTTTTTAGTGAATTTTGTAAGAAATTCCAAGGAAAACCAGGTTTTTCGAGTAATTTTTTAACAAAATTCATGGAAAAATATTAGAACCTCCTGGAACTGGTATTTCTAAGCATGACACGGCTCGTGACGAGCTGGGGAATGTGTTGGCGGGGAGAAACTGGGTTACTTTTTGGAGCAAAAAACAACATTTCTTCCTCGAGGCTATTCTGGGCACAAAAAGTAAAGGCTATAGCACACCGGTGTTGGAGGTTTTTGTTGGGGTTGCCCGGGACAACATTGAAATTCTAACTCGGCCTTCTACATGTAGCGTAAATGACGCCAAAGGGAAGAACGGTACCCCATTTGGGTCCCGCGGGATAGTTTTTAGTGAATTTACTGAGAAATTCCATGGAAAACCAAGTTTTTCCGGTAATTTTTTAACAAAACTCAGGGAAAACTATTAGAACTTCCCGGAACAGGTATTTCTAAGCATGACACGGCTCGTGATGAGTCGGGAAATGCGTTGGCGGGAAGAAACCGGGTCACTTTTTGAAGCAAAAAACAACATTACTCCCCTGGGGTCATTTTAGGCCCAAAATGTGAAGGCGAGAGCACACCGGTGTTGGGGTTTTTCCTTGGGGTTGGCCGGGACGGCATTGGAATTCAAAATCGCCCTTCTAGATTAGCGTAAATGACGCCAAAGGGAAGAACGCTACCCCGTTTGGGTCGCGTAGGATAGCTTTTAGTGAATGTAGTAAGAAATTCCAAGGAAAACTTAGTTTTTTGGGTAAATTTTGGACAAAATTTAGGAAAAACTATTAGAACCTCCTGGAACGGGTACTTCTAAGCATGAGATGGCTCGTTTAGAGCAATCTATGTGTTAACGGGGAGAAACGGGGCCACTTCTTGGAGCGAAACACAATATTTCTTTCCTGAGGCCATTCTCGGCTTAAAAATGAAGGCTATACCGGTGTTGGGTGTTTTCCTTGGGGCTTCCCGAGACGGCATTGGAATTCTGACCCTGCCTTCTGGACGGCCATGGATGCATCCTAAACGACGCCAAAGGGAAGAATGGTACTTCGTTTGGGATCCCCGGGATAGTTTTTAATGAATTTTGTAATAAATTCCAAGAAACACCAGGTTTTGTGGACAATTTTTGGACAAATTCAGGGAAAACTTTTAGACCTCTCGGAACAGGTATTTCTAAGCATGACATGGCTCGTGATGAGTCGGGGAATGTGTTGGCGGGAACAAACCAGGTCACTTTTTTAAGTAAAAAATAATATTTCTTCCCCGGGGTCATTCTAAGCCCAAAAAGTGAAGGCTATAGCACACCGGTGTTGGTCTTTTTCCTTGGGGTTGCCCGGGACGGCATTGAAATTCTAACTCGACCTTCTAGATGTAGCGTAAATGACGCCAAAGGGAAGAACGGTATCCTGTTTGGGTCCCGTGGGATAGTTTTTAGTGAATTTAGCAAGAAATTCCAATGAAAACCAAGTTTTTCAGGTAATTTTTGAACAAAATTCAGGAAAAACTATTAGAACCTCCTGCAACTGGTATTTCTAAGCATGAGATGGCTCGTGACGAGCCGAGGAATGTGTTGGAGCGGACAAACCGGGTCACTTCTCGAAGCAAAACACAACATTTGTTCCCCGGGGCCATTTTGGGCCGAACAAGTGCAGGCTATACCGGTGTTCGGGGTTTTCCTTGGGGTCGCCCGGGATGGCATTGTAATTCTGACTCGGCCTTCTAGGCGCACCTAGATGCTGCCGAAACAACTCCAAAGGGAAGAAAGCTACATCGTATGGGTCCCGTTCGATATTTTTAGTGAATTTTCTATGAAATTCCAAGGAAAACTAGGTTTTTCTGGTAATTTTTGAACAAAATTCAAGAAAAACTATTAGAACCTCTCGAAACAGGTATTTCTAAGCATGAGACGGCTCGTGACGAGCCAGGGAATGTGTTGGCGGGGAGAAACCGGGTCACTTTTTGGAGCAAAATACAACATTTCTTCCCCGGGGCCATTTTGGGACCAAAAAGTGAAGGCTATGGCACACCAGTGTTAGGGGTTTTCCATGGGTTACCTGGGACGACATTGGAATTCCAACACAGCCTTCTGGACACGCCTGGATACAGCCTCAACGACGTCAAAGGAAAGAACGGTGCCCTATTTCAGCCCCCCGAGATAGTTTTTAGTGAATTTTGTAAGAAATTCCAAGGAAAACTAGGTTTTTTGGGCAATTTTTGAAAAACATTCTAGGAAAACTATTGGAACCTCCCGGAACGGGTATTTCTAAGCATGAGTAGGCTCGGCACGAGTCGGGGACTGTGTTGGCACAGAGAAACCAGGTCAATTTTTGGAGCAAAACACAATATTTCTTCCCCATGACCAATCTAGGCCCAAAAAGTGAAGGCTGTAGCGCACTGGTGTTAGGGGTTTTCCTTGGGGTTGCCCGGAATTGCATTGGAATTCTGACCCGGCCTTCTGGATGTACCTGGATGCAGCTTATATAACGCCAAAGGAAAGAACGATACCACGTTTAGGTCACCTTGGATAGCTTTTAGTGAATTTTTTAAGAAATTCCAATGAAAACTAGGTTTTTCGGGTAATTTTTGAAAAAAATTCAGGGAAAACTATTAGAACCTCCCGAAACGAGTATTTCTAAGCATGGGACGATTCGTGAGGAGCCAGGGAGTGTGTTTGTGGGAAGAAATCGGGTCACTTTTGGAATAAAACACAATATTACTTCCACGGGGCCTTTCTAGACCCAAAAAGTGAAAGCTTAATGACGCCAAAGGGAAAAACGATACCCCGTTTAGGTCCCTCGGGATAGTTTTTAGTGAATTTTGTAAGAATTCCAAGGAAAATCAGGTTTTTCGGGTAATTTTAGAACAAAATTTCGGGAAAACTATTAGAACCTCCCGGAATGGGTATTTCTAAGCATGAGACGGCTCATGACGAGCCGGGAAATGTGTTAGCTGGAAGAAACCGGATCACTTCTTGGAGCAAACCACAATATTTCTTTCTTGGGGCCTTTTTTGCCTCAAAAAGCGAAGGCTATAGCAAGCGGGTCGGGGGTTTTCCACGGGGTTGCTGGGGACGGCATTAAGATTTCGACCGGCCTCTTGGACGCACCTGGATGCAGCCTAAATAACGCCAATAGGAAGAACGGTACCCCATTAGGGTCCTCGGGATAGTTTTAGTGAATTTTGTAAGAAATTGGAAAACCAAGTTTTTCAGGCAATTTTTGAACAAAATTCAGGAAAAACTATTAGAACATCCCAGAACGGGTATTTCTAAGCATGAGACGGCTCGTGACGAGCCAGCGAATGTGCTGGCAGGGAGAAATTGGGTCACTTTTTGAAACAAAACACAACATTTCTTTCCCGGGGCCATTTTAGGACCAAAAAGTGAAGGCTATAGCACACCGGTGTTAGGGGTTTTCCTTGGGGTTGCCCAAGACGGCATTGGATTTGTGATCCGGCCTTCTGGATGCTCTTGGATGCCGCCTAAACGACGGCAAAGGGAAGAACAATACCCCGTTTGGGTTCCCTGGATAGTTTTTAGTGAATTTTGTAAGAAATTCCAAGGAAAACTAGCTTTTCCGATCAATTTTTGAGAAAAATTCAAGGAAAACTATTAGAACCTCCTAGAACGGGTATTTCAAAGCATGAGATAACTCATGACGGGCCGAGAATGTGTTGGCGGGCAAAAATCGGGTCACTTTTTGGAGTAAAATACAGCTTTTCTTCCCTAGGAACATTCTCGGCCTAAAAAGTGAAGGCTAGCACACTGGTGTTGGAGGTTTTGCTTAGGGATGCCCCGGACGACATTGGAATTCTGACCCGGCCTTCGGGACGCACTTGGATACAGCTTAAACGACGCCAAAAGGAAGGACGGTACCCCATTTGGGTCCCTCGGAATAGTTTTTAGTGAATTTTGTAAGAAATTCCAACGAAAACCAGGTTTTTCGTTCAATTTTTGAGAAAAATTCATCGAAAACTATTAGAACCTCCCGGAACGAATATTTCTAAGCATGGGACTACTGCTGACAAGTCCGGGAATGTGTTGGCGGGTAGAAACCAGGTCACGTTTTGGAGCAAAACACAACATTTCCTCCTTGGGACCATTTTGGGCCTAAAAAGTAAAGGCTATAGCACACCGGTGTTGGGGATTTTCCTTAGGGTTGCCTGGGACGGCATTGTAATTCTGACCCAGCCTTCTGGACGCACCTGGGTGCAACCTAAATGATGCCAAAGGGAAGAACGGTACCCCGTTTAGGTCCCTCGGAATAGTTTTTAGTGAATTTTGTAAGAAATTCCAAGGAAAATCAGGTTTTTCGTGCAATTTTTGAGAAAAATTCAAGGAAAACCATTAGACATCCCGAAACGGGTATTTCTAAGCATGAGACCGAGCCGTCTCATGTGTTGGTGGGTAGAAACTGGGTCACTTTTTGGAGCAAAACATAACATTTCTTCCCCGGAGCCATTCTGGGCCTAAAAAGTAAAGGTTATAGCACACCGGAGTTAGGGGTTTTCCTTGGGTTTGCCCGGGGCGGCATTGGAATTCTGACCCGGCCTTCTGGACACACCTGGATATAGCCTAAATGACGTCAAAGGGAAGAGCGGTACCGCGTTTGGGTCCCTCGTGATAGTTTTTAGTGAATTTTGTAAGAAATTCCAAGGAAAACTAGCTTTTTCGGGCAATTTTTGAGAAAAATTCAAGGAAAACTATTAGAACCTCCTGGAACGGGTGTTTCTAAGGGTGAGATGGCTCGTGATGAGCCGAAGAATGTGTTGGTGGGGAGAAACCGGGTCACTTTTTGGAGCAAAACACAACATTTCTTCCCCAAAGCCATTCTAGGCCCAAAAAGTGAAGGCTATAGCACTCCTGTGTTGGGGGTTTTCCTTGGGTTTGCCCGGGACGGCATTAGAATTCTAACACGGCCTTCTGGACGCACCTGGATGTAGCCTAAACGACGTCAAAGGGAAGAACGGTACCCCGTTTGGGATCCATGGGATAGTTTTTAGTGAATTTTTTAAAAATTCCAAGGAAAACCAGGTTTTAAGGGCAATTTTTGAAAAAAGTTAAGGGAAGACTAGTAGAACCTCCCGAAACTGGTATTTCTAAGCATGAGACGGCTCGTAACGAGCCAGGGATTGTGTTGGCGGGGAGAAAGCGGGTCACTTTTTGGAGTAAAATACAACATTTCTTCCCCGAAGGCCATTATGGGCCCAAAAAGTGAAGGCTATAGCCCACCGGTGTTGGGGGTTTTCCATGGGGTTGCCCGGGACGACACTGGAATTCTAACACAGCCGTTTAGATGCAGCCTAAAAGACGCAAAAGGGAAGAATGGTACCACGTTTGGGTCCCGCGGGATAGTTTTTGGTGAATTATGTATGAAATTCCAAGGAAAACCAGGTTTTCGGGTAATTTTTAAAAAAAATTCGAGGAAAACTATTAGAATCTCCCAGAATGGGCATTTCAAAGCATGAGACGGCTCGTGACGAGCTGGGGAATGTGTTGGCTAGGAGAAACCGGGTTACTTTTTGGAGTAAAAAACAACATTTCTTCCTCGGGGCCATTCTGGGCACAAAAAGTGAAGGCTATAGCACACCGGTGTTGGGTTTTTGTTGGGGTTGCCCGGGACAACATTGAAATTCTAATTCGGCCTTCTAGATTTAGTGTAAATGACCCCAAAGGGAAAAACGGTACCCCATTTGGGTCCCACGGGATAGTTTTTAGTGTATTTAGTAAGAAATTCTAAGGAAAACCAGGTTTTTCGGGTAATTTTTGAACAAAATTCAAGGAAAACTATTAAAACATCCCAGAACAGGTATTTCTAAGCATGACACGGCTCGTGACGAGCCGGGGAATGTGTTGGCAGAAGAAATCAGGTCACTTTTTGGACCAAAAAATAAATTACTCCCCCGAGGTTATTCTAGGCCCAAAAATGAAGGCTATAGCACACCGGTTCTGGGTTTTTCCTTGGGATTGCCCGAGACGACATTGGAATTCCTGCTCGGCCATCTAGATTAGCGTAAATGACGCCAAAGGGAAGAACGGTACCACGTTTGGGTCGCATAGGATAGTTTTTAGTGAATTTAGTAAGAAATTCCAAGGAAAACTAGGTTTTTCGAGTAAATTTTAGACAAAATTTAGGAAAAACTATTAGAACCTCCTGGAACGGGTACTTCTAAGAATGAGATGGCTCGTTAAGAGCCGTCTATATGTTAAGGGGGAGAAACGGGGTCACTTCTTAGAGCGAAACACAATATTTCTTCCCCGAGGGCCATTTTAGGCCCAAAAAGTGAAGGCTATAGCAAACCGGTGTTGGGGGTTTTCCTTGGGGTTGCCCGGGACGACATTAGAATTCTAATCTGGCCTTCTGGATGCAGCCTAAATGACGCCAAGGGAAGAATGGTACCCCGTTTAGGTCCCCCGGGAGAGTCTTAAGTGAATTTTGTAAGAAATTCCATGCAAAACTAGGTTTTTCGGGCAATTTTTCAACAAAATTTAGGGAAAACTATTACACCTCCAGGAACGGGTATTTCTAAGCATGAGACAGCTCTTGATGAGCTGAGGAATGAATTGGTGGGGAGAAATCGGGTCACATTTTGGATCGAAACACGACATTTCTTCCCCGGGGCCATTTTGGGCCCAAAAATTAAGGCTATAGCACACCGTTGTTGGGGGTTTTCCAATGGGGTTGCCAGGGATGGCATTAGAATTCTGACCTGGCCTTCTGGACACACCTGGAATGGCAATATTTCTTCTCCGGGGCCATTCTAGGCCCAAAAAGGAAGGCGAAATACACCGATCTTGGGGGTTTTCCTTGGGGTTGCCTGGGATGGCATTGGAATTCTAACACGGCCTTCTGGATGCAGCCTAAATGACGCAAAAGGGAAAAACGGTACCCCGTTTGGGTCCCGCGGGATTGTTTTTGGTAAATTTTGTAAGAAATTCTAAGGAAAACCAGGTTTTACGGGTAATTTTTGAAAAATAATTAGGGAAGACAATTAGAACCTTCCGGAACGGGTATTTCTAATCAAGAGATGGCTCATGATAAACCGGAAAATGTGTTGGTAGGGAGAAACTGGGTCACGATTTGGAGCAAGACGCCACATTTCTTCCCCGGGTCCATTCTGGGCCCATAAAGTAAAGGCCATAGCACACCGGTGTCCGGTGTTTTCGTCGGGATCGCCCAGGACGGCATTGTAATTCAGACCCAGCCTTCTGGATGCAGCCTAAATGACGTAAAAGGGAAGAATGTACCCCGTTTAGGTCCCGCTGGATAGTTTTTGGTGAATTTGTAGGAAATTCCAAGGAAAACCAAGTTTTTCGTACAATTTTTTAACAAAATTCAGGAAAAATATTAGAACCTCCGGGAACAGTTATTTCTAGGCATGAGACGGCTCGCAACGAGCCAGGGAATGTGTTGGTAGGGAGAAAGCGGGTCACTTTTTGGAGTAAAACACAACATTTCTTCCCCGAGGGCTATTCTAGGCCCAAAAAGTGAAGGCTAGAGCACACCAGTGTTGGGAGTTTTCCATGGGGTTGCCCGGGACGACATTGGAATTCCAACACGGCCTTCTGGATGCAGCCTAAATGACGCAAAAGGGAAGAATGGTACCCCGTTTGGGTCCCGCGGGATAGTTTTTGTGAATTTTGTAAGAAATTCCAAGGAAAACTAGGTTTTTTGGGAAATTTTTTAACAAAATTCAGGATAAATTATTAGAACATCCCAAAATATGTATTTCTAAGCATGACACTGCTCATGACAAGCGGGGAATGTGTTGGCGGGAAGAAACCGGATCACTTTTTGGAGCAAAAAATAAATTACTCCCCCGGGATCATTCTAGGCCAAAAAAGTGAAGGCTATAGCACACCAGTGTTGGGTTTTTCCTTGGGATTGCCCGTGACGGCATTGGAATTCTTACTCGGCCTTCTCGATTAGCGCAAATGACGCCAAAAGGAAGAACGGTACCCCGTTTGGGTCGCGTAAGGTATATTTTAGTGAATTTAGTAAGAAATTCCAAGGAAAACCAGGTTTTTAAGGTAAATTTTGGACAAATTCAAGAAAAACTATGAGAACCTCCTGGAACGGGTACTTCTAAGCATGCGACGGCCCGTTAAGAGCCAGGGAATGTGTTGGCGGAGAGAAACGGGGTCACTTCTTCCAGCGAAACACAACATTTCTTCCCCGGGACCATTCTAGGCCCAAAAAGTGAAGGCCGTTGGAAACTGGTGTTGGGGGTTTTCTTGAGGTTGCCAGGGACGACGCCAAAGGGAAGAACGGTACCCCGTTTGGGTCCCCCGGGATTGTTTTTAGTGAATTTTGTAAGAAATTCCAAGGAAAACCAGGTTTTTCGAGTAATTTTTTAACAAAATTCATGGAAAAATATTAGAACCTCCTGGAACTGGTATTTCTAAGCATGACACGGCTCGTGACGAGCTGGGGAATGTGTTGGCGGGGAGAAACCGGGTTACTTTTTGGAGCAAAAAACAACATTTCTTCCTCTAGGCTATTCTGGGCACAAAAAGTAAAGGCTATAGCACACCGGTGTTGGAGGTTTTTGTTGGGGTTGCCCGGGACAACATTGAAATTCTAACTCGGCCTTCTACATGTAGCGTAAATGACGCCAAAGGGAAGAACGGTACCCCATTTGGGTCCCGCGGGATAGTTTTTAGTGAATTTACTGAGAAATTCCATGGAAAACCAAGTTTTTCCGGTAATTTTTTAACAAAACTCAGGGAAAACTATTAGAACTTCCCGGAACAGGTATTTCTAAGCATGACACGGCTCGTGATGAGTCGGGAAATGCGTTGGCGGGAAGAAACCGGGTCACTTTTTGAAGCAAAAAACAACATTACTCCCCTGGGGTCATTTTAGGCCCAAAATGTGAAGGCGAGAGCACACCGGTGTTGGGGTTTTTCCTTGGGGTTGGCCGGGACGGCATTGGAATTCAAAATCGCCCTTCTAGATTAGCGTAAATGACGCCAAAGGGAAGAACGCTACCCCGTTTGGGTCGCGTAGGATAGCTTTTAGTGAATGTAGTAAGAAATTCCAAGGAAAACTTAGTTTTTTGGGTAAATTTTGGACAAAATTTAGGAAAAACTATTAGAACCTCCTGGAACGGGTACTTCTAAGCATGAGATGGCTCGTTTAGAGCAATCTATGTGTTAACGGGGAGAAACGGGGCCACTTCTTGGAGCGAAACACAATATTTCTTTCCTGAGGCCATTCTCGGCTTAAAAATGAAGGCTATACCGGTGTTGGGTGTTTTCCTTGGGGCTTCCCGAGACGGCATTGGAATTCTGACCCTGCCTTCTGGACGGCCATGGATGCATCCTAAACGACGCCAAAGGGAAGAATGGTACTTCGTTTGGGATCCCCGGGATAGTTTTTAATGAATTTTGTAATAAATTCCAAGAAACACCAGGTTTTGTGGACAATTTTTGGACAAATTCAGGGAAAACTTTTAGACCTCTCGGAACAGGTATTTCTAAGCATGACATGGCTCGTGATGAGTCGGGGAATGTGTTGGCGGGAACAAACCAGGTCACTTTTTTAAGTAAAAAATAATATTTCTTCCCCGGGGTCATTCTAAGCCCAAAAAGTGAAGGCTATAGCACACCGGTGTTGGTCTTTTTCCTTGGGGTTGCCCGGGACGGCATTGAAATTCTAACTCGACCTTCTAGATGTAGCGTAAATGACGCCAAAGGGAAGAACGGTATCCTGTTTGGGTCCCGTGGGATAGTTTTTAGTGAATTTAGCAAGAAATTCCAATGAAAACCAAGTTTTTCAGGTAATTTTTGAACAAAATTCAGGAAAAACTATTAGAACCTCCTGCAACTGGTATTTCTAAGCATGAGATGGCTCGTGACGAGCCGAGGAATGTGTTGGAGCGGACAAACCGGGTCACTTCTCGAAGCAAAACACAACATTTGTTCCCCGGGGCCATTTTGGGCCGAACAAGTGCAGGCTATACCGGTGTTCGGGGTTTTCCTTGGGGTCGCCCGGGATGGCATTGTAATTCTGACTCGGCCTTCTAGGCGCACCTAGATGCTGCCGAAACAACTCCAAAGGGAAGAAAGCTACATCGTATGGGTCCCGTTCGATATTTTTAGTGAATTTTCTATGAAATTCCAAGGAAAACTAGGTTTTTCTGGTAATTTTTGAACAAAATTCAAGAAAAACTATTAGAACCTCTCGAAACAGGTATTTCTAAGCATGAGACGGCTCGTGACGAGCCAGGGAATGTGTTGGCGGGGAGAAACCGGGTCACTTTTTGGAGCAAAATACAACATTTCTTCCCCGGGGCCATTTTGGGACCAAAAAGTGAAGGCTATGGCACACCAGTGTTAGGGGTTTTCCATGGGTTACCTGGGACGACATTGGAATTCCAACACAGCCTTCTGGACACGCCTGGATACAGCCTCAACGACGTCAAAGGAAAGAACGGTGCCCTATTTCAGCCCCCCGAGATAGTTTTTAGTGAATTTTGTAAGAAATTCCAAGGAAAACTAGGTTTTTTGGGCAATTTTTGAAAAACATTCTAGGAAAACTATTGGAACCTAACGGAACGGGTATTTCTAAGCATGAGTAGGCTCGGCACGAGTCGGGGACTGTGTTGGCACAGAGAAACCAGGTCAATTTTTGGAGCAAAACACAATATTTCTTCCCCATGACCAATCTAGGCCCAAAAAGTGAAGGCTGTAGCGCACTGGTGTTAGGGGTTTTCCTTGGGGTTGCCCGGAATTGCATTGGAATTCTGACCCGGCCTTCTGGATGTACCTGGATGCAGCTTATATAACGCCAAAGGAAAGAACGATACCACGTTTAGGTCACCTTGGATAGCTTTTAGTGAATTTTTTAAGAAATTCCAATGAAAACTAGGTTTTTCGGGTAATTTTTGAAAAAAATTCAGGGAAAACTATTAGAACCTCCCGAAACGAGTATTTCTAAGCATGGGACGATTCGTGAGGAGCCAGGGAGTGTGTTTGTGGGAAGAAATCGGGTCACTTTTGGAATAAAACACAATATTACTTCCACGGGGCCTTTCTAGACCCAAAAAGTGAAAGCTTAATGACGCCAAAGGGAAAAACGATACCCCGTTTAGGTCCCTCGGGATAGTTTTTAGTGAATTTTGTAAGAATTCCAAGGAAAATCAGGTTTTTCGGGTAATTTTAGAACAAAATTTCGGGAAAACTATTAGAACCTCCCGGAATGGGTATTTCTAAGCATGAGACGGCTCATGACGAGCCGGGAAATGTGTTAGCTGGAAGAAACCGGATCACTTCTTGGAGCAAACCACAATATTTCTTTCTTGGGGCCTTTTTTGCCTCAAAAAGCGAAGGCTATAGCGCACCGGGTCGGGGGTTTTCCCTGGGGTTGCCAGGGACGGCATTAAGATTCTGACCCGGCCTCTTGGACGCACCTGGATGCAGCCTAAATAACGCCAATAGGAAGAACGGTACCCCATTAGGGTCCTCGGGATAGTTTTAGTGAATTTTGTAAGAAATTGGAAAACCAAGTTTTTCAGGCAATTTTTGAACAAAATTCAGGAAAAACTATTAGAACATCCCAGAACGGGTATTTCTAAGCATGAGACGGCTCGTGACGAGCCAGCGAATGTGCTGGCAGGGAGAAATTGGGTCACTTTTTGAAACAAAACACAACATTTCTTTCCCGGGGCCATTTTAGGACCAAAAAGTGAAGGCTATAGCACACCGGTGTTAGGGGTTTTCCTTGGGGTTGCCCAAGACGGCATTGGATTTGTGATCCGGCCTTCTGGATGCTCTTGGATGCCGCCTAAACGACGGCAAAGGGAAGAAGAATACCCCGTTTGGGTTCCCTGGATAGTTTTTAGTGAATTTTGTAAGAAATTCCAAGGAAAACTAGCTTTTCCGATCAATTTTTGAGAAAAATTCAAGGAAAACTATTAGAACCTCCTAGAACGGGTATTTCAAAGCATGAGATAACTCATGACGGGCCGAGAATGTGTTGGCGGGCAAAAATCGGGTCACTTTTTGGAGTAAAATACAGCTTTTCTTCCCTAGGAACATTCTCGGCCTAAAAAGTGAAGGCTAGCACACTGGTGTTGGAGGTTTTGCTTAGGGATGCCCCGGACGACATTGGAATTCTGACCCGGCCTTCGGGACGCACTTGGATACAGCTTAAACGACGCCAAAAGGAAGGACGGTACCCCATTTGGGTCCCTCGGAATAGTTTTTAGTGAATTTTGTAAGAAATTCCAACGAAAAACAGGTTTTTCGTTCAATTTTTGAGAAAAATTCATCGAAAACTATTAGAACCTCCCGGAACGAATATTTCTAAGCATGGGACTACTGCTGACAAGTCCGGGAATGTGTTGGCGGGTAGAAACCAGGTCACGTTTTGGAGCAAAACACAACATTTCCTCCTTGGGACCATTTTGGGCCTAAAAAGTAAAGGCTATAGCACACCGGTGTTGGGGATTTTCCTTAGGGTTGCCTGGGACGGCATTGTAATTCTGACCCAGCCTTCTGGACGCACCTGGGTGCAACCTAAATGATGCCAAAGGGAAGAACGGTACCCCGTTTAGGTCCCTCGGAATAGTTTTTAGTGAATTTTGTAAGAAATTCCAAGGAAAATCAGGTTTTTCGTGCAATTTTTGAGAAAAATTCAAGGAAAACCATTAGACATCCCGAAACGGGTATTTCTAAGCATGAGACCGAGCCGTCTCATGTGTTGGTGGGTAGAAACTGGGTCACTTTTTGGAGCAAAACATAACATTTCTTCCCCGGAGCCATTCTGGGCCTAAAAAGTAAAGGTTATAGCACACCGGAGTTAGGGGTTTTCCTTGGGTTTGCCCGGGGCGGCATTGGAATTCTGACCCGGCCTTCTGGGCACACCTGGATATAGCCTAAATGACGTCAAAGGGAAGAGCGGTACCGCGTTTGGGTCCCTCGTGATAGTTTTTAGTGAATTTTGTAAGAAATTCCAAGGAAAACTAGCTTTTTCGGGCAATTTTTGAGAAAAATTCAAGGAAAACTATTAGAACCTCCTGGAACGGGTGTTTCTAAGGGTGAGATGGCTCGTGATGAGCCGAAGAATGTGTTGGTGGGGAGAAACCGGGTCACTTTTTGGAGCAAAACACAACATTTCTTCCCCAAAGCCATTCTAGGCCCAAAAAGTGAAGGCTATAGCACACCTGTGTTGGGGGTTTTCCTTGGGTTTGCCCGGGACGGCATTAGAATTCTAACACGGCCTTCTGGACGCACCTGGATGTAGCCTAAACGACGTCAAAGGGAAGAACGGTACCCCGTTTGGGATCCATGGGATAGTTTTTAGTGAATTTTTTAAAAATTCCAAGGAAAACCAGGTTTTAAGGGCAATTTTTGAAAAAAGTTAAGGGAAGACTAGTAGAACCTCCCGAAACTGGTATTTCTAAGCATGAGACGGCTCGTAACGAGCCAGGGATTGTGTTGGCGGGGAGAAAGCGGGTCACTTTTTGGAGTAAAATACAACATTTCTTCCCCGAAGGCCATTATGGGCCCAAAAAGTGAAGGCTATAGCCCACCGGTGTTGGGGGTTTTCCATGGGGTTGCCCGGGACGACACTGGAATTCTAACACAGCCATTTAGATGCAGCCTAAAAGACGCAAAAGGGAAGAATGGTACCACGTTTGGGTCCCGCGGGATAGTTTTTGGTGAATTATGTATGAAATTCCAAGGAAAACCAGGTTTTCGGGTAATTTTTAAAAAAAATTCGAGGAAAACTATTAGAATCTCCCAGAATGGGCATTTCAAAGCATGAGACGGCTCGTGACGAGCTGGGGAATGTGTTGGCTAGGAGAAACCGGGTTACTTTTTGGAGTAAAAAACAACATTTCTTCCTCGGGGCCATTCTGGGCACAAAAAGTGAAGGCTATAGCACACCGGTGTTGGGTTTTTGTTGGGGTTGCCCGGGACAACATTGAAATTCTAATTCGGCCTTCTAGATTTAGTGTAAATGACCCCAAAGGGAAAAACGGTACCCCATTTGGGTCCCACGGGATAGTTTTTAGTGTATTTAGTAAGAAATTCTAAGGAAAACCAGGTTTTTCGGGTAATTTTTGAACAAAATTCAAGGAAAACTATTAAAACATCCCAGAACAGGTATTTCTAAGCATGACACGGCTCGTGACGAGCCGGGGAATGTGTTGGCAGAAGAAATCAGGTCACTTTTTGGACCAAAAAATAAATTACTCCCCCGAGGTTATTCTAGGCCCAAAAATGAAGGCTATAGCACACCGGTTCTGGGTTTTTCCTTGGGATTGCCCGAGACGACATTGGAATTCCTGCTCGGCCATCTAGATTAGCGTAAATGACGCCAAAGGGAAGAACGGTACCACGTTTGGGTCGCATAGGATAGTTTTTAGTGAATTTAGTAAGAAATTCCAAGGAAAACTAGGTTTTTCGAGTAAATTTTAGACAAAATTTAGGAAAAACTATTAGAACCTCCTGGAACGGGTACTTCTAAGAATGA
This sequence comes from Clausena lansium, assembly GCA_030449835.1. NCBI lineage: Eukaryota > Viridiplantae > Streptophyta > Magnoliopsida > Sapindales > Rutaceae > Clausena > Clausena lansium. The sequence continues at coordinate 8,430,105 of JASUUF010000257.1, forward strand.
GATGGCTCGTTAAGAGCCGTCTATATGTTAAGGGGGAGAAACGGGGTCACTTCTTAGAGCGAAACACAATATTTCTTCCCCGAGGGCCATTTTAGGCCCAAAAAGTGAAGGCTATAGCAAACCGGTGTTGGGGGTTTTCCTTGGGGTTGCCCGGGACGACATTAGAATTCTAATCTGGCCTTCTGGATGCAGCCTAAATGACGCCAAGGGAAGAATGGTACCCCGTTTAGGTCCCCCGGGAGAGTCTTAAGTGAATTTTGTAAGAAATTCCATGCAAAACTAGGTTTTTCGGGCAATTTTTCAACAAAATTTAGGGAAAACTATTACACCTCCAGGAACGGGTATTTCTAAGCATGAGACAGCTCTTGATGAGCTGAGGAATGAATTGGTGGGGAGAAATCGGGTCACATTTTGGATCGAAACACGACATTTCTTCCCCGGGGCCATTTTGGGCCCAAAAATTAAGGCTATAGCACACCGTTGTTGGGGGTTTTCCAATGGGGTTGCCAGGGATGGCATTAGAATTCTGACCTGGCCTTCTGGACACACCTGGAATGGCAATATTTCTTCTCCGGGGCCATTCTAGGCCCAAAAAGGAAGGCGAAATACACCGATCTTGGGGGTTTTCCTTGGGGTTGCCTGGGATGGCATTGGAATTCTAACACGGCCTTCTGGATGCAGCCTAAATGACGCAAAAGGGAAAAACGGTACCCCGTTTGGGTCCCGCGGGATTGTTTTTGGTAAATTTTGTAAGAAATTCTAAGGAAAACCAGGTTTTACGGGTAATTTTTGAAAAATAATTAGGGAAGACAATTAGAACCTTCCGGAACGGGTATTTCTAATCAAGAGATGGCTCATGATAAACCGGAAAATGTGTTGGTAGGGAGAAACTGGGTCACGATTTGGAGCAAGACGCCACATTTCTTCCCCGGGTCCATTCTGGGCCCATAAAGTAAAGGCCATAGCACACCGGTGTCCGGTGTTTTCGTCGGGATCGCCCAGGACGGCATTGTAATTCAGACCCAGCCTTCTGGATGCAGCCTAAATGACGTAAAAGGGAAGAATGTACCCCGTTTAGGTCCCGCTGGATAGTTTTTGGTGAATTTGTAGGAAATTCCAAGGAAAACCAAGTTTTTCGTACAATTTTTTAACAAAATTCAGGAAAAATATTAGAACCTCCGGGAACAGTTATTTCTAGGCATGAGACGGCTCGCAACGAGCCAGGGAATGTGTTGGTAGGGAGAAAGCGGGTCACTTTTTGGAGTAAAACACAACATTTCTTCCCCGAGGGCTATTCTAGGCCCAAAAAGTGAAGGCTAGAGCACACCAGTGTTGGGAGTTTTCCATGGGGTTGCCCGGGACGACATTGGAATTCCAACACGGCCTTCTGGATGCAGCCTAAATGACGCAAAAGGGAAGAATGGTACCCCGTTTGGGTCCCGCGGGATAGTTTTTGTGAATTTTGTAAGAAATTCCAAGGAAAACTAGGTTTTTTGGGAAATTTTTTAACAAAATTCAGGATAAATTATTAGAACATCCCAAAATATGTATTTCTAAGCATGACACTGCTCATGACAAGCCGGGGAATGTGTTGGCGGGAAGAAACCGGATCACTTTTTGGAGCAAAAAATAAATTACTCCCCCGGGATCATTCTAGGCCAAAAAAGTGAAGGCTATAGCACACCAGTGTTGGGTTTTTCCTTGGGATTGCCCGTGACGGCATTGGAATTCTTACTCGGCCTTCTCGATTAGCGCAAATGACGCCAAAAGGAAGAACGGTACCCCGTTTGGGTCGCGTAAGGTATATTTTAGTGAATTTAGTAAGAAATTCCAAGGAAAACCAGGTTTTTAAGGTAAATTTTGGACAAATTCAAGAAAAACTATGAGAACCTCCTGGAACGGGTACTTCTAAGCATGCGACGGCCCGTTAAGAGCCAGGGAATGTGTTGGCGGAGAGAAACGGGGTCACTTCTTCCAGCGAAACACAACATTTCTTCCCCGGGACCATTCTAGGCCCAAAAAGTGAAGGCCGTTGGAAACTGGTGTTGGGGGTTTTCTTGAGGTTGCCAGGGACGACGCCAAAGGGAAGAATGGTACCCCGTTTGGGTCCCCCGAGAATGTTTTTAGTGAATTTTGTAAGAAATTCCAAGGAAAACCAGGTTTTTCGAGTAATTTATTAACAAAATTCATGGAAAAATATTAGAACCTCCCGTAACTGGTATTTCTAAGCATGATACGGCTCGTGACGAGCTGGGGAATGTGTTGGCGGGGAGAAACCGGGTTACTTTTTAGGGAAAAAAATAACATTTCGTCCCCGGGGCTATTCTGGGCACAAAAAGTAAAGGCTATAGCACACCGGTGTTGGAGGTTTTTGTTGGGATTGGACAACATTGAAATTCTAACTTGGCCTTCTACATGTAGTGTAAATGACGCCAAAGGGAAGAACGGTACCCCATTTAGGTCCCGCGGGATAGTTTTTAGTGAATTTACTGAGAAATTCCATGGAAAATCAAGTTTTTCCGGTAATTTTTGAACAAAACTCAGGGAAAACTATTAGAACTTCCCAGAACAGGTATTTCTAAGCATGACACGGCTTGTGATGAGCAGGGGAATGTGTTGGTGGGAAGAAACTGGGTCACTTTTTGGAGCAAAAAATAACATTACTCACCTGGGGTCATTCTAGGCCCAAAATGTGAAGGCTAGAGCACACCAGTGTTGGGGTTTTTCCTTGGGGTTGCCCGGGACGGCATTGGAATTCAAACTCGGCCATCTAGATTAGCGTAAATGACGCCAAAGGGAAGAACGGTACCCCATTTGGGTCGCGTAAGATAACTTTTAGTGAATGTAGTAAGAAATTCCAAGGAAAACTTGGTTTTTCGGGTAAATTTTGGACAAAATTTAGGAAAAACTATTGGAACCTCCTGGAACGGGTGCTTCTAAGCATGAGATGGCTCGTTAAGAGCAATGTATGTGTTAACGGGGAGAAACGGGGCCACTTATTGGAGCGAAACACAATATTTCTTCCCCGAGGCCATTCTAGGCCTAAAAATGAAGGCTATACCGGTGTTGGGTGTTTTCCTTAGGGTTTCCCAAGACGGCATTGGAATTCTGACCATACCTTCTGGACGGCCCTGGTGCAGCCTAAACGACGCTAAAGGGAAGAATGGTACTTCGTTTGGGATTCCCTGGATAGTTTTTAGTGAATTTTGTAAGAAATTCCAAGAAAAACCAGGTTTTTTGGACAATTTTTGGACAAAATTCAGGGAAAACTTTTAGACCTCCCGGAACAGGTATTTCTAACCATGACATGGCTCGTGACGAGCCGGGGAATGTGTTGGCGGGAAGAAACCAGGTCACTTTTTTAAGTAAAAAATAATATTTCTTCCCTGGGGTCATTCTAAGCCCAAAAAGTGCAGGCGATAGCACACCGGTGTTGGTCTTTTTCCTTAGGGTTGCCCGGGACGGCATTGTAATTCTGACTCGGCCTTCTGGGCGCGCCTGGATGCTGCCGAAACAACGCCAAAGGGAAGAAAGCTACCTCGTATGGGTCCCGTTCGACATTTTTAGTGAATTTTCTAAGAAATTCCAAAGAAAGCTAGGTTTTTGGGTAATTTTTGAACAAAATTCAGGAAAAACTATTAGAACCTCTCGAAACAGGTATTTCTAAGCATGAGACGGCTCGTGACGAGCCAGGGAATGTGTTGGCGGGGAGAAACCGGGTCACTTTTTGGAGCAAAACACAACATTTCTTCCCCGGGGCCATTTTGGGCCCAAAAAGTGAAGGCTGTAGCACACCAGTGTTAGGGGTTTTCCATGGGGTTACCCGGGACGACATTGGAATTCCAACACAGCCTTCTGGACACGCTTGGATACAGCCTCAACGACACCAAAGGAAAGAACGGTGCCCTGTTTCAGCCCCCGGAGATAGTTTTTAGTGAATTGTGTAAGAAATTCCAAGGAAAACCAGGTTTTTTGGGCAATTTTTGAAAAAAATTCTAAGAAAACTATTAGAACCTCCCGGAACGAGTATTTCTAAGCATGAGTAGGCTCGGCACGAGTCGGGGACTGTGTTGGCACAGAGAAACCAGGCCAATTTTTGGAGCAAAACACAATATTTCTTCCCCATGACCAATCTGGGCCCAAAAAGTAAAGGCTGTAGCGCACCGGTGTTGTGGGTTTTCCTTGGGGTTGCCTGGAATTGCATTGGAATTTTGACCCGGCCTTCTGGATGCAGCTTATACGACGCCAAAGGAAAGAACAATACCCCGTTTGGGTCCCCTTGGATAGCTTTTAGTGAATTTTTTAAGAAATTCCAAGGAAAACCAGGTTTTTCGGGTAATTTTTGATAAAAATTCAGGGAAAACTATTAGAACCTCCCGGAACGGGTATTTCTAAGCATGAGACGGTTCGTGACGAGCCAGGGAGTGTGTTGGTGGGGAGAAACCGGGCCACTTTTGGAATAAAACACAATATTACTTCCACGGGGCCTTTCTAGACCTAAAAAGTGAACGCTAAAGCACACCAGTGTTGGGGGTTTTCCTTGGGGTTGCCCAGGACTACGTTGGAATTCTGACCCGGCATTCTGGACGCACCTGGATGCAGTCTAAACAACACAAAAGGGAAGAACGGTACCCCGTTTTGGTCCCTCGAAATAGTTTTTAGTGAATTTTGTAAGAAATTCCAAGGAAAACTAGGTTTTTTGGGTAATTTTAAAAAAAAACTCAAGAAAAACTATTAAAACCTCCCGGAACGGGTATTTCTAAGCATGAGACGGTTCGTGACGAGCCAGGGAATGTGGTGGGGAGAAACCGGGCCACTTTTGGAGTGAAACACAATATTTCTTTCTGGTCCCAAAAAATGAAGGCAATAAATAGCTCACCAGTGTTGGGGTTTTCCTTGGGGTTGCCCAGGACTGCATTCAAATTTTGACTCGGCCTTCTGCACGCACCTGGATGCAGCCTAAACGAAGCCAAAGTGAAAAAAGGCACCTCGTTCGGGTCCGCCGGGATAGTTTTTAGTGAATTTTGTAAGAAATTCCAAGGAAAACCAGGTTTTTCGGGTAATTTTTGAAAAACAATTCAGCGAAAACTACTAGAATCTCCTGGAACAGGTATTTCGAAGCATGAGGCGGCTCGTGACATGCTGGGGAATGTTTTGGCGGGGAGAAACCTGGTCAGTTTTTGGAGCAAAACACAACATTTCTTTCCCGGGGCCATTCTGGGCTAAAAAGTGAAGGCTATAGCACACTAGTGTTGGGGGTTTTCCTTGGGGTTGCACGGGACTGCATTGGAATTTTGACCCGGCCTTCTAGATGGTCGTTGTAGCCCAAACAACGCCAAAGGGAAGAACGACACCCCGTCTGGGTCTCCTGAGATAGTTTTTAGTGAATTTTGTAAGAAATTTCGAGGAAAACCTGGTATTTCGGGCAATGTTTAAAAAAATTAGGAAAAACTGTTAGAACCTCCCGGTACGGGTGTTTGTAAGCATGAGATGGCTCGGGACGAGCCGGAAAATGTGTTGACTAGGTGAAACCAGGTCACTTATGTTGGGATTATGTGATCTTTAATGCATATTGATTTTCTGATTAATAAAATATTTTAGGTATTTGTTTAGATATCTTAATTGCATAAATATTTTGAAAAATGCCCATTTGATCGTATTATATATATTTATGTGACCATCATATGGATTCACAGAGGACATAAATACAAGTTATCTTATGATTAAATAAATTGAGTTCGCAGTTGATAAATAGAGTGGGGTGCTCTATTTATGTTTAAACTGTTGTAAATTTATTGAATGATTTGTCTTGATCATGTATGAATTTACTGATTTTTTTTACTACATTGAACTGGATCACATCTGAGATTTAATTAACCTTAAAATGACTGTCAGACTTATTTAATCTCATAGGCATTGATTTTATTGCAATCTCAATCTTGAGCTAATTATAGTTTCATGTTTATGATTGTCATTTCATTTGAGTTACCAATGGGCACGACATACATTTGTAGTTAAGATTACCTGGTATCGCGGTGGAAGCAATTACGAGCAGTGAGATTATAGATTAACAATATAGAATTTGTAGAACACATCTCTTGTTGGGTTTTCGGTACTTGATCATAGAATTCTTTGTCCTGATTGTGTCAACATAATTAGTATGTTGAAAATGATCATTTGAGAAAGCCTATAACTGTCAAGGAACAAGATGTAATTAAATTGATTGGACAGTTGAGATATCAATTTAATTAGCGATGTGATACAAAGGATTGTTCAATAAAGAAATCAATGTAGCATGGGTCAAATTATCATTCGAGAACACTATCCTAGATAGCATACAATTATGGAGGTCAGTTCCAATCTTTAGTGGAGTAGATTTGGAATTAAATAATTGAGCTAGTTTCATTTGCAGCTGAAATATTAGGATCGCGTTTGCAGTCCAAGGCAAACATATAGAATTCCAACATCCTAAAAAGTGAAGGAAATGTTGTGTTTTGCTCCAATAAGTTAGGATATGTTGGAATTCTGGCCCAGCCTTCTCGACGCACCTGGATGCAGCCCAAATGATGCCAAAGGGAAGAACGGTGCCCCGGGATAGTTTTTAGTGAATTTTGTAAGAAATTCCAAGGAAAACCAGGTTTTTCGGGGATTTTTTGAACAATATTCAGGAAAAACTATTACAACCTCCCGGAAGGGGTATTTCTAAGCATCAGACACCTCATGACGATCCCGGGAATGTGTTGGCCAGGAGAAACCAAATCATTTTTGGAGAAAAACACAATATTTCTTCCTCGGGGCCATTCTTGGCCCAAAAAGTGAAGGCTATAGCACATCGGTGTAGGGGGTTTTCCTTGGGTTGCCCTTGACGGCATTGGAATTCTGATCCGGCCTTCTGGACGCACATGGATGCAGCCTAAATGACGCCAAAGGGAAGAACGGTACCCCGTTTGGGTCTGCCAAAATAGATTTTAATGAATTTTGTAAGAAATTCCAAGCAGAAATAGGTTTTTTGAGTAATTTTGAACAAAATTCAGGGAAAACATTTATTACCTTCCGGAACGGGTATTTCTAGGCATGGGACAGCTCGTGACGAGCCAAAAAATGTGTTAGCGAGGGGAAACCCAGTCACTTTATGGAGGAAAATCAAACATTTCTTCCTTGGGGCTATCCTGGGCCCAAAACGTGAAGGCCATAGCACACCGATGTTCGCATTTTTCCTTGGGGATGCCCGAGATGGCATTGGAATTCTAACTCAGCCTTCTGGACGCACCTGGATGCAGTCGATACGACGCCAAAGGGAAGAACGGTACCCCGTTTAGGTCTCCCAGGATAGTTTTTAGTGAATTTTGTAAGAAATTCTTAAGAAAACCATGTTTTTCGGGAAATTTTTGAACAAATTTCAGAGAAAACAACTAGAACCTCCCGGAACGGGTTTTTGTACGCATTAGACTCCTCGTAACGAGTAGGAAAATGTGTTGGCGGGGAGAAACTAGGTTACTTTTAGGAGCAAAACACAACAGTTCTTTCCCGGGGCCATTCTGGGCCTAAAAAGTAAGGGCTATAGTACACCGGTGTCGAGAATTTTCCTTAGGGTTGCCTGGGACAGCATTGGAATTCTGACCCGGCATTCTGGACACACCTGGATGCAGCCCAAACGACGCCAAAGGGAAGAACGGTACCCTGTTTGTGCCCCCCGGGATAGTTTTTGGTAAATTTTGTAAGAAATTCCAAGGAAAACTAGGTTTTTCGGGAAATTTTTGAAGAAAAATCAGGGAAGACTATTAAAACCTCCCGGAACGGGAATTTCTAAGAATGAGACGGCTCGCGTTGAGCCGGAAAATGTGTTATCGGGGAGAAACCGGGTCATTTTTTGGAGCAAAACACAACATTTCTTCCCCAGAGCCATTTTAGGCCATAAAAGTGAAGGCTATAGCACATCGGTATTTGGGGTTTTCCTCGGGTTTGCCCAGGACAGCATTGGAATTCTGACCCGGCCTTCTGGACGCACCTGGATATAGCCTAAATAACGCCAAAGGGAAAAACGATACCCCGTTTAGGTCCCTCAGGATAGTTTTTATTGAATTTTGTAAAAATTCCAAGGAAAACCAGGTTTTTCGGGTAATTTTAGAACAAAATTCAGGGAAAACTATTAGAACCTCCCGAAATGGGTATTTCTAAGCATGAGATGGCTCATGATGAGCCGGGAAATGTGTTAGCTGGAAGAAACCGGATCACTTCTTGGAGCAAAACAACATTTTTCCGGGTCGGGGGTTTTCCCGGGAGTTGCCAGGGACGGCATTAAGATTCTGACCCGGCCTCTTGGACGCACCTGAATACAGCGTAAATAACGCCAATAGGAAGAACGGTACCCCGTTTGGGTCCTCGGGATAGTTTTAGTGAATTTTGTAAGAAATTGGAAAACTAGGTTTTTCAGGCGATTTTTGAACAAAATTCAGGGAAAACTATTAGAACATCCCAGAACGGGTATTTCTAAGCATGAGACGGCTCGTGACGAGCCAGCGAATGTGTTAGCGGGGAGAAACTGGGTCACTTTTTGAAACAAAACACAACATTTCTTCCCTGGGGCCATTCTAGGACCAAAAAGTGAAGGCTATAGCACACCAGTGTTAAGGGTTTTCCTTGGAGTTGCCCAAGACGGCATTGGATTTGTGATCTGGCCTTCTAGACGCTGTTGGATGCCGCCTAAACAATACCCCGTTTGGGTTCCCTGGATAGTTTTTAGTGAATTTTGTAAGAAATTCCAAGGAAAACTAGCTTTTTCGATCAATTTTTGAGAAAAATTCAGGGAAAACTATTAGAATCTCTTAGAACGGGTATTTCAAAGCATGAGATAGCTCATGACGGGCCGAGAATGTGTTGGCGGGCAAAAATCGGGTCACTTTTTGGAGTAAAATACAGCTTTTCTTCCCTGGGACCATTCTGGGCCTAAAAAGTGAAGGCTATAGCACACTGGTGTTGGAGGTTTTGCTTAGGGATGCCCCGGACGACATTGGAATTCTGACCCGGCCATCGGGATGCACCTGGATACAACTTAAACGACGCCAAAAGGAAGGACGGTACCCTATTTGGGTCCCTCGGAATAGTTTTTAGTGAATTTTGCAAGAAATTTCAAGGAAAACCAGGTTTTTCGCGCAATTTTTGAGAAAAATTCAACGAAAACTATTAGAACCTCCCAGAACAGATATTTCTAAGCATAGGACTGCTGGTGACAAGTCGTGGAATGTGTTGGCGGGTAGAAACCAGGTCACTTTTTGGAGCAAAACAAAATATTTCCTCCTTGGGACCATTTTGGTCCTAAAAAGTAAAGGCTATAGCACACCGGTGTTGGGGATTTTCCTTAGGGTTGCCTGGGACGGCATTGTAATTCTGACCCGGCCTTCTGGACGCACCTGGGTGCAACCTAAATAATGCCAAAGGGAAGAACGGTACCCCGTTTAGGTCCCTCGGAATAGTTTTTAGTGAATTTTGTAAGAAATTCCAAGGAAAATTAGGTTTTTCGTGCAATTTTTTAGAAAAATTCAAGGAAAACCATTAGAACCTCCCGGAACGGGTATTTCTAAGCAAGAGACCGAGCCGTCTCATGTGTTGGTGGGGAGAAACCGGGTCACTTTTTGGAGCAAAACACAACATTTCTTCCCCGAAGCCATTCTGGGCCCAAAAAGTGAAGGCTATAGTACACTGGTGTTGGGGGTTTTCCTTGCATTTGCCTGGGACGGCATTGAAATTCTGACCCGGCCTTCTGGACGCACCTGGATGCAGCCTAAACGACGTCAAAGGGGAGAACGGTACCCCGTTTGGTCCACCAGGATAGTTTTCAGTGAATTTTTTAAGAAATTCCAAGGAAACCCAGGTTTTTGGGCCAATTTTTGAAAAAAATTCAAGGAAAACTATTAGAACCTCTCGGAACGGGTATTTCTAAGCGTGAGACGGCTTGTAATGATCCTGGGAATGTTTTTGCGGGGACAAATCGAGTCACTTTCGGAAGGAAAAGACCGAAGGCAATAGCACACTGGTGTTGGGAGCTTTCCATGGGGTTGCCCGAGACAGGGTTGGAATTCCGACACTACCTTTTGGAAACATCTTGATGCAGCCTAAACGACGCTAAAGGGAAGAACAGTACCCCGTTTGGGTCCACCGGGTTAGTTTTAGTGAATTTTTTACGAAACTCCAAGGAAAACCAGGTTTTTGGGCAATTTTTGAAAAAAATTTAGGGAAAACAATTAAAACCTCTTGGAACGGGTATTTCTAAGCATGAGATGGTTCGTGACGAGCCAGGAAATGTGTTGGTGCGGAGAAACCGGGTCATTTTTGTGGTGAAACACAAAATTTCTTTCACGAGGCCTTTCTGGATTTAAAAAGTGAAGGCTGTAGCACACAGGTGTTTTGGGTTTTCCTTGGGGTTGCCCGGGACGGCATTGGAATTCTGACCCGGCCTTCTGGACGCACCTGGATACAGGTTCAACGACGCGAAAAGGAAGAACGGTACCCTATTTGGGTCCTTCAGAATAGTTTTTAGTGAATTTTACAAGAAATTCCAAGGAAAACCAGGTTTTTCGTGCAATTTTTGAGAAAAATTCAAGGAAAACTATTAGAACCTCCCGGAACTGATATTTCTAAGCATGGGACTGCTGGTGACAAGTCGTGGAATGTGTTGGCGGGTAGAAACCAGGTCACTTTTTGGAGCAAAACACAACATTTCCTTCTTGGGACCATTTTGGGGCTAAAAAGTAAAGGCTATAGTACATCGGTATTGGGGATTTTCCTTAGGGTTGCCTGGAACGGCATGGTAATTCTGACCCGGCCTTCTGGATGCACTTGGGTGCAACCTAAATGACGCCAAAGGGAAGAACGGTACCATGTTTAGGTCCCTCGGAATAGTTTTTAGTGAATTTTATAAGAAATTCTAAGGAAAACAAGGTTTTTCGTGCAATTTTTGAGAAAAATTCAAGGAAAACCATTAGAACCTCCCGGAACGGGTATTTCTAAGCATGAGACCGAGCTGGGTCACTTTTTGGATCAAAACTCAATATTTCTTCCTCGGAGCCAATCTCGGCCGAAAAAGTTAAGGCTATAGCACACCGGTGTTAGAGGTTTTCCTTGGGTTTGCCCGGGAAGGCATTGGAATTCTGACCCGACCTTCTGGATGCACCTGGATATAGCCTAAACGACGCCAAAGGGAAGGACGGTACCCCGTTTGGGTCCATCGGGAAAGTTTTTAGTGAATTTTGTAAGAAATTCCAAGGAAAATCAGGTTTTTCGTGGAATTTTTGAGAAAAATTCAAGGAAAACTATTAGAACCTCCCGGAACGGGTGTTTCTAAGCTTGAGACGGCTCGTGATGAGTCGGGGAATCTGTTGGTAGTGAGAAATCGGGTCACTTTTTGGAGCAAAATGCAACATTTCTTCCCCGGAGCCATTCTGGGCCCAAAAAGTGAAGGCTATAGCAAACCGGTGTTGGGGGTTTTCCTTAAGGTTGCCCGGGATGGCATTGTAATTCTGACCCGGCTTTCTGGACGCACCTGGATGCATCCTAAACGACGTCAAAGGGAAGAACGGTACCCCATTTGGGTCTCTCGGGATAGTTTTTCGTGAATTTTGTAAGAAATTCCATGGAAAACTAGGTTTTTCGGGCAATTTTTAAAATAAATTCTGGGAAAACTATTAGAACCTCTCGAAACGGGTATTTCTAAGCATGTGACGGTTCTTCCGCGGTCACTTTTGGAGTGAAACACAACATTTCTTCCGCAGGGCCTTTCTGGACCCAAAAAGTGAAGGCTATAGAACAGCGGTGTTGGAGGCTTTCCCTGGGGTTGCCTGGGACAGCGTTGGAATTCCGCCCGGGCCTTCTGAACACATCTTGATGCAGCCTAAAAGACGCCAAATTGAAGAATAGTACCCCGTTTGGGTCCACCGAGAAAGTTTTTAGTGAATTTTTTACCAAATTCCATGGAAAACCAGATTTTTGGGGCAATTCTTGCAAAAAATTCTGGGAAAACTATTAGAACCTCTTGAAACGGGAATTTCTAAGCATGTGATGGTTCTTCTGCGTTCACTTTTGGAGTGAAACACAACATTTCTTCCGCAGGGCCTTTCGGGACCCAAAAAGTGAAGGCTATGGCAAACCGGTGTTGGGGGTTTTGCTTAGGGTTGCCCGGGACGGCATTGTAATTCTGACCCGGCCTTCTGGACGCACCTGGATGCATCCTAAACGACGTCAAAGGGAAGAACGGTACCCCATTTGGGTCCCTCGGGATAGTTTTTAGTGAATTTTGCAAGAAATTCCAAGGAAAACCAGGTTTTTCGGGCAATTTTTAAAAAACATTCTGGGAAAACTATTAGAACCACTCGAAACGGGTATTTCTAAGCATGTGACGGTTCTTCCGCGGTCACTTTTGGAGTGAAACACAACATTTCTTCCGCAGGGCCTTTCTGGACCCAAAAAGTGAAGGCTATAGAACAGCGGTGTTGGAGGCTTTCCCTAGGGTTGCCTGGGACAGCGTTGGAATTCCGCCCGGGCCTTCTGAACACATCTTGATGCAGCTTAAAAGACGCCAAATTGAAGAATAGTACACCGTTTGGGTCCACCGAGAAAGTTTTTAGTGAATTTTTTACCAAATTCCATGGAAAACCAGATTTTTGGGGCAATTCTTGCAAACAATTCAGGAAAAACTATTAGAACCTCCCGGAACGTGTATTTCTAAGCCCGAGACGGCTCCTGAAGAGCCGGGAATGTGGTGGCGAGGAGAAACCAGGTGGCTTTCTGAAGCAAAACACAAAATTTCTTCACCGTGGCCATTCTGGCCCAAAGAGTGAATTCAATAGCACACCGGTGTTGGGGGTTTTCCATGGGGTTGCCCGGGAAGGAATTGAAATTCGAACCGGGCCTTCTGGTTGCAACCTAAACGACGCCAAAGGGAAGAATGGCACCCCGTTTGGGTCCCCCGGGATAGTTTTTAGTAAATTTTCTAAGAAATTCCATGAAAAACCAAGTTTTTCGAGCAATTTTTGAATAAAATTCAGGGAAAACTATTAGAACCTCCCGGAACGGGTATTTCTAAGCATGAGATAGTTCGTGACGAGTCGGGAAATGTTTTAGTGCGTAGAAACCTGGTCACTTTTTGGAGCAAAACACAACATTTCTTCCTCGGGGCCATTCTGGGCCCAAAAAGTGATGGCTCTAACACTCCGTTGTTAGGGGTTTTCTATAGGGTTGCCCGGGACGGAATTGGAATTCAGACCCGACCTTCTGGATGCAGCCTAAAACTATTAGAACCTACCAGAACAATTATTTCTAAGCTTGGATAGCTCGTGACGAACCGAGAATGTGCTGGCGGAGATAAATTGGGTCACTTTTTGGAGCAAAACACAACATTTCCTCCCTAGGGCCGTCTTAGGCCCAAAAAGTGAAGGCTGTTGCACACTGGTGTTGGGGATTTTCCTTGGGGTTGCTTAGGACGGCACTGGAATTCCAACCCGGCCTTCTGGACACACCTGAATGCAGTCTAAACGACACCAGAGGGAAGAACTACACCATGTTTGGGTCCCTCGAGATAGTATTTAGTGAATTTTATGAGAAATTCAAAGGAAAAACACGGTTTTTCGGGTAATTTTTAAAAAAATTCAGCTAAAACCAATAGAACCCACCGGAACGGGTATTTCTAAGCATGAGACGGCTCGAGACGAGCGGGAATGTTTTGACGGGGAGAAAGCGATTCACTTTTAGGAGCAAAACACGACATTTCTTCCCGGGGCTATTATGGGCCCAAAAAGCAAAGAATATAGCACACCGGTGTAGGGGTTTTCCTTGGGTTGCTCGGGACGGTATTGGAATTCGACCCATCCTTCTAGATGCAACCTAAACGACGCCAAAGGGAGGAACAAGTACCCCGTTTGGGTCCCTAGGGATAGTTTTAACAGAATTTTGTAAGAAATTCCAAGGAAAATCAGGTTTTTCTAGCAATTTTTGAACAAAATTCAGGGTACTTCTAAGCCTGAGACGACTCGTGACATTGGCGGGGAGAAACCAGGTCACGTTTCAGAGCAAAACACAACATTTCTTTCTAGGCGCTATTCCGGGCCCAAGAAGGCGAAGGCTACGACTCACGGGTGCCGAGGGTTTTCCTTGAGGTTGCTCGGGACGGCATTTGAATTATGACCCGGCCTTCTGGACTCATCAAGATGCAGCCTAAACAACGTCAAAGGGAAGAACGGTACCTCGTTTGGGTCCCCCGAGATAGTTATTAGAGAATTTTGTATGAAATTCAAGTGAAAACCAGGCTTTTCGAGCAATTTTTGCACAAAATTCAAGGAAAACTATTAGAACCTCCCGAAAAGGGGATTTCTAAGATTGAGACGGCTCGAGACGAGCCGAAAATGTGTTGGCGGGGGGGAATCAGGTCACTTTTAGAGGCAAAACACAACCTTTCTTCCCCGGGGCCATTCTGGGCCCAAAAAGTGAAGAATATATCACACCGATGTAGGGGTTTTCCTTGGGTTGCCCGGGACAGCTTTGGAATTCTGACCCATCCTTCTAGACGGATCTTAAATGACGGCAAAGGGAAGAACGGTACCCCGTTTGGGTTCCTAGGGATAGTTTTTACTAAATTTTGTAAGAAATTCTAAGGAAAGCCTAGTTTTTCTGGCAATTTTTGAATAAAGTTCAGGGAAAACTATTAGAAACTCTCGGAAAGGGTATTTCTAAGCCTGAGACGGCTCGTAACGAGCCGGGAAATGTGTTGACGGGGAGAAACCAGGTTACAATTTGGAGCAAAACACAATATTTCTTCCCAGGCGCCATTCTAGGCCAAAAAACTGAAGTCTACAGCTCATAGGTGCCGGGGGTTTTCCTTGGGGTTGCCCAGGACGGTAATGGAATTCTGACCCGGCCTTCTAGACTCACCGAGATGCAGGCTAAACGACGCCAAAGGGATGAGCGGTGCCCCGTTCGGGTCCCCCAGGATAGCTTTAGTGAATTTTGTAAGAAATTCTAAGGAAAATCAGGTTTTTCAGGCAATTTTACAACAAAATTCCGGGAAAATAATTAGAACCGCCCGGAACGGGTATTTCTAAGCATGAGACGACTCGTGACGAGCCGGAGACTGTGTTGGTGGGTAGAAATAGCTTTTTGGAGCAAACCACAACATTTCTTCTCCAGGGCCATTCTAAGTCCAAAAAGTGAAAGCTACAGCACACAGATGTTAGGGGTTTTCCTTACGGTTGCCTGGGACGGCATTGGAATTCTGAACCAACCTTCTGGATGTACCGAGATGCAACCTAAACGTCGCTAAAGGGAAGAACGGTACCCCGTTTGGGTCGCCTGGATAGTTTTTAGTGAATTTTGTGAGAAATTCAAATGAAAACCAGGTTTTTCGGGCAATTTTTGCACAAAATTTTGCACAAAACTATGAAAACCTCTCATAAAGGGTTTTTCTAAGTTTGAGACGGCTCGTGACGAGCCTGGAAATGTGTTGGCGGGGAGAAATCGGGCCACATTTTGGAGTAAAATGCAACATTTCTTCCTCGGGGCCATTCTAGGCCCTAAAAGCGAAGGCTGCGGCACACTAGTGTTGTGGGTTTTCCTAAAGGTTGCCTGGGACGGCCTTGTAATTCTAGCCGGAGCTTCTGGACGCACCTAGATGCAGCCTAAACGACGCCAAAGGGAAGAACAGTACCCCGTTTGTGTCCCTTGGGATAGTTTTTAGTGAATTTTGTAAGAAATTCCAAGGAAAACTAGGTTTTTCGAGTAATTTTTGAAAAAAGTTCAAGGAACACTATTAGAACTTCCTGGAACGGGTATTTCTCAGCATTCGCGGCTCGTGACGAGCCGCGAATGTGTTGGTGGGGAGAAACCGGGTCACTTTTTGGAGCAAAATACAACATTTCTTCCCCAGGACTATTCTAGGTCGGAAAAGTGAAGGCTACAGCACACCGGTGTCAGGGGTTTTCCTTGGGGTTGCCCGGGACGGCATTGGAATTCTGTCCCGGCCTTCTGGACGCACTTGGATGCAGCCTAAACGACGCTAAAGGGAGGAACAGTACCCCGTTCGGGTCCCCTGAGATAGTTTTTATTGAATTTTGTAAGAAATTCCAAGGAATACTAGGTTTTTCAAGCAATTTTTCAACAAAATTCAGGAAAAATTATTAGCACCTCCCGGAACGGGTATTTACGAGCATGAGACGGACGAGCCGAGGCATGTGTTGACAGGTAGAAATCGAGTCACTTTTTGGAGCAAAACACAACATTTTTTTCTGTGGCCAAAAAGTGAAGACTACAGCACACCGGTGTCTAGGGTTTTCCTTCGGTTGCCCAGGACGGCATTGGAATTCTGACCTGGCCTTCTGGATGCAGCCTAAACAACACCAAAGGGAAGAACGGTACCCCGTTTGGGCCCCCCAAGATAGTTTGTAGTGAATTTTGTAGGAACTTCCAAGGCCAGGTTTTCGGGCAATTTTTGAACAAAATTCAGGGAAAACTTTAATAACCTCGCGGAACGGGTATTTTTAAGCATGAGAAGGCTCGTGTCGTGACAGGGAATGTTTTGGCAGGGAAAAAACGGCTACTTTTTGGAGCAAAACAAAATATTTCTTCCCTGGGGCCATTCTAGGCCCTAAAAGTGAAGGCTACAACACACCAATGTCGGGGGTTTTCCTTAGGGTTGCCCGGGACGGCATTGTAACTCTGACCCGGCCTTATGGACGCACCTGGATGCAGACTAAACGACGCCAAAGGAAAGAACAATACCCCGTTTGTGTCCCCCGGGATAGTTTTTAGTAAATTTTGTAAGAAATTCCAAGGAAAACTAGGTTTTTCGGCCAATGTTTGTTTAAAATTCAAGGAAAACTATTAGAACCTCCCGGAACAGGTATTTCTAAGCATGAGACGGCTCACGACGAGCCAGAGAATGGGTTGGCGGGGAGAAATCGGGTCACTTTTTGAAGCAAAACACATCATTTCTTCCTTTCGGCCATTCTAGGCCGGAAAAGTGAATGCTACAGCACACTGGTGTCGGGGTTTTGCCTTGGGGTTGCTCGGGACGGCAACTGAGATGGCATTGGAATTCTGAGATTCAGACTAAACGACGCGAAAGGGAAGAACGGTGCCCCGTTCGGGTCCCTAGGATAGTTTTTAGTGAATTTTGTAAGAAATTCCAAGGAATACCAGGTTTTTCATGCAATTTTTGAACAAATTTCAGGAAAAACTATTAGAACCTCCCGGAACAGGTATTTCTAACATGAGACGACCCGTGACAAGCCAGGAAATGTGCTGGCGGGTAGAAACCGGGTCACAATTTGGAGCAAAACACAACGTTTCTTCCCCAGGGCCATTCTAGTCTGGAAAAGTGAAAACAACAGCACACTAGTGTCAACGGTTTTCCTTGGGGTTGCTTGAGACGGCATTGAAATTCTGACCCAGCCTTCTGGACGCACCTAGATGCAGCTTAAACGACGCCAAAGGGAAGAACTGTACCCCGTTGGGGTCCCGCAGAATAGTTTTTAGTGAATTTTGTAAGAAATTCCAAGAAAAACAAGGTTTTTCAGTCATTCTTTGAAAACAATTTTGGAAAAATTATTATAACCTCCCGGAACGGAAATTTCTAAGCATGAGACGGCTCATAACGAGCCAAGGATGGCTTTGGCGTCGAGAAACCGTGCCACTTTTTGGAGCAATTCTAAGCCCAAACAATGAACGCTATCTCACATCGGTATTGGGTTTTTTCCTTGTGGATGCCCGGCACGGCAATGGAATTCTGACCCGACCTTTCGTGGCACCTAGATGCAGCCTATACGACGCCAAAAGGAAGAATAGTACCCTATTTGGGTCCCCCGCGACAGTTTTTAGTGAATTTTGTAAGAAATTCCAAGGAAAACAAGGTTTTTCAGTCATTTTTGAAAAAAATTCAGGGAAAACCATCAGAACCTCTCGGAACGGGTATTTCTAAGCATGAGACTGCTCGTGATGAGCCGGGGAATGTGTTGGTGGGGAACAATCGGGTCATTTTTTGGAGCAAAATACAACATTTCTTCCCCGGGGCCATTCTGGGCCCAAAAAGTGAATGCTACAGCACACAGGTGTTGGTGGTTTTCCTTGTGGTTGCCCGGGACGGCATTGGAATTCTAACCCAACCTTCTGGACGTATCTGGATGCAGCCTAAACGACACCAAAGGGAAGAACGGTACCCCGTTCGGGTCCCCCTATATAGTTTTTAGAGAATTTTCTAAGAAATTCCAAGGAACACTAGCTTTTTCAGGTAATTTTTGAACAAAATTCAGGGAAAAATCATTAGAACCTCCCGGAACGAGTATTTCCAAGCATGAGACAGCCCATGACGAGCCGGGGAATGTGTTAGTGGAGAGAAACTGGGTCACTTCTTGGATCACAACACAATATTTCTTCCCTGGGGCCATTCTCGGCCTTCTGGACACACCTGAATATAGCCTAAATGAAGCCAAAGGGAAGAACGGTACCCCGTTTGGGTCCGCCAGGATAGTTTTTAGTTAATTTTGTAAGAAATTCTAAGGAAAAGAAGGTTTTTCGGGGAGTTTTTGAACAAAATTTAGGGAAAACTATTAGATCCTCCCGGAATGGGAATTTCTAAGCATGAGACAGCTCGTGACAAGCCAGGGAATGTGTTGGCTGGTAGAAACCATGTCACTTTTTGGAGAAAAACACAACATTTCTTCCAAGGGGTGATTTTAGGCCCAAAAAGTGGAGGCTACAGCACACCGGTGTTCGGGGTTTTCCTCGGGGTTGCCTAGGACGGCATTGCAATTCTGACCCGGTGTTCCAGACGCGCCTGGTTGCAGCCCAAACGATGCCATAGGGAATAACGGTTCCACGTTTGGGTCTCCCGAGATAGTTTTTAGTGAATTTTGTAAGAAATTCCATGGAAAACCAGGTTTTTCGGTAATTTTCTAACAAAATTAAGGGAAAACTATTAGAACCTCCCGAAACGGGTATTTTCGAGCATGAGATGGCTTGTAACGAGCCAGGGAATGTGTTGGTAGGGAGAAACCGGGTCACTTGTTGGAGCAAAACACTACATTTCTTTCCCGGGACCATTCTGGGCCCAAAAAGTGAATGCTACAGCACACAGGTGTTGGGGGTTTTCCTTGCGGTTGCTCGGGACGGCATTGGAATTCTGACCCAAACTTCAGGACGCACCTGAATGCAGCCTAAACCATGGCAACGGGAAGAACGGTACCCTGTTTGGGTCTGCCAGGATAGTTTTTTGTTAATTCTGTAAGAAATTCTAAGAAAAACCAGGCTTTTCGCGCAATTTTTGAATAAAATTCAAGGAAAACTATTAGAACCTCCCGGAACGAAAATTTCTAAGCATGAGACGGGTCATGACGAGCGAGGGATTGTGTTAGCGGGGAGAAACGGTGTCACTTTTAGGAGCAAAACACAACATTTCTTCCCCTAGGCAATTTTGGGCCCAAACAGTGAAGGCTACAGCACACCGGTGTCTAGCGTTTTCTTTAGGGTTGCCCAGGACGGCAATGGAATTCTGACCCAAACTTCAGGTTGCACCTTAATGCAGCCTAAACGACGCTAACCAGAAGAACGGTACCCTGTTTAGGTCCGCCAGGATAGTTTTTAGTTAATTTTGTAAGATATTCCGAGGAAAACCAGGCTTTTCATGTATTTTCTGAAAAAAATTCAGGAAAAACTATTAGAACCTCCCGGAATGGGAATTTCTAACCATGAGACGGCTCGTGACGAGCCAGGGATTGTGTTGGCGGGGAGAAACCATGTCACTTTTTGGAGCAAAACAAAACATTTTTTCCTGGGTCCATTCTAGGCCTAAAAAGTAAAGGCTACAGCACACCGGTGTCTAGGGTTTTCCTTGGGGTTGCCCAGGACGGCATTGGAATTCTGACCTGGCGTTCAGGACACACCTGGATGCATCCTAAACGACGCTAAAGGGAAGAACAGTATCCCGTTCGGGTCCCCCAGGATGGTCTATAGTGAATTTTGTAAGAAATTCAAAGAAAAACCAGGTTTTTCGGGTAATTTTAGAACAAAATGCAGGGAAAACTTTTTGAAACACCCGGAACGGGTGTTTCTAAGCATGAGAAGGCTCGTAATGAGCCGGGGAATGTTTTGACGGGGAGAAACCGGTCACTTTTTGGAGCAAAACAAAACATTTCTTCCCTTGGGCCATTCTAGTCCCTAAAAGTGAAGGCTACAGCACACCGGTATCGGGGGTTTTCTTTAGGGTTGCCTGGGATGGCATTGTAATTCTGACCCAGCCTTCTAGACGAACCTGGAAGCAGCCTAAACGATGCTAAATGGAAGAACAGCACCTCGTTTTCGTCCCCCGAAATAGTTTTTAGTGAATTTTGTAAGAAATTCCAAGGAAAACCAGGTTTTTGGGCAGTTTTTGAATAAAATTCAAGGAAAACTATTAGAACCTCCCGGAACGGGTATTTCTAAGCATGAGACGCGAGCCGGGGAATGTGCTGGCAGGGAGAAATCGGGTCACTTTTTGGAGCCAAACACAACATTTCTTCCCCAGGGCCATTTTGGGCCCAAAACGTGAGTGCTACAGCACACAGGTGTTGGGGGATTTCCTTGCAGTTGCCCGGGGCAGCATTAGAATTCTGACCCAACCTTCTAGACGCGCCTGAATGCATCCTAAAAGACGCCAAAGGGAAGAACGGTGCCCCGTTTGGGTCCCCCAAGATTGTTTTTAGGGGATATTGTAAGAAATTCAAAGGAAAACCAGGCTTTTCGGGCAATTTTTGAACAAAATTCAGGGAAAACTATTAGAACCTCCCGGAACGAGAATTTCTAAGCATGAGATTGCTCGTGACGAGCTGGGGATTATGTTGGCGTGGAGAAATCGTGTCACTTTTTGGAGCAAAACACAACATCTTTTCTTAGGCCATTCTGGGCCCAAAAAGTAAAGGCTACAGCATACCGGTGTCTAGGGTTTTCCTTGGGGTTGCCCAGGACGGTAATGGAATTTGACCTGGCCTTCTGGACTAACCTGGATACAGCCTAAACGACGTCGAGTGGAAGAACGGTACCGCATTCGGGTCCCCATCGATAGTCTGTAGGGAATTTTTTAAGAAATTCCAAGGAAAACCATGTTTTTGGGGCAATTTTTGAACAAAATTCAAGGAAAACTTTTAGAACCTCCCGGAACGGGTATTTCTAAGCATGAGAAGGCTTGTTACGATCCGAGGAATGTTTTGACGGGGAGAAACCGATCACTTTTCGGACCAAAACAAAACATTTCTTCCCCGGGGCCATTCTAGGCCCTAAAAGTGAAGGCTAAAGTGCATCGATTGTCGGGGATTTTCCTTATGGTTGCCTGGGATGGCATTGGAATTCTGACCCGGCCTTCTGGACGCACCTGGATGCAGCCTAAACGATGCCAAAGGGGAGAACGATGCCTCATTCGGGTCCCCCAGGATAGTTTTTAGTGAATTTTGTAAGAAATCCTAAGGAAAACAAGGTTTTTCGGTCATTTTATTGAAAAAAAAAATTTAGGGAAAACAATTAGAACCTCCCGGAACGGGTATTTCTAAGCATGAGACACGAGTCGGGGAATCTGCTGGCGGGGAGAAATCGGGTCACTTTTTGGAGCCAAACACAACATTTCTTCCTCGGGGCCATTTTGGGCCCAAAACGTGAATGCTACAGCACACAGGTGTTAGGGGTTTTCCTTGCGGTTGCCCGGGGCGGCATTGGAATTCTGACCCAACCTTCTAGACACGCCTGAATGCAGCCTTAACGACGCCAAAGGAAAGAACGGTGCCCCGTTTGGGTCCTCCGAGATTGTTTTTAGGGGATATTGTAAGAAATTCAAAGGAAAACCAAGCTTTTCAGGCAATTTTTGAACAAAATTCAGGGAAAACTATTAAAACCTCCCGGAACGAGAATTTCTAAGCATGAGACGGCTCGTGACGAGCTGGGGATTGTGTTGGCGGAGAGAAACCGTGTCACTTTTTGGAGCAAAACACAACATTTTTCCTAGGGCCATTCTAGGCCCAAAAAGTAAAGGCTACAGCACACCGGTGTCTTGGGTTTTCCTTGGGGTTGCCCAGGACGGCAATGGAATTCTGACCTGTCCTTCTGGACTAACCTGGATGCAGCCTAAACGATGCCAAAGGGAAGAATTGTACCCCGTTCGGGTCCCCCATGATAGTCTGTAGAGAATTTTGTAAGAAATTCCATGAAAAACTAGGTTTTTCGGCCAATTTTTGAACAAAATTCAAGGAAAACTTTTAGAACCTCCCAGAACAGGTATTTCTAAGCATGATAAGGCTCGTGACGATCTGGGGAATGTTTTGACGGGGAGAAACCGATCACTTTTTGGACCAAAATAAAACATTTCTTCCCTTGGGCCATTCTAGGCCTTAAAAGTGAAGGCTACAGTACACCGATTGTCGGGGGTTTTCCTTAGGGCTGCTTGGGACGGCGTTGGAATTCTGACCCGGCCTTCTGGACGCACCTGGATGCAGCCTAAACGACGCTAAAGGGAAGAACGGTGCCCCGTTCGGGTCCCCTGGAATAGTTTTTAGTGAATTTTGTAAGAAATGCTAAGGAAAACAAGTTTTTTCAGTCATTTTATTGAAAAAAAATTCTGGAAAAACTATTAGAACCTCCCAGAACGGGTATTTCTAACCATGAGACGTAAGCCGGGGAATGTGCTGGTGTGGAGAAATCGGGTCACTTTTTGGGGTAAAACACAACAGGTGTTGGGGGTTTTCCTTGTAGTTGCACGGGACGGCATTGGAATTCTGACCCGGCCTTCTAGACACACCTGGATACAGCTTAAACGACACCAAAGGAAAGAACAGTACCCCGTTCAGGTATGCCAGGAGAGTTTTTAATTAGTTCTGTAAGAAATTCGAAGGAAATCCAAGCTTTTCGGGCAATTTTTTGACAAAATTCAAGGAAATCTGTTAGAACCTCCCAGAACGGGAATTTCTAAGCATGAAACAAGTCGTGACAAGCCGGGGATTGTGTTGGTGGGGAGAACCGGTGTCACTTTCTGGAGCAAAACACAACATTTCTTCCCCTGGGCAATTCCAGGCCCAAACAGTGAAGGCTACAGCACGCAGGTGTCTAGGGTTTTCCTTGGGGCTGCCCAGGACGGCGTTGGAATTCAGACTCGGCCTTCTAGACGCACCTGAATATAGCCTAAACGACGACAAAGGGAAGAACGGTACTCCGTTTGGATCAGCCAAGATAGTTTTTACTTAATTTTGTAAGAAATTCCAAGGAAACCAGGTTTTTCGGGCAATTTTTGGACAAAATTCAAGGAAAACTATTAGAACCTCCCGTAACGGGAATTTCTAAGCATGAGACGGCTCGTGATGAGCTGGGGATTATGATGGCGGGGAGAAACTGTGTCACTTTTTGGAGTAAAACACAACATTTCTTCCCCTAGGCAATTCTAGGCCCAAACAGTGAAGGCTACCGCACACCGGTGTTAGGGGCTTTCCTTGGGCATGCCCGGCACGGCAATGGAATTCTGAACCGAATTTCAGATCGTACCTAGAAGCAGCCTATACGACGCCAAAGGGAAGAACGGTACCCTATTTTGGTCCCCCGCGATTGTTTTTAGTGAATTTTGTAAGAAATTCCAAGGAAAACAAGGTTTTTCAGTCATTTTTTGAACAAAAGTCAGGTAAACTATTAGAACCTTCGAGAACGGGTTTTCCTAAGAATGAAACGGCTCGTAAAGAACGGCGAAATGTGTTGGTGGGGAGAAACCGGGTCATTTTTTGTAGCAAAACACAACATTTCTTCCCCAAGGCCATTCTGGGCCGAAAAAGTGAATGCTACAGCACACAGGTGTTGGGGGTTTTCCTTGCGGTTGCCCGGGGCAGCATTGGAATTCTGATCCAACCTTCTGGACACGCCTATATGCAGCCTAAACGACGCCAAAGGAAAGAATGGTGCCCCATTTGGGTCCCCCGAGATAGTTTTTAGGAGATATTGTAAGAAATTCGAAGGAAAACTAGGCTTTTCGAGCAATTTTTAAATAAAATTCAAGGAAAACTATTAGAACCTCCGGAACGGGTATTTCCAAGCTTTGAGATCGCCGTGATGAGTCGTGGAATGTGTTGGCGGGGAGAAACCAGGTCACTTTCTGGAGCTAAACACAACAATTCTTTCCCGGGGCCATTCCGGTCCCAAAAAGTGGAGGCTATAGCACACCGGTGTTAGACGGCATTGAAATTCTAACCTAGCCTTCTGGATGCATACTAATTGACGCCAACGGTAAGAATGGTACCCTGTTTGTGTCCTCGGGATAGTTTTTACTGAATTTTGTAAAAATTTCAAGGAAAACTAGGTTTTTCAGCCAATTTTTGAACAAAATTCAGGGAAAACTATTAAAACCTCCTGGAACAGGTATTTCTAAGCATGAGACGGATCGAGAAGAGCCAGGAAATGTGTTGGCGAGAAGAAATTGGGACACTTTTTGGTGCAAAACGCAACATTTCTTCCCTAGGGCCATTCTAGGCCCAATAAGTGAAGGGTACAGCACACAGGTGTTGGGGTTTTCCTTGGTATTACCCGGGACGGCATTGGAATTCTGACCCAGCCTGCTGGATGCAGCCTATACAACGCCAAGCGGAAGAACGGTACCCTTTGTGGAACCACCGAGATTGTTTTTTGTGAATTTTGTATGAAATTCTAAGGAATGCCAGGTTTTTCGAGCAATTTTTATACAAAATTCAGGGAAAACTATTATATGAGCCGGGGAATGTGTTGGCGGGAAGAAACAGGGCCATTTTTTAGAGCAAAACACAACATTTCTTCTCCGGGGCCATTCAGGGCCAAAAGAGTAGAGGCTACAGCACACCAATGTTGGGGGTTTTCCTTCGAGTTGCCCTAAACGGCATTGGAATTATGACCCGGCCTTCTGGACGCACCTGGTTGCAGCCCAAACTACGCCATAAGGAAGAACAGTACCTCATTTAGGTCCCCAGGCACAGTTTTTAGTGAATTTTGTAAGAAATTCCAAGGAAAACCCAGTTTTTCGGGCAATTTTTGAAAAAAATTCATGTAAAACTATTAGAGCCTCTTGGAATGGGTATTTCTAAGCTTGAGATGGCTCGTGACGAGCTGGTGAATGTGTTGGCGGGGAGAAACCGGGTCAATTTTTGGAGTAAAACACAATATTTCTTTTCCGGAGCCATTCTGGGGCCAAAACGTGTAGGCTATAGCACACGAGTGTGGGGGGTTTTCCTGGGGGCTGTCCGGGTCGGCATTGGAATTCTAACCCGACCTTCTGGACACACATGGTTGTAACCCAAAATACGCCATAGGGAAGAACGGTACCTCGTTTATGTCCCCCGGGATAGTTATTAATGAATTTTGTAAGAAATTCCAAGGAAAACCAGGTTTTTTGGGCAATTTTTGAAAAAAATTCAGGGAAAACTATTAAAACCTCCCGGAAAGGGTATTTCTAAGCTTGAGACAGCTTGTGACGAGCTGGGGAATGTGTTGGCGGGGAGAAACCAGGTCACTTTTATGAGTAAAACACAATATTTCTTCCCCGTGGCCGTTCTAGGCCCAATAAGTTAAGGTACAGCACACCGGTATTGGGGGTTTTCTTGGAGTTGCCCGAGACGGCAATGGAATTCTGACCTGGCCTTCTGGATGCAGCCTAAACAACGCCAAAGGGAAGAACGGTACCCCGTTTGGGACCACTGGGATAGTTTTAGTGAATTTTGTAAGAAATTCCAAGGAAAACCAAGTTTTTCGGAAAACCAAGTTTTTCGGGTAATTTTTTAACAAAATTCAAGGAAAACTATTACAACCCCACGGAACGGGTGTTTTTAAAAATGTGTTAGCAGGAGAAACCGGGTCACTTTTTGGAGCAAAACACAACATTTCTTCTCCAGGGCCATTTTGGGCCCAAAAAGTGGAGGCTACAGCACACCGGTGTTAGGGATTTTCCAATGGGTTGCCCTAGACAGCATTTGAATTCTGACCCGGCCTTCTGGACGCACCTAGTTGCAGCCCAAACGACACCATAGGGAAGAACAGTACCCCGTTTGGGCCCCCCGTGATAGTTTTTAGTGAATGCTGTAAGAAATTCTAAGGAAAACCAGGTTTTTCAGGCAATTTTTAAAAAAAATTCAAGGAAAACTAATAGAACCTCCCAGAACGGGTATTTCTAAGCATGAGACGGCTTGTGACGAGCTGGGGAATGTGTTAGCGGGGGGAAACCGGGTCACATTTTAGAGTAAAACACATCATTTCTTTCCCGGGTCCATTCTGGGCCCAAAAAGCGAAGGCTATAGCACACCGGTGTTAGGGATTTTCCTTGGGGTTGCCCGGGATGGCATTGGAATACTTACACGGCCTTCTGGATGCAGCCTAAAGGACACCAAAGGGAAGAACGGTACCTCGTTTAGGTCCCTCGGGATAGTTATTAGTGAATTTTGTAAGAAATTCCAAGGAAAACTGAGTTTTTCGGGGAAATTTTGAATGAAATTCAGGAAAAACTATTAGAACCTCCCGGAACGGGTATTTCTAAGCATGAGACGGCTCATGACGAGCTAGGGAATGTGTTGGCATGGAGAAACCGGGTCACATTTTGGAGCAAAACACAACATTTCTTCTCTGAGGCCATCTTGGGCCCAAAAAGTTGAGGCTACAGCACACCGATGTTGGGGGATTTCCTTGGGGTTGCTAGGGACGGCATTGGAATTATGACCTGGCCTTGTGGATGCAGCCTAAATGACCCCCAAGTGATGAACGGTACCCCGTTTGGGTCCTCCGGGATAGTTTTTATTGAATTTTGTAAGAAATTCCATGGAAAACCAAGTTTTTCGTGCAATTTTTGAACAAAATTCAGGGAAAATTATTAGAATTTCGGAACGGGTATTTCTAAGCATGAGACTGCTTGTGACGAGCTGGTGAATGTGTTGACGGGTAGAAACCGGGTCACTTTTTGGAGTAAAACACAAGATTTCTTCCGTGGGGCCATTTTGGGCCTAAAAAGTGGAGGTTACAGCACACCAGTGTTGGGGGTTTTCCTTGGGGTTGCCCAGGACGGCATTGAAATATCTGACCCGGCCTTCTGGACGCACCTGGTTGCAGCATAAACTACGCTATAGGGAAGAACGGTACCTCGTTTTGGTCCCCCGGGATAGTTTTTAGTTAATTTTGTAAGAAATTACAAGGAAAACCAGGTTTTTCGGGCAATTTTTGAGAAAAAATCAGGAAAAACGATTAGAACCTCCTGGAACAAGTATTTCTAAGCATGAGAAGGCTCGTCACGAGCTGGAGAATAGGTTGGCAGGGAGAAATCGAGTCACTTTTTGGAGAAAAACACAGCAATTATTTCCCAGGTCCATTCTGGGCCCAAAAAGTTGAGGCTATAGCACACCGGTGTTGGGGGTTTTCCTTGGGGTTTCCCAGGACGTTTTTGAAATTTTGACCCAGCCTTCTAGATGCAGCCTAAATGACGCTAAGCTGTCTTATGATCTTGAAGCACCCTAATTAGCTTTTCTTGTTGAATTGGCGTGAGAGTTTTAGCAATGATGACTGGAAGTGTTTCATTCTCACCCATGTAAATATATTTAAAGTGCTCTGGGAGTGGCTTGAGTTCTAAAGTAGGAGCCTGCATAACAGAAGGTAAAAGTTTCTCTTTTGATAAAGGTAATTCAAGGTAAGAAACATTATACCCATTAGAGCATACTGGGACTGCTCCATCTAAGATTGCCACGGCCTCCTCTACTTCATCATCTAACTTTATCAAACTTAGTTGTTCCTTATAATTCTCTTTCCTAACATTTTTGCATATGGCGAGTTCAAAACTGTCGTTACTAGATAACTCAAAGAATTCCTGCCCCAAAGTGTTAATATCATTTATGGCAAAAACAAAATGTAAATCACTGGGATACCTCATTACCTCAAAGATATTGAAGCGGATCACTTCAACATCGAATTCAATCGTGAGGGTCCCATTGTGCACATCGATCTTGGTTCGAGCTGTCTTAAGGAATGGTCGCCCCAATAGAATAGGCGTGGGATTGGGCGATGACTCATCCCCCATTTCAAGGATATAAAAATCAACTGGGAAGACCAATTCATTGACCTGTACAAGAACATCTTCTAAAACCCCCTTGGGGTAAGCATTAGATCTGTCAGCCAATTGAATAATTATTCCAGTCTCTTCTAATGGACCTAGATTTAAGGAGTTATAAATTGAATATAGCATAACATTAATGGACGCCCCTAAATCTAGCATACATCTTTCTAATCTGGTATTACCGATAGTGCATGGAATCCGAAAGCACACGGATCCTTGCACTTAGGAGGGAGTTTTCTTTGAAGTACAGCAGAGACATTCTCTCCAACACTCAACTTTTCATTACCGCTCAACTTTCGTTTGTTGGTGCATAATTCTTTCAAAAATTTTGCATAACGCGGCACCTGCTTGATAGCATCAAGTAAAGCAATATTTACCTCTACTTTACGAAAGGTCTCAAGGATCTCTTTTTCTTCCTCTTCTTTTTTGGATTGTTTAAACCTGTTAGGAAATGGTGGAGGAATGGTAAGGGTTTTAACTAGAGGTGAAGGGGTACTTACGGCTAGATGGTTTGACTGGCCGCGTAGAGTAGGAATCATCTTCCTTTGCTAAAGGAAGAGCCTCAGGGGAAGGATTGCTTATAGATTGCGATGATGTTGTAGATACCCTTGATGGCTTGGCTAATGATTGTTCGAGCTGCTTTCCGCTCCTGAGAGACATAACACTAGAATTCTCCTTAGGATTAATCTCATGTTGAAAAGGCAACTTACCTGAAGTTCTAGCCTCTATCCTACTCATAGATGTGGCTAGTTTTCCAATTTGATTCTCCAAGTGTTGGAGTTGTGTCTGGGTAGTCTGTTGGAACTGCATGGAGTTAGTAGCAAGAGCTTTTACAAGATCTTCTAAAGACGTACCTTGATTCTAAGGGGGTGGGAGTGGTCGAACTTGGTAAGGTTGTTGCACCCGTTATTGAGGGTAGCCTGGTGGTTGAGATGGTGCCACGTTAGGAGCACCTTGTTGTTGGTTCTCATACCTAAGATTAAGGTGATCCTTCCATCCTTCATTATAAAAGTTGGAGTAAGGATCGTATCTTTGTCTTGATTGGCTCAGAAAACCGCCAACTGCACTGACTTGCTCATGTGAAGCATCTTGGAGAGTAGGATACATATCAGTCACATGCCCAATCATGGAACATATGCCACATGGTCTCACCTGCTGCCCTAGGGCCAATTGTTGCACCAAAGAAGTAAGATTTGAAACTTGTTGTTCTAGAGAAGAAGTACTTACCTCATTGACTCGCTTAGGTGGCAGCAATGGATCGTTCCTGGTGTTAAATTGTTGTGAATTAGCAGCCATGTTGGCTATGAGATTCCGAGCTGCTTCCCGTGTCTTATCCACGAGTGCTCCTCCACTAACGGCATCAATCATGCTGCTTTCCATAGGCATTAGACCCTTATAAAAATATTGAATAAGAAGTTGATCACTTATCTGATGGTGGGGGCAACTAGCACATAGCTTCTTGAACCTCTCCCAATAGTCATAGAGTGACTTTCCATTGTATTGCCGAATTCCACAAATTTCTTTTCGAATGCTACCGGCTTTTGATGTTGGGAAATATTTCTTCAAAAATAGCCGACTTAATCCGATTCCATGTGTTAACGAAGACTGGGAGGGAAGATAGTAAAGCCATTCCCCATTTGAATCCGCCAAAGAGAACGGAAAGGCCATTAGCTTAACTTGCTCTTCAGAAACTCCGTTTGGTTTCATTGTGGAGCAAACCACATAGAACTCCTTCAGGTGCTTATTTGGATCCTCTCCTACAAGACCATTTAAAGTAGGCAGAAGATGAATCATCCCAGATTTGAGTTCAAAGTTTACCTGAGGATTCGGATTTTTAATGCATAATGGTTGGTGGTCCAAGTTAGGAGCTGCCAACTCTTTAAGTGTTCGGTTGTTGTTATGATCCATTTGTTCAGGTTCTGGACTATTTGGCTCTGTCTTCGAGAGTGGGGTGTGGATGGCGAAATCGAGTTCTGAATGTGATGAGGTTGCTCTAAGCTGTTCGAGTTTTAGTCGAATGTCCTCTATACTCATGAAAATCTAAACACGAAACATAAAATAAGCTAATTAAATTAAAATAAATAAATTGAGTAAAAATTAAGTAAGTTAATATAATAAAATATAGTGAAAATAAACAAACTAGACACTAGTCCCCGGCAACGGCGCAAAAAATTTGGTAGTGTCGTTAGGATACACCAAATTTAAAATCTTACTAATAATATAAATAGTTAATATAGAGCAAGTAAGGATCGATCCCACGAAGACTAGTTAGTTTTATTTATTATCAACTCTAAAATAAAGACTTAAAATAAAATAATAATGATGATGATAATACTAATTAATAATAAATAAATAAAAGGGGGTTTTTGTGAATTTTTAACTAGATAGCACGAAATAAAGAAACTAAAATTACGAAATTAATAATTTAATAAAAACTCTAATTAAATGAGAAAGAAGTAATAATAATGAAAACTTTGGTCAAAGGATCATTCGCCACCACCAAACATGTATAGAATATTCATTCTATCATCAATTTCCATTGAAACTATCAACCGTAGACAACAATAAGCTCTGTTAATCCATATCTTTCCTTACTGAGTCGTTAGGCAAAACAAGCTCTTCACCTAATCTCTAACCATTAAATAATTTAGAATAAGCTCTCTAAATTTAAGATAACGGAAGCATTAAGCAGAGAAAGATATTAGGTTGATCTAGGCAATAAACACACAAGCTCGGATTATTTAACCTATGTTATGTTCTCCAATTGAAATCACGGATTCCAATCTGCTACTAATGATTAAAATATCAAGACAATTACGGATCAAGAATTTTAGTCCAACAATAGAATTTATTCAAGCCCTATCTAATTGGCCACTTAAACAAGTCAAGAATAAAATCATAAACCTTAATAACAGAAGAACATAAACAATCTCAATTAAAGAAATTTAATAATAGAAATTAATTATTAATTAAATAGCATGTCTGGGGTTTTGAATTCACACTTAACCAAATAGAAAATTCAGCCTAACATAATTGAATTGAGAATAAAAAAGTAAATAAAACCAGTCATGGGGAACAATTCAAACTGCTAGCTCTGCTCCAAATTAATTCCTTCGGCTTGTTCTTCTTTTTCTCTTCCTGCGGCTACTGCTTCTTCTCTCGGGTTTGTCTTGAATTGTACGGCTGCTTGTCTTCAATTCTCGGCTGCTGAATTCTTTTTTCTGTTTGTCTTATGCTTTTATAGTACATGGTGAATTCTTATTGGATTTGGATTGCTTGGCCGAATCAAATCTCTAAGCAATTAATTTGCTTTCCATTTAGCCTTGCCCGTGAAGCCCACTTGAAGCCACCGACCTTTGCCAACTCTTCTTCACTTGATGGCCGAAAGGAACTTATGCATGTGCATGAATTGGCTTCGGTTTTATTGGCTTCCATAATAGCCATACGTATGCAATTTGTTTCCTATAATGTAAGCCATGCATGATAATTTAATTAAATCAAATATTCCTTGACTTGATTCAATTAAATCTCTTTATTTCTTTCCCCTTCTGATTATTCTGAGTAGATTTCTTCCCGAATATTTCGATTTAATTCCTCTTTAATCCCATAATATACCTAAAATAACAAAATATAAAAATTAAGATTAAAAATTAATATAATAAAAAATAATTTAATAAAATAACTAAATTAGAAATTTAACTAAAATAATTAGAATATTTAATATCAAAACAAGGAAAAGATGGAGGAATTAATAATAAAATATATAGAAAATATGCGCTTATCACTAAACGACACCAAAGGAAAGAATGGTACCATGTTTAGGTCCCCCGGGATAGTTTTTAGTGAATTTTGCAAGAAATTCCAAGGAAAATCATGTTTTTGGGGCATTTTTTGAACAAAATTTGGGGAAAACTATTAGAACCTCCCGGAACAGGCGTTTCTAAGCATGAAATGGCTCATGACGAGCAAGGGAATGTGTTGGCGAAGAGAAACTAGATCACTTTCGGGAGAAAAACACAACATTTCTTCCTCGGGGCCATTCTGGGCCAAGAAAGTGAAGACTATAGCACACTAGTTTTGGGGTTTTCCTTGGGTTGTCCTAGAACAGCGTTGGAATTCTCACCCGGCCTTCTGCACGCACCTGGATGCAGCCTAAATGACGCCAAAGGGAAGAATGGTACCCCGTTTGCGTCCCCGGAGATAGTTTTTAGTAAATTTTGTAATAAATTCTAAGGAAAACCAGGTTTTTCAAGCAATTTTTTAACAAAATTTGGGAAAAACTTTTAGAATCTCTCGGAACGGGTATTTCTAAGCATTAAGGGACTCATTACAAGCTAGAGAATGTCTTGGGAAAGAGAAACCGAGTCACTTTTTGGAGAAAAACACAATGTTTCTTCCCCGAGTTCATTTTGGGCCCAAAAACTGAAGGATATAGCACACCCATTTTTGGGGTTATCCCTTGGTTTGCCTAGGACGGGATTGAAATTCTGACCCGGCCTTCTGTACGCACCTGGATGCTTCGTAAACGATGGCAAAGCGAAGAACAGTACCCTGTTAGGGTCCGTTGGGACAGTTTTTAGTGAATTTTGTAAGAAATTCAAAGGAAAACTAGGTTTTTCGGGCAATTTTGAAAAACAAAATTCGAAAAAACTATTAGAACCTCCAGGAACCTGTATTTCTAAGCATGAGGTAACTCGTTACGAGCTAGAGAATGTGTTGACAAAGAGAAACCAAGTCACTTTTTGGATAAAAACACAACATTTCTTCCTTATGGCCATTCTGGGCCCAAAAACTGAAGGCTATAGCACACCTATTTTTTGGGTTTTCCTTGGGTTTGCCTAGGATGGCATTGGAATTATAACCCAGCCTTCTATAAGCACCTGGATGCTGCCTAAATGACGGTAAAGGGTAGAACGGTACCCCTAGGACAGTTTTTAGTGAATTTTATAAGAAATTCCAAAGAAAACCAGGTTTTTCAGGCAATTTTTGAGAAAAATTCCAGGAAAACTATTAGAACCTCCTTAAACGAGTATTTCTAAGCTTGAAACGGCTCGTTACGAGCCAGAGAATGTCTTGGTGTAGAGAAACCGGGTCACTTTTGGGAGAAAAACACAATATTTCTATCCCGATACTATTCTGGGCCAAAAAACTGAAGGCTGTAGCACACCAATTTTTGAGGTTTTCCCTGGGTTTGCCTAGGACGGCATTAGAATTCTAACCTAGCCTTCTGCACGCACCTTGATGCAGCCTAAACGATGGCAAAGGGAAGCACGATACCCCGTTTAGGTCCGCCGGGACAGTTTTTAGTGAATTTGGTAAGAAATTCCGAGGAAAATCAAGTTTTTTAGGTAATTTTTTAAAAGAATTAAGGAAAACTATTAGAACCTCTCGAAACGGGTATTTCTAAGTTTGAGGCGGCTCGTTATGAACCAAAGAATGTCTTGGTATAGAGAAATCGGGTCACTTTTGGAAAAAAAAAAAACATAATATTTCTTCTCCTAGGCCATTCTGGGCCCAAAACTGAAGGCTGTAGCATGGTAATTTTTAGGGTTTTCCCTGGGTTTGCCTAGGACGGCATTAGAATTTTGACCCAACCTTTCGCACGCACCTTGATGTCGCTTAACGACGCAAAGGAAGAAGAAACAGTCCCATTTGTGTTTAGGCTAAACTAGTCACTCGAATATTAAAGAGTGTAACGAGAGATGCCAAACATCCTCTTTGTGTATAGTGATAGTCACAGTCAGTCTAATACAAATACAAAAATAGCATCCATAATGAAGAAAAAAAAATTGATTCAACCATTAAATGTAAATGCAAATGCAAAAGCATTTTGCATATCGTGTTTGGCATTGATTTTTGTTTCATTTATATTTATTAATTTTTAGATTACTGAATATTTTTTTTATGAGTAATATTTTTATCACATAAGTGATTGAATAAAAATAACAAATGATTCACGTAATTTATTTTAATTTAATATTTTTATCATATCAATTTGAGTAAAAATAATTTTATACGAAAATTTATAGTTATAACATCCACCTTCAGTCCCCATCATCGGAAGGTTCAAGGAAATGACTAACGAGCGATTTTTTTTTATTATTACAACGAGCGACTTTTTAAAAACAAAAAAATGGAAATAAACAAAGAGTGAGTGGGGCCTATCTCACGCGGAAATAGAAATAATTATATACCAAAATAAGAAAATATTAAATATTCAACTAGCAGATTTTTTCAACTCCGAAGAAAGACCATTCTCTCAAACTCAAAAGTCATGTGTTTTGTACATTGTATTATCAGTCAGTCTAATGCAAATATAAAAATAGTAACGTTATATATTTTAAATTTTTTATTTTAAATAATTGATTATAATTTATTTATTTAAATTTTATAAAAAATTATTAAGTAATTAATGAATATTAAATTAATTAAAATAATTATTTAAAATAAAAAAATTTTAAAATATATAGTATTATTCGTACAAAAATATTAGAAAAAAAATTGATTCAACTATTAAATGTTAAATGCAAATGCAATTATGCGAAAGCAAAAAGCATTATGTGGTTGCGGGGCATTAGAAAATTCAAATACCGCGTACCCATTCGCTTATCATCTCATTTCGTCATCAGCACCCCACTGTAATTACAATACAACTAACAACCAGCCGATACGTCAACGATACAAAAAAGAAAGAAAGAAAGACAGACGCCTTCACGCTTTGAGAAAACAAACAGAGACAAAGGATTATTGCTTGCTTGCTTGCTGATCCGACCAAACTTATCAAATTCCTAGATTTTTTCTTTTTCTTTTTTTTATTGATTCTTTTTATTGCTGCTGATTGCTGATAGATATTGGATATTCCGTATTCGATTAAAAAAAGAAGAAGTGGAAGCACGTACTCGTCGTCGTATGAGTGTTTTCAGAGATGATGAGTAAGCCGGCAGCAAGTGTTACTCGCTCCAATAAAAGTACGGGTTTCTTTTCCAAGATCAAGGTACTAATTTTTCTCTTGATTTTGTATTTTGTTCATCTTTATTCTTCTTCTTTTAGATATTTTTATTGATTTTAATTTATTTTTTCGCCTAAGTTAATTGAAACAACAACCATATGCATCATCTACTCTACGTTTACTGTGAATACTTAGATTAATGCAGAGATGCAAGATTCACTTTGGTAAAATCAATGCATGGTTTTTGTTTTGTTTATCTTGCTATCATGGTTTTGAATCTCGGTAAGTAGTTAGTCTTTTTGAGACTTCCAGAACTCACTTCTATGAGTTTTAAGTTGGATTAAGAACTTTTCTGTTATTGCTGGATTTAGCAATTCCATGGTAATTAAATTGAGATATTTATTGTTTAAATTCATCGTATTCATTCATTTCAATTTATGGCAGAATTCTACTTGTTTTAGTTCATCATCATCCGACACTGGAAAAGGAAAAAGTAAGTCATCAAGTAACAAAGTATCTCATGGATATCACTTAGTAGAAGGCCAATCTGGTCATGATATGGAAGACTACCTTGTTGCCGAATACAGAAAAAAGAAGAATCATGTGCTTGGTCTATTTGCTATCTTCGATGGTCATCTTGGGGATCGTGTACCTACTTACTTGAAAGATAACCTTTTCAACAACATACTTGAAGAGGTGTGTCCCTCCCCATCTCTATTTTACCATCTGTTCTATATCTACATTTTCCTGTTACAATCAGTATTCTTTGAATTCTCATGCTTGTAAACTATTATTAATTTCTGATTCGAATGGATACAATTGCTGCTTTTCATTTAAATTTAAACTAGACCTTGAATCAAAATGCAATCTGGTACATGTTGTGGCTCTTGTCTTTGTCCGTGTAAATATTGGTACTCTTCAGGCTAGTGGTCGGCCAGGCATATTACCACCCTTCAAAATCTGTTTCTGTTATGCAGCATACTTGTTTCTATCTTTTCTACTTTTTAAAATTTTCTTGGTGCTCTACTTATTGCCTTAATCATCAACTGTTTTACTTATATTATACAGTCAAATTTCTGGAAAGACCCTAAGGCAGCAATAACGAATGCTTACCGCTCCACAGATCAGTTTATATTGGAAAACTCTATGCAATTAGGGCCTGGTGGATCAACTGCAGTTACTGCAATCGTTATTGATGGCAAAGATCTATGGGTGGCAAACGTTGGTGACTCAAGAGCTGTTGTGTGTGAGACGGGCTCTGCCAATCAAATAACAGTGGACCATGAGCCTCATGCTGAACGAAGAAGGATTGAGAAGCAGGGTGGCTTTGTGACTACTCTTCCTGGTATATATGTCCGCTTTCATACAATTTCCCGTGTTTAATTTTCAGGCCAGATCCAACTTAGTGCTTTTTTCTTTTCATCCAGCCATTCTT
This sequence comes from Clausena lansium, assembly GCA_030449835.1. Lineage (NCBI taxonomy): Eukaryota > Viridiplantae > Streptophyta > Magnoliopsida > Sapindales > Rutaceae > Clausena > Clausena lansium. The sequence continues at coordinate 8,466,579 of JASUUF010000257.1, forward strand.
TCATTTATGTTGCATGATGAAGGTTGAGTGGTATCGTTAATTTATAACTTCGTTATGGCTATCGAAAATAGTAGGGCATGTTTTCAAGTTTTGACATAAGAGAATAATTAACTTTTTTGTTGGGTTATATCTAGCATGATGGTCTTTTGGAAGTAAATGAAAGTAATGGTGTGCTTAGGGATCAGTTTGATCCTCCTATAACTGCGGAAAGCAAAAGCCAGTTTCCATTGAGTATGAATTTTTAATTGCATGGCATATATTCTAAAGCTTGTATGGATAGAATACTGACATTCAGATTCCTTATTGATAAGATTAAGTCTTTCAGAAAGCTACTGCATTGATCCAAAGCCCAGGTTATCCAAGTATAGTCCAATCCAAGTATAGTCCAATGAGCATATAATGTGTAATTCAGAATAACTTCGATAATGACTATTTATGAGATTTTATCCAAATTCTATCACAGAACTTCAAATGTATTCTAATTTCGGAAACTTTTTTTTTAATTGAATGTAAATGCCCCAATATTAAGGAAATAGATCGACAAATAAAAACTTCAGTCATAACCAGACAGGCACAGCCCTTCAATAGATTGTTAAAACTAACTGTCTAAGTTGAAAACTGATGCTGGAACTTGTGTAAATATAATCATTTTAGGTCCTAATTTGTCCCTGAATGACAGAACCTACTTTCTGCATTTAGGCGGACAAATAATGTGAAACTTTAGGTGATTTAGAAAGCCTTGCAACCAACCAACAAAAAAAAAAAAAAAAGCCCTGTATTCGAAAGGAAAGATCAATCAAATCGTTCTTTAACTTTGAAAATATTTTTTTCCCAAATTTGGGTACAATTGCTAAAAAGCCAACTCTTGTTTCAGGTGATGTGCCCAGAGTTAATGGCCAACTTGCTGTTGCACGTGCTTTCGGGGATCAAAGTCTTAAAGCACATTTAAGTTCAGAGCCTGATGTAAGACATGTGCCAATAGACCCAAGTATCGATTTTGTAATATTGGCAAGCGATGGATTATGGAAGGTCAGTTGTTATCATAGCATATGGACACCTCTTTGTCATCCTTCTGCTTGATCTTCATCCTATATTACATGTCTTGGCTAATCCATTAAATGCAGGCTTAAAGGTTTCAAGTTTTTCCTCAAGTATGGACCTGACCTGAAATTCTTGGTGACCAGCATTATTTTTAACATCTGTGTGGCGCTATGATTAAACCATGTGGTTTAGAGCAATAAGCTAGCTAACGCCTTTACTTACTGCGTATGGTTAATGGATGGGGCCACTGGGAAGTATATCGTGTGCTAGCCAATAATGTAGAGGGTTTATGAGAATTGAGTTGAAAAATTTTGCCTTACCTATGATGTAAGGCAAGGTCTCTGTGCCCTATTCTTCTTGAAACCTTTTTTACATTGAACTTACGCTTGACCGGACTCTCAAATCGCCAAACAGGAACCACCTATTTACAAATCTTATTAACCACAGAATTTAGCGAGCAGCGCCAGGACACTTGAATTTCTGTTTATCACCTCTGGCACAGAAGAACTATTCTTGATTGTGATAAAATGTTGATTCCTTTTGGCTATAGGTGTAACTTTACAATAATTTGGTGCATTGCATATTTTAATTATTTAAAAAGGCAATTGTACACTACAGGGAAGGATATGACAATATTTCATATGAAGGTCATAACCCCTGTTTAAGGGGTGAGGTTTTGAAGCCCGTTGTGTACATATTAACGGCATAACCTATGAAAATTGCATAAAAAGCAGTGTTGGTTTTGTTTTTGCCCCATGTATGCAGCAACTAGATGAACATATACTGAGATGGTGTTTTATGATATATGATTACATTTGATTGAAAGATTGTAGTACAATGATTGGTTTGATTTGTCAGCAGGTTATGAAGAATCAAGAGGCAATTGATCTTGTGAAACCCATAAAAGATCCTCAAGCAGCAGCTAAACGACTAACAACTGAAGCATTGGCAAGAAAGAGTAAAGATGACATATCTTGCATTGTTATTCGTTTTGGATAATGATGCCAAGAGCTCACAGCAATTACCTCATAAACCTTGCAGCTGGCTGAATGATTTGTCTACAAGATGAAAATGGAAGCAGAATTTGGGTCAGGAAACCGTTATGTATGTAGTAGCTTTCTTTATTGAGAGCGGTCGATATAAATGGTAGTGTGATGCAAATTTTTTTTTTTTTTTTTTTTTTGCCTTTTTCTTGTTTTCTGGTGCCAAAGGGAGGTAAATTTGCTAAATAATCGTATCAGCTACTTGCTTGAGTCTAATTGTTATGGGGGCGGGGTGCGATTAATGAGGGTAATCTGTGCATTAGTATGATTTGGAAAAGAAAAATATTGATTCTAATTGTGTGTATACATTGTGGGGTGTGCATATGAATAATATAATATAGTGTAATATGCAACTCCATGCAATATTGTCAACTATCAGGCGGAACTGGAAGTGCCTCTTGTGAAATATATACAACCGCATAAATGGCCATGGATTTACCTCTGTGATTAATTTCCACGTTGATGAATTGTTGTACGAGAATTATGAGTCTTGGCAGATGCGTCTCTTAATTTAATACTTACACTCGTGAAGTTGGAAGAATTTGTATAATACGATCCAGCGGGGCTTTATTGAGCGTGCAACATTTATTAGTCAACATTAAAGTTTCAAACAACACAATACGATATGCTACTTGTTACGTTTTACGGACTTGTTTAGTTAGGAAAGTGTCCTAATAGGGAGAGACAAGGAAAAGTTAATCCCTTGTATATGCTAATAATTATTAGTCAATAGCAACATAATATACGGTAAAGTTAATGAAATGTTCCAAACAGTATTGATACAATGGTTTTAAAGCCTTTCAAATTAGATTAAGACAATCACGTAGTCCACGCAAGCAGCTTTTAACATCTTAACTGGAATGGTTCGTTCATATAATGAATAATGAACTGAAATATTTAATGCAGTGATTAGTGATTATTGCTGATAACTAGACTAGAAGTTAGAAAGATGGGAGCTGAACTAATTTCCCACTCCGGCGAACCTCCGCGTCTCCCTCAAGAATATGGGTATCCCCACTTCCACTCCCACCTCACGTCTGTCTATCTATCTATTCGAATAAATTCAACCGGCCCCGCTCCCCTGGCTCTACGTCTACTAATGATGGGATGGATCTATGATATTTTTAGCTGGACCGTACTCGTTGCAACATATATTATTATAGTCATTATTATGTCAGCTTGGATTCGGCATGACTATTGAATACTCTCTTACAAGATCAAATAATAACTCCATGAATTCAATCCTTCACCAGGAATTGATACTAAGCGATCATGGACAGTTTAGAAATTGCTTCCAATACCAGCAATATTTATTATTAGTCAGTCAGGCAGACAAGCATTCATGAAAATTTGCAGTCGGGCCTGGGCCAAGTATGCATATGTTATGTAGGTCCAAAAATTTGAATGAATTATATTATGTATGCATGTTTTCTAAAACACTAGTATTGCGATTACTAATCAATAATTAGAATCTGAATCAGAATAAATTATTTACTTGAGATATAAGAATCGGAATTAGAATGAAATTTATTTCCATTGATGTGTTTATTTTGTCTTGGAATCGGAATGAACTATTACAATTTATTAAAATGTCCTTTATTAATTATTATCCTTTGGTAATAATAATAATAATAAATTTAATAATAACATTACAAAGAAATAAATAATAGTAATAATTAATAATAATAATGACATTAATAAATAACAACAACAACAACAACAACAACAATAATAATAATAATAATAATTGCATTAATAAATAATAAATCAGAACCAAAGCTGCAAATCAGAATCAGAGCTACATGATGGAGCAGCTAACAATGAGCACGAGGGAGACAATGACGACGACAAGCACGACGATGATGGCCTGCAACGTGACGAGCAACGGAGATGACTGGTGACAAGCTGCTCATGCCGATCGTTTTCCTTTGGTTCTAGAGAGAGAGATTGACTGCTGCAGGAGTGAGGACAAAATTATGATTATGATTTTTGTTGGGGGCAAAATCGTTATTATATGAAATAGAGTTTTGATTCCTAGCCCTCCTCCAGAATCAAAACTCCAATAATCAATCCAAAATTTTAATGGGTTCCATGCAACTCATTTCCATTCCTAATTTGAATTTAACAAGTCAACAAATTTTTTATTCCGATTCCTCAATTCCGGTTTAGTAAACACAGCATAATTTGATTCTGTGATAGTGTGATGATTTGTCGGCTAATATTACACATTAAGATATTTAGTTTTCAAGTTTGCAATGTTGTGACTTGTGAGAGTTGGCAGTCAAAGTGAAAATGAATGGACAGAGACAAACTGGCAATAGATATTTTAAATTAATGTCTCATTGAGAAATCTAAACACACTGTATTCAGGACGTATTGCCTGCAATTAACTCAATGTTTAGGAGAATCTATCAGAACAATCGATGGATTATCAGATCATACACAATTTATTATTTAATAGTCGTACAAAAATTTTAGTTCATAGGTTATATGTAATAAGATCCAATACAAAAGACAATATAACCGATCATGATGATGAGTAAGTATTTATGAGTGTTTTTTGCTGGAGAAGATAACAGAAGCAAGCAACCCCTTAATTAGAAAATTAATTAAATAAATAATACTGCTTGATTAAGAAAAACACACTATTAATGTGGAAGTGGAACCAAATCCGAACAGTTGCTGTAATAGACGGGGTTATGCTTATGCCCCTCCCCATTGATTGTTGCGTTCGAGAAAAGAATGAATATGAAATACATTTAGTGATCAATTAACTAGAATCCTTCTCCTGATGATACCATTTTTAGTAATAGGGGATTACGGGGGGAGGAGGAGATGCATATGACACTCCTATAATAGGTGGCAATGGCGTGTTATCATAAGGAGGAGGTGAAGGCGGTGGTGGTGGGGATGCGTATGAATGGTAGGTGGGTGGTGGTGGACTTTCGTGATGCCATGAAGGTGGATTATGATGATGACTCGGTGGTGTTATGTCACAACCACTTGGAGGTGGCGATGCATGATGATATTCAGGAGGTGGAGGTGGACTTCCTTTCTTTGGTGGGTAACACTCTACTGGTGCTCGTGGAGTTGCTGGAGCTACCGGGTGCTCATCTCTCAGTGGAGGTGGAGGGGGCGAGTAAGTATTATAACATGGGACAGGAACTTCTGCAGACTCCACAGGTGGTGGTGGTGGTGCCATATGTTGTTGATAAGGTGGTGGGTAGTACTCAACCGGCGGTGGTGGCGGAGGTGATTGTTTAGGTACGTAATAAACCGGCGGTGGAGGTGGCAGTGCATAACGTGTACTTGGGGATACTTTCTTTGTAGGTGGCGGCGGAGTATTATGGTAATGACTTGGTGGTGGAGGACCATGTTCAGGGCTGGGGGAGACATTGTACACTGGAGGAGGCGGTGGTGGAAGATTCGTTCTTGGTGACTCCTTATGAGTTGGAGGTGGCGGGGATGGTGGTGAATGGAATGATTTTGGAGGAGAATTAGCTGGTGGTGGTGGAGTAGGATGTGATCTTGTTGAAGGTGATGACTTTGAAGTAGGAGGCGGTGGTGGGGATGGTCTAATAAATGGTCCATGAGAATTGGCTGGACGTGGTGCCGGTACTGGCTTTACAACAGGAGGTTTTCTCTTTGGTGGTGATGATGATGATGGAGGTGACGATCTTGGGCTTGGCACAGGTGCTGGCGAACCACCCCAGCCGGAGCTCCCGCCACCACATTGCATCTTGCTGCAGTCCGCAGGGCGCGCATCCTCCGAAGAACATTCTTTGGAAGAACGCTGATCCGCCTTTCCAGCAATGCAATTTTTGGTTCCATTGCTGACCACCACCCGTCCTCCAACGGCAGTACAACTTGGTGGTTCTCCCGTGAAATAGTTGAATGAGTAGGTGAAGTTCTGCAAGTTTGGAAGCAGGCACAAGCTGGACGGTATAACTCCTGTGAATCTGTTGTGAGCGACATTCAGCTGTTCCAAGCTCTTCATATTGCCAATGCTCGATGGTAGTGAACCCTGAAGATGATTGAAGCTCACATCAAACACTGTCAGATTCTTAAGCATTCCAATCTGAGGAGGCAAACATCCCGTCAGATTATCATTCATGAGAATGATTTCGTTTAATGTTTTGCCCATCTTTCCAATGCTACCGGGAATACAACCCCCAAGATCGTTGTTGGCAAACACCAGCACAGAAACAGGAGAGTTCCCAAAATTCTCTGGGATTCGAAACCGGAACCTGTTGTCGTTGAGGAAAATGGCATCTAGATCCTTGTCAAACAGCTTCGACGGGACCGAACCTTCAAACTCATTGAATCGAAGGTCCAAGTACTTGAGTTTTGGAAGAGAAAGAACAACCTTGGGAAACTTGCCAACAAAGCGATTGTTACTAAGATCGACCTCGTACAGCAGCTTCAAGCGGTGGAAAGTTGTGGGCACAACTCCGCAAAATCTGTTGGAGTTGATATGGAAGATAGCAAGATCTGTGAGTCTGCCGAGTTCTGGGGAAGATAGCCAGCAATATCTGCATGGTTGAGGTCAATGCTAGCAACAACCCTGAGAGAAGGTGAATTGAATGGAGATCTTGCGCAGAATACTCCCTTGTAGGAGCATACATCTGAGCCATCCCAGTTGGCTGTAAAGTTAAATGGGTCTGAAAATATGGCTGCTTTCCAAGCTTGCAAAGCAATGTAAGCTTCGCGTAGTCTCGGATTTTCGAACTTGAGATTTGGATCTACTACTATTTCTGACTCTTCATCTTCATGGGAGGGGAAAGGGGAAGCGGCCGAGCAGATCCGGAATAAGAAGAAAGATGAAGTTGAGGAAAGCAAGAAAAGAATCAAGAATAGACGAGGAAAAGACATTATTGGCTTTGTGGTGTGATAACAAGAAATGGCACTAGCTGAGCCAGAAAGAAGAAACTTGTATGAAGAAGCTAGTCGGACTAGGAGAGTATTTTTTTTTCTCATGAAATAGTAATAATACGCTGGGGAGAGTTTGCCTTTGCCATCTCCATCTCTCTATGCTTTGTCTTATAAAGCCCTTCTTTTTTTCCCTAGTTTGCCGGTGGCTTCTTTAGTTTATTTATTTATTTATTTTTACCTCACTCTCTGTGTTTTGTCCATTTTTTTATTTATTGTTTTTACTATTGGTTTTGCCGCAAAATGACAATGAACCTGCTTATGGCATTCATTTGAAAATTTTAATAATGACACGATGGCACGTCTAATTGGAGATTTAAAGTTAAAGAACAAAACCCCATTGAAAGAGTCATTGTTGATGCTGATTATTCAGCTTTTGCAATTATCAATTTGAATTTAAGAACGTGTCAGCCACTGCCAATATCTATTAACCCTGTTACTTGACCTATGGTCGATAATGTGATTCATACAAATTAAAAAAGTTAAAACTGTATTTCGTCGCCACTCAGCATTTAACCGAGTGGGTAGAAGTATTGCCCTCACAAATGGGGAGACAGTGGTTCCAACCTTCATAAAAATATTATACGAATATTTTTTTTAATTATAAAGAATAAAAAATAATTGAGTGAAGACAGCCTTCTTCCTTATTATATATAAGTAGAGTAGACATCTATCAAATATTAGAAATGACCATATATGAGTGGAGTAGACATCCCTCAAATATTAGAAAGGATAAAAATATAAGCAGTGCTATAAAAATTAATGAAAATTAATCTCATTAATTGTGTGATTATAAATATCAGTTGTAGTATAATTTAATGTCAGTTGTAATCTGAACAATAGTATCATATAAATAAAAAAAATGTATTTTGTCATTTAAAAACCACCGCATATTGTTATTATATATGCTATTTATAATGCTAAAACGAATCAGATCGGCAGGCAACTATAATCAAAGTAGCATGGCAGTTTATTATTTATTTAATTATTTGTACATAAGAAAAAGGGCATACATGCCTGAATTTAAAGATGGCCAATGGGCCGAGCGGCACCGGCACGGCACGCAGATAGTTTGGGCTAGGCTTAGAAATTTAGGCACGTGGACCTTAAAAGCACGGCACGATTAGAGATGGGTTAAAGTATTATACATGAAAAAGCATGCAATAAGCACGTTTCATTTTTTAATGAAAGTAACTTTAAAATTTATGATTTTACAAATAACTTAAAATTGAATCTTTTAATATATTTTTTTGTTAGAGTAAGTTTTTTTTAAATTCATTTAACTCTTGGTATAAAAAACACTCTAATTATATTTATAATTTATTAAATGAATAGTTGATATCATAATTTTAATAAATAAAATTATAAATATCATGATTTTATTAAATGTATGTAATAATGCTATTATGAACTATGATCTATGACTCTATGTAAGTCTAAGTTAACAATTAAGTTAATTATTGAGAAAAATTTATTGTTGTTGTTAAGTATAAAAAGACTTTTAAAACCATAGGATGTAACTTAATAATTAGTATTATATTCTCTTACTATTATTTGTTTATCATTGCCGAATATGGGCTTGAGCTTTGAACTTTTGATTTTATTGAACTTGACTAAAGACACATGGACTCAAAAAAAGTACATAGAATTAAAAAAAACACTCTAATAGCTTAGCATGCCTTCTTAAAAAAATAAAATGAAAAAAAGCTTGTTGTGCTTTTTTTCTTAGGCACGGCACGACACGTGTGCCGAATTGGGCCTAAGTAAAAAAAATTAAGCATGGCACAGCACGAGCACGAACATGAGCACACATGGGCCTTCTTTTGATGGGCTGGGCCAACACAGCACGACCGTTGGCCACCTTTCTGTCTAATGCCTCAGATTCAGCCTTCAGCTCTCAAAGGCAAAGCTATGATGCTCTTTAGCATCAAGTAACGCGCGCTTATGATATAATTGTGTTGTGCGTGACAGTTTGTATTGCTCTATATAAAATGTACATAATTTGAGATTACAGCAAATAAAGACCATTGCTTATTGTTATTTGATACAAGAAAATGTGCTGCTTGCTTCTTATCAGCTTTATTTGTTTATTAATTTAATTGTTTCTCTCCCTCTAATGTTGAATAGACCACCCATCAAAGCCCAAAGCCCCAAAGTGATTGAATCTATAACTTCTCTTTAAATTTGCATTAAAAAAAAGTCTCAATTTTGAATAGTGTATGATAAAAGATCCTGAAGCTTTGAACTACAAAACCAGATGAATTTTGCTATTACAGTGGAGAGAGGATCTCATGTACATAAAGTAAACACATATTTGATTTCATAGTTGTTTTAATTCAAATTTGCCAGAGGACATGGGTCCAACAAATACACTGTCTGCACGATCTTTTAAGACCTTTTAATTGCGGAATCATTTTCAAAATGAAAACGCGTTTGCCTTTTGATCAAGTTTTGGATTTTTTTATTATACATAAACCAAACTCAATTAAAGCTTTCCTTTCCTTAATGTTCAACTAAACGTGGCTGCATGAAGTTTTTATTATATGCACAGAACAATGAAGGTTGTACCGTCTCCTTCAACTCCTAAAAGACATGTCAACGTAAACTTATGTGTCGATGAGCACTAAACAATTCAAAGACATAACTATATTAAAAAGGATCCAAGTGATTAGGTCTGTTGCCCTCCAAATATAAGAGCGTGATTCGAGCTAATTGTGGGAGTAATTACTTCTTTAATTATAATTGAATGAAGGTCGTCTTCTCCTCGTAAAATGTGAGAAATAGACATCCCTCGAATATTAGTGAGGGTTAAAATGCAGACGAGTCTTAATGAGAATTAATATAAATTAGTCCCAATCATAGTCTGATTTATAAATATCAGTTATAGTCTCATGTAATATAAGTTGTAAGTATGAACAATAGTCTCATGTAATTAAAAAAAAAAAAAAAAAAGATCCAATTATGATCTCATAATCCAACAATAGTTTGGATTGGATTACATAAATGCTTATCAAGTATAAGTCATCTAATTACACAATCAATAACTGGTTTCTACATTTGCTCCAATTATTCTTCTTGTTCCCCAGATTGTGGATTCTCAAAATTCACAAATCTGACATTTCTTTTGAGTTCTTTTAGTTCATTCAACTTAGCTACAAGCTTATAAAATCTGAGCTCTTAGTACACTTGGCAACTACCAAAGCAGTCCGGACAATAGAGATTAACCTGTTTAAACACTAAACATATACCAAGTTAGACAATATCATTGAAACAAGAAAAACTAATTTGACAAATCTTAAGTGGCATAATTCAAATAAAACATTTGATGATTTCTGTTTTAACCAAATTTTCGTTAGGATTTAATTTGAACCATTAAGTAATTGTTCTCACCGAATCCGGTTCAAATCTAAATAAAACAAATAAAATTTATGTTTTAAGTAGAGAATGGGTGTGCCTTTTTTTTTTTTTTTTAAGACAAGAGGTATAGTTAAGGTGATCTGGGAGGTGAGCTGATGTGATTTAGGAGGTGAACTGAAGTATTCTAAGTTCGGAGTAATATGGAGAGTTATGTGGAGTTAATTTAAAGAGTTGACATGGGGAGCTTGAGAGAGCTTAGGGAATAATTCTGGCAAAGTCGAGGATAACTCTTAAGCTCGTGGTATAGCTCAGGTGAACTCGTATAGGCAATACGATCTGGGCATCAAAACCATCATAATAAGCAGAAAATAAGTATAAACAATAAAGAACGCACAAGATTTTACGTGGCTTAACCCTTTAACCTACATCCACGAGAGTAACTCATCCACAATCCAATAAAACCTTATCCAAAGGTTATTTTTGGTGAGTAATAACATAAAAAAAATGTGGGTGTTTTCAAAGAGAAGAATAAGGGAAAAGCTTCTTTAAGAAGTGAGGTGGCTAAGATCTTACATAGAGGTATACAAATGGAGAAAGAAAAAGATGAAGTAGCCTCTAGAGAAATCATATTTGGACAAAAAGGCCTAGCGTTGAATAGAGCAATAAGAGAGAGATCGACCCCTTCAAGATTAAACATGTAGAGCTTATATAAAAGTGTTCATGAGCATATTTTAGTAATTTTAAACATGTGACGTTTATTTAATGGCTATCCTCTCTCAGGTGAGAATATTTGAGTAATTTGTCTTGTGGTAAAGCAGTGGTAACACCCATGAGCTTGGGAGGCAAGGAACCTCCAGCTACCTTTTTGCCTCCACAACTAGGCACGTAACAGCCTCTCAACCTTGTGGTTCTACTGCTTTTCAGGGACAGCAAAGGACAGCTTACGTGGCTCCCCCTTATTTCTTAACTAAGGAATCTTTACTCCTATTGGCTACTTATCCTTAGCCAAAAAAGAGGTATTTTATTCTTTCTCATAACAGCGTGCACTGTTCACGTATTGACTCTAACCACTAAAATTTGAGTTTCGATAATACCCCTCGATGCTAGGCATATTTACCAAAACTTTCCTTTTCCTCAGGGAACGTATCTCCTAACCTTTGAGAGCTAAATTACCCTTTGGTCAAATGAGTTGACTTCTCTTAACTGACTTTCTTTACCACGTGTCATCAAGTCATTAGTCCATGTTAGCATCCAAATTCCCCCCCACCCAAACAATTTCTATGGGCATTTGTACATAAATAAACAGAGAAGAAGAAGCAACCAACTACTCTAATAAACTATACATGAACAAAGATATAAATCATATATGTCATTCAGTTAGATGCCACCATAAACAGTCGCCAAAGTTTGTTGAAAGAAAACAATACTCCCCCACTCCGAATTCCGGCGCCATGTTAATTGCTGAGTATGCTATTTCTAGATATGTCGATGACTAACTTGTTCAACTTTTTTAATACATGATTGCTTATCTTGCAAAAAGTGATGCCAATAAGCAGAGTGCCTATACGCTCACATTTTATATGATATATCATACAAATGCATCAGGAGGTGCTTCTTCTGGAATCTGTTAAAAAACAGAAATATTTGTCAGACAGCTACTCAAACTATTACAAGTACTACACCACAAGAAGCACTAAGAAGCTAAAACCAATTTAAATAAAGGTGAAGTCAAAGTAGTAAATCAAATGCAGCAGCAATGACACTTATTAGGCTACTATATATAATTTACTTTCCAAGTTCATCTGCCTTAAATAGAGAAATGAAATGAACAGAAAATTTTACAAGGGAGATGGAAGGGAGCTGAGCTGTGAGCAAAATTAAAATCACACACACGATATTGCAAAAATAAAAGAAAAATAGTATATTTTAGATACTCTTAAAAGTCAGAATCTCCTTGTAAATCCTACTTTAAGGAAATGTCCAAATAATGTCCTGTACCTCTCCAGGAATCCATTTCACTTTTAACCAAACACTTGTATCCCCCGAAACAGTTTCATTTTGCAAGTTCTTCCTGTAAAATCAGTAAGGCAAGCAAAGTTAATTATTAGCACATGAAGAAAATTTGAAATTAACATAAAGATGACTTTATCAACTCCAACAATAACATTCTATATACAATCATACGCAATGTACAAACCAGCAGTAATTCATTTCTTAATATTCTATCAAAACAAGATAACAGATAAATATAAACAAGGGCAAGCCAGTAAGAAAGATGTGATCTCCACTATTTTGATGTCTAGTGCTACAAGTAAATTAATGTTACGATTGAAGTTTCAAGCTGAAACCAGTAGATTAGTATGGAGTCATTCAAACGTTTTGAAATTTCTACTTACAAAAAATTTAGAAAGAGATCTTCCATAAGTTTTAGATCAAAATTTGAACAAGAGAAACTTAAACCATGATAATTTCTTACATTTTGGAACTAAAAAAATTTCTAAATTATCAGAACTCTCAACTTACACCATCTGAATGTTTGTAGTTGCTTGCTCAGCAGCAGTTGAAACAGGCCCAACAGAGGGGATTGAGGACTGGTTCCCAAATAAAGGATTATGTGTTGCAAATACTGGAGTAGAAATTTTGTTGCTTCCAAAACCAACTACATCATTGTTGCTGAAGCTTGTCATGCCGGAGGTAAAGGGACTTCTGATTGCCTGGGCTGGAGGAAATTGGTTGTCAAAGGGACCTACCAAATGACTAATAGTCAGAAGCCATATACAGACACATAATTGAACAATATATATAATAAAATCTTCACGATTGTACCACCACTTGCAGATGGAAAATTGTTTGCTCCGAAAGCACTTGAAGTCTGGCTGAAATTTGGAAAGGAATTTGGTTGGCCAAAGGCATTATTTGACGGTGTAGACGGCCTGAGAATAGTTAATCAACAAATTTAGTTAAAGCCTCAAGGCTAGGCTGGAAACAGAATATCAAAATATGAAACTTCAACAATGTGTAACAAGAAAATAGGCAACAAGCAACAGATAGATTTACATAAACATGAGAGCAAAAGTTCAAATGGTAGGAGTGGTTCTTGCCTTGTTCCAAAGTCCATATTAACCGATGATCCCAGTTGACTAAAACTGGAGAGCGAAGAAGCAGCACTATTTTGAGGAGCAGGAGAAAATGCATTAGGAGAGGCTGCAGGAAATGGACTTTGGCTGAAAAGAGCAGAGTTGAAGGACCCTGTATAGGGATTCCGAAGTAGGTTGTCAAACTTCATTAACTTGGAATTCAGTAAATTCCTCTCTCTCTCAACCTGTAGCAATATGTGTTCAGTCAGAGCATTTGTCGAGAAAGTAATGCTTCCATTCATTAATTATGAACATCTCTCATATAAAATAGACACAAAAGAAGCATACTTCCATGTAATACTAGTTAACAAAATCATTCCCACCAAATGCACATCCTTTTCATTTTTTACCTTTCTGGGAAACCCCACTTGGCTTCTTTGGCTTCAGTGCTAAAAAAATCAACAGCACAGAATGTGACAATTATTACTTCGCCATTTAAAACAAATTCCCTTCATTGGCTTTGTATGAAAAAACTAATACGAAGCTACAGCGTGCTTCATGATTATGGGAAGCAATGCGCTTGTCTTAAATACTCATACCAGCTGCTAAATTCTAATGTACTATAATGCAGAATTGTGACGTTAAAATATGTCATAAACATTTGCGAACATGAAATAGCAGAAGAGAAAATTATATGCAAGATTTCCTTACAATAGAGTGCAAGCTCAACCCACGCTTAGCATCATCATATGCTGCAGCTCGCAACTCTTCATAGCTGATGTCACCAACAATATCACATGGAGCACTGCAAACAAATAACTTTAAATTTAGACCATATGCGGTCGTCTCAGTTCATTCTCACTGTATCATGCACTGCAATTTCCAAGTTGCTACTTCATATTCGTTTGTCACATGTTTATGTGAAAAAATACTGTAAGGAAGAAGAACAATCTTTGTTTCACAAAGTCACAACAGTAATCGTATAAATTGTCAGCATTTGAACCCTTACAGAACAATATGTCCACTACAGATTTGTGATGGTTAGATGAGGGGAAAGAAAGAAAACTAAACAAACTATCGAATAAATTTACAATGCCTTTAATTGCAATCTTCCTGGGACAACTAGTTCACCTCCTAGGACACACATTTTACTAATAAGCATGTTCACTGACCATCTCTATATTCAAAGCCAAAAGATTTACAGCAGCAAATAGGACCAAAGTCCTGAAACTTTGAATTTCAAATGACTGTGAATGACACAATAAGATAAGAATACTTTTTCCAATGGCCGTAGCACGTAAGCTTCCAAAGTGGCCTCTCGAGTTCGAAATCTTCCGCAATTATGCGTTTGCAAGAGTCAGGATCTGTGCACCTTTGATCAAACACAATTTACATTCTATCAGGCATACTACTCAAGTTAGAGAAGACTGGACAATTTAAGTGCAAAGATGCAAAGAAAGAGAAGCATAACCACTGAAGCTGCAACAATTACTCACTTATGATTTGCTGACTGGGGTTGATTGTCAGGTTGCCGAGACGCTGGAACGCCACCACCAGTAACAGGTGAGAACCGGGTCCATTTGTTTTCAAAAGGCTGATCCACAGATAAATATAATGTCACTACAAAGTAAACAGAGATGAACTAAAGTCCTCAAAACTTGAACTCAACAAATAAATAATAAAAAATTGTAATTCTAGCAGCAATGTCAATGATCATATATAAAAGAAGAATGATAGACAGCTTTCTAGCAACTACTAGCAACATGAGAAGAACAAACCTTAAATTGGTTCTGTTTATTACCAAAATTATAGTTATTGGTCCCTTTAGACTGAATGTTGTTCTGAACACCAAATCCGAAAGGATTGGGCTGATGCTGAGAGGCAGCTTGGGTGGCAAATGCAAAGGCATTAGACTTAGGCTGTTGCTGAGTAACGTGAAGAAATTTACATCTTTCACCATACTGACAACTGCAAGAGGAGAAGCAAAATTATATATTATCCCTTCGAAAGCAAGTTGTTATAGTGATCATGATTGATTATTAGTTGCCCAAAGATAAATTAAATTTTTTTATTTTATTTAAAATAAAACTGATGAAATAACCTGCCACGCTGAAAGTTTCTGCAGGGTTCTTTCTTCTTGTATGGCATCATCTTCTTGAGTTCTGATTTTTGAAACTGAAGTGTGTGTTGTGCTAAAAGCTTTTCGCTTTCACCGGCGGCAACGCTGCTCTTTTGCTCTTGTTATGGGCCTAAAAGCCTCAAACCCACTTTTAAAGGCAATTTTACACGAACCTCTTTTTCACCATTGGAGTCTAACAATTCCAACAATTAGATATCCGATTTGACTTATATACAAATATACAGCATACGTTTCATGATTGTTTGAGTAATAACAATAAGAATCCCCCATATCATGCTAAAAATAGTTAAGATTTCCCGGGGTAGTAGCTTCCACAGTCTGTCCAGGGTTGAGCCCTAGGATTTGACGGTGGACTTAAAACGCCACCTACAATAATTTATAATTTATCAACTAAAGCCCTTAAGATTTTGGAACTTTCACTCAAGTCCATTATCCTCCTTAATTGTTTACTTTGGAGAGTCAAATAACTTTTTGGGATTAATTCATAGAACTCTCCTAAAATATTTATAAATCATGCCATGCCCTTCAATTTCGTCTCCTCATAAAGTTTTCTTACTTACTTGTGGGAGAGATATCCATGACTTCAAGTTCAAATGGCTTCAAAATTTACTCCAAACTTCATTAGAGAGGATGAATTTCCCTTTCAATATATATCATAACTTGTTGATCAATGTTTGAGGTCAGATTAAATTAAAATTTTCAAATTTTATCTTTCTATTATCTTCTTAATTATTTGTGTTATTCAGTTGTTCTTATTTCCTTTTAAAAATATTATCATGTTCATAAGTTGTTTTCTTTTAATTATCTAGCATAATTGTTCGCTTGTTTACTCTTATTTCACTAAATACACACACACACATATATATATATGTCTACTAGAAAATATGCATCAAGGTACGAAAAGTTTCACAAAAAAAAAAAAAAAAACAATAGAAAAGTCAGTTCAATCTAAAAAAATGAACTCTCGATCAATTTGTCAAAAGTAGTAAAAAATGTCAATTTGAATGAGGAATTAGAATATAATTAACTATACTGATAACAATTGCTTACGAGGAAAGAAGTTTTTCAAAATTAAAATTGATAAAAACTTATTTAAGATCAACCATATCACAAGAAATATTAAATAGATTAGTTATATAGTTTTTGAGAAAAATATAATAGCGAAATTAAAATATAAAAATTTGGTTACTAATTTTGTATTTTTTTATAGGTAATAATTTTACATCGTAAAAAGCAAGAAAAATTAATTATAATAAAAATTTTAATAAAATTAATACATTTATTTTATCTCAAAATTTTTAAAAGCCTAAATCAAACAATTCGCCTGAAGCCCATATAGCTGCCCCTTTGATTTTGGTTATATGTTGTTCTAGCAATACACCATGAATTAAAATTGAATATTATACAAAGGAAAAGCTAAATGCCCCGAAAAATAGTGGGCACCGAAGGCCCGAAATTAAAAATTTTTAAAGTTTGAACATTTTATTAATTTACACTTAAAACTTTTAAAGTTTGAACATTTTATTCAGATTATACCCCTATGTTTACTAATTGAATTGATTTTATTGATTAATTAACTTGATTGAATTTTTGATTAAATGTTCTGCAATAAAAAAATAATATCAGAGCCAAGTAATTGGTATTAATAATTTAAAATGAATGATGAGATAATTGTTTATAATATTAATCCTAATGGATATAATTTATTAATAGATAATAGAGCAATAAAATATAATATTATGAAACATATGCAATATTATTCACATGAAAGAAGAGATTTAAATATTAACGAATTAATACAATTATATTAATCAAAAGCTCATGAATTTAGAATATGAGAACTTATAATTACAAATAGAAGAGGTTTAAATATAGATCCTCTCCTATTAGATAAGATAATAATAGAAGTTTCAAGAGGTAATTTTTCTTGGGAACAATCGAATATCAATTCTGTTGAAAATTATCAAGATGATCTTATAATAAATTATAATAGACTTTTAACTATTAAACAAAGAGAATAATATAATTGGACTAATAAAAGAATTAGAAGTAAATATTATCCTTCAAGTAATATACTATTATAATATAAAGATTTATTTATACATAAACTCTGTCTTATATTTAAATGATTAGAAAATATTATATTCCCAAAGAAATAAGAGATATTATATCTCACAAATATTTAATAGAAAGAAACGAAATCTTATGCGAGATGGTATAATGAATAAATTAAGCTGCCCCATTAATAATTTCATAAAATATAGAAAACTAGTAATTTTCCACCATCTAGTTATAGACAAAGAGGATATTCATAAGGAAGATTTCAACCTTTTGATTTAATAAATGATTCGATATGTGGGAAAATAATTAATTAAATTGGATTTCTCTATATTTATTAAATAAATTAGGAAACCCTAATTTAACCTTAAATGATATAGAAAGTGCAAATGAAATACTTGAAATAAAAAAATTTTAATAATGAAAATATAGATCAAATCAAAAGATTAGGAAATCAAATGAGTCAAGAATTTGAACACATTAAACAAATAATAAATGAATGCAAAATTGAAGATCTGGAAATATTGAAACAAAAAATTATAGATATAATAAATAAGAATTCAATAGAAACAATGTTAAATAAAATAGAATGTCAATTAAATAAAATTAAGAAAATTGCTGAACAACTTGATAATAAATTTGCCGTAAACATACATGAAAAATTTCAAGAAAATTGAAGCACAAAGAATTGATAATAACATGGAAGAATTACTCATGATAATTCAAGAGCGAGAATAAAATTTTACAAGGTACAATAATTTATTTTAATGAAAAGAAAAGTAATGAAATTGACTGTAGTGAGGCCGATATTTAACAAAATAAAAGGTAATGAAAAATTGATAAGTTTAAGAATGTTAAGCGAAAATACTTATAATAGATTAAAAGAGTTATCTCGATAATAATGAAGAATCGTAAATAGATGAAGAAGATGAAAATGTCTTGTAAATTTAGAAGATATTGAAAAAAGAATTGAAAATTTAAAAATGAATGAATCAAAACCAAGAGTCTCTAAACAAGGAGAGATATCCTATGCTAGAGAAGAAATACTCAACGTACAAAAATGAAAGATCACAAAGTCAATTTTTTAGGCCAAGTAGTAAGACCTAGAGAAAATATAAAGTACCAGGAGAATATCAAGAAAGACCCATCAATCATAAGGGTATATGGTTAGACTTAGATTGTGTTAAAGATAGAGATAAAATGATAAGCTCGCTTGCAGGTAAAATCCATGAAGATAGCATTAGCATTTTATAATCTAAATAGACATAATAGCATTGAATTCCTTAAAACTTCGTTTGTAGGATTAGTTGCATAATAGGTTATGGGATTAAGTATAAAAAATAAAAATAAAATATTATATCGAGAAAACCTAAATGAAAATAAATCCCAAAAATAAATCTTAACAACGTTTGAAAGTGAAATAAGAAGAGAATTCTTAGGAGAAGATTAGGAAGCCGATTATCGGCAAAAGTTAGAAAAAAGACTGAAACATATGAGACAGCCAACTAAGCTAGACATATGTGATATATGTTACTTAGAAGCATATGCATGTAGCTTCGAAGAACTATATTATAAATATAAATTTATAGAAGAAGATAATACAAAGATGTATTATAATAATTTATATTTTATGAAAATACACGCACCCATGGGGTAAAAAGATTACGAAAAAATATAGCCAAGAATATAATGATACTACCAATACCGATACCCTTAGAAGTAGAATTATGTTTTTGCTCGAAATAGAGTAAATCAAGTAGTGTTAGAAATAAGAGATAGAAGATTAATGAAAAAGCAGAATCGAGGATTATGTTGTTCAAGATTAGAAGAACCTTCAAGATTTGGATGTTCAGAAAAAATTTATAAACATAAGAGAAGATTTAAAACGAAGAAATTTTTCAAGACCAATAAAAAATATTACAAGAAAAATAAATATAAGAGAAAGTTCTTTAAAGCAACAAATATAGAAAACCTAAGACAAAAACGCCTAAAAAATATAAATATTGGTTATGTAATGAAGAAGGAAATTATGCAAATGAGTCTCCTAAGAAAAAAAAATTAAACATTAAAATGTTTGAAGATTTTGATGAATTAGAATTAATCACTGATAGTGAAGATATTAGTGAAAATGATAGCATATACTATCTTTCTGAGGAAACTTCTAGTAGTTCAAAATCAGAATGAGTATTGAAGAAATAGATAATAAAGATTTATATCTGGATGAAGATATAGAATAACAAGGTTCTTTTAATAAAAAATTAATCTTTGATAAAATAATAATATCTAAAGATTAATAAAAAGGATTAGAAACATCTGTGACTTCAATCAATAAAAGGGATTAGCACAAGGAATAGCTAACATGATGAAAAGAAAAAATATAATGTATTTTGGTGCCACTGTAAGAGAAGAACCAATTGACATTAGGCACGTAAGAGGAAATACAAATATACCATTGTTATTAAAATCTGATATATAAGAAAAAATCAATAAAATTAGACCTAGTGATAGGCATAAAATTAGATATATTCATATTGGAGGAATCCAAATTATAATAAAATCTCATTTCAGAGAAGGAATTGATAGTGCAGTAAATTTTGTTGTACTAAATAATAGAATAAAAGATAGAAAACATGCACTTCTTGGGGTAATTCAAGGAAATCTTAATTATAAGAAATTGATATTTAAGATATATCCTAAATATTCTATAAGTTTTAGAGATAGAAATATAAACAAAACTTGAATTTTATGTCATGATTTCAAATACTTTGATATAATGCATGATGGATCATATCCATATAGCATAACCTATGCCATATAATATGCATTAACAAATTCAGCTAACAGTGAAATGTTTGCTGATAAAGAATTCATAGAAATAGACAAACTTTTTAATAAAGTTGGAAAAAAAATCTCCTGAATTATTAAGAGAAATTGATTTACCAGAAGAATGAGAAATTAATTTAAAGAGTTAACCTACTTTAATTAGAGGAAATACCTCTAGGACTATAGAATACACACCGGAAGGTAAAATAATTATAAGAAGTGGAGAATAAATCTCTATACGTAAAAGAGATCTAAATTTAAGTGGAACGCAAAGTTCTACAAGAGGTAGCCATCTTGTAATACTACCATCACATGAAATATTAGCAACTATTAGAAAAAGTAATCAAAATCTAAAAATCAAAATTGAATATAATAATAGAAAATCATGGCATGAGACTTTTGCTATTCTAGATACGGGAGCTACAAAATCTTATGTAGATGTCAAGAAGATTAAATATTTAGATAGAAAGATTCTAATTTAACCACATACTTATATGTAGGGTATAATGGTGAAAAAAAAAACATTAACCCAATACAGTGAGATACCATTAAAGATTAAATGAATAGAATTTATCTTTCCTTTCATTATAGAACCAGAATATAAAACAGATATAAGCCCTTTATTGTTATAAATGAATTTCCTTGAAAATTTCTTTCCTTACTGCATAAGAGATAGAGAAATGTCAATAACAATTGAAAGGATTAAACACACTTTATCAAGATATGTCTAATCTATTTATAGTATATATAAAAGTAATTGTACCCTATTATAAACATAAACTTTGAATGGTTTTATACTTTAATTGATACGGGTTAGGAGTTAGCTTAGCTAATTAAAAAATTTATCCAAAGTCATATTGAAAAGATTACAAACCTTTAAAGGGACAAGGAATCAATAGAGAACAAATTTCTCTCAGAACATGTAGAATAAAAGCCTTAATACAAATCAGCGATTATATACTAAGCACACCAATATTATGATCTTATGATTATATGAGAGCGGATATGCTTTTAAGAGTTAATTTCCTTCGTCAATTTATTTATATAATGACTAACGAAATAATTACTCTTAAAACACTCGTAACCATACCCTTACCACGCAAAGGATTTATAATTTCATTAAGCGCACCACTTGAAAATTTTATTTTCATCACAGCGTGCGTGATGATTTCAATATAAAAATTAATCAAATTCCATCTGATTATGAAAAAATCTTAGAAAAACTTGATAAAAATTTTGGTGAAAATCCAATTCAATTATGGAAAATTGATAAAACAAATGCTAAGATAGAATTAAAAGATCCAAATGTTATCATAAGAATTAAGCGTATGAGATATGGGCAAGAAGATAGAATAGAATTTGATAAACAAATTAAAGAACTCTTAGATCTCAAACTTATCCGAGAATCTAAAAGTCCACATAGTAGTCTTGCCTTTATGGTTAGGAACCATGTGGAAATTAAATGAGGAAAAGTTCATATGGTTAATAATTATAAAGAATTAAATAAATACACCAAATTTGATGGATACTTTTTACCTCACAAAGATACATTACCTCTGTAATTAATAAAAAGATATTTAGCAAATTTGATTGTAAATATGGCTTTTAGCAAATTAAGCTTGAGGAAGACAGTATACCACTTACTGCTTTTAGTACACCTCAAGGACAGTATGAATGGATTGTTATGCCATTTGGATTAAAAAATGCACCGCAAATATTTCAAAAAAGAATGGATAAAATTTTTAAAGAATTTCATGAATTTTGCATTGTTTATGTGGGTGATATATTAATATTCTCTAATAATGAAGTTGATCATATTACTCATTTAGTTTCTTTTGCAGAAAAATGCAAGAAACATGGGATATTACTTTCTAAAAAGAAAATTTGAGATAATGAAACCTAAGAATGAATTTCTAGGATTAATAGTAGATGAAAGGGGAATAGAGATGCAACCTCATACTTACGAAAAAATATATTTGTTTCCGAGATAAATTAGAATCTAAGGAATAAATCAAAGATTTTTAGGATTTCTTAATTATCTTGAAGGATTCATAGAAAATTTAGCAAAAGAAAGACAACCTTTACAAGGATTATTGAAAAAGAATAATACAAAATCTTGAGAAGAATTTCATACTCAAGTAGTTAAAAAATAAAGAAAAATGTAAAAATTTACCAAGATTAGGATTTTCAACGACCAGGTGATAAATTAATTCTTGAAGCCGATACTTCGATAATCACTTTGGGTGCGGTATTAAAAGCAGAGATCTAAAAAAGATTTATAGATATACCAGTGAAACATTTAAGCATGCGAAAAGAATTATCATAGTAATGAAAAGGAATTATTAGTTATTAAAAATAGAATAGCTAAATTTACTTTCTTTTTATTAATAAAGAAATTTAAAGTAAGATTGATAGCACTCAAGTTAAAGGATTTATATTTAATAAATTACTTAATCTCCCTCGATATAAGAGATTAATTAGATGGCAGCAATTCTTTGCAGAATATGATTTTAAAATTGAGTATATTAAAGGATCTAACAATTGTATTACAGATTTTCTCACAGCAGGGAATATAATAGATAAAAGTCTTTCTCAAATAATAAAGGGCATAATGATATGCTCCGAAGGTCAAGAATTGCTCCTGAGGGCAATGAATTGATTTATGATAGGCTTACTATGATTGATCGCCGCCCAAGAAGAATTAAGCAAACTACGCTTGAGACAAAAGTTTGCACAATCATCTAGAAGTCCATACTTCAGAAGAATTTATTAGCAATATGCTAAAAAATGTCCATTTCAAGGATTAAAGTGAGGGACAAGTCACCCAAAGTTCTTCACAAAAGTCAAAGACCATAATTTTAGAAAAATTTCTCACAATTTAGATCTCAAAGACCGATATTTTAAGGGGAAAGGTTCCCAAAGCTTTTCACCGAGCTTAAAGCCTCAATATACCAAAAGCAAAGCCTCAATATACCAAAAGCGGATAGTCCATTTCAATGGCTAAAATCCCATGTGAAAATGACTACGCTTATGAATATAAAAGAATTAGTAAAATAACCTATAGGATTCGTCCTAACCAGGCTATAATACCGGATTATTTAGTGTTATACTTAAGGATTAATTTCGTTTTAGGAGGAGATCCTAAAATGATAAAAGATATGTTTGATTATGGTTTCCTTAATCTCATTTATGCAGATCAAAATTTCAAGGAACTAGAATTACTTCTCAAAAAAATCAAAAAAGCCGCCATTGAACTCAAAAAGATTAACAGGACAAGAAAAGTCGTTTTTGTCAAATTCCTCAGTGCTTGTCCTGAATATTATGATATCACATGATATCCAGTACAGCACATGATACAAGTTGGAGTTAGCAGCAAAAAAGTTAGTCCAACAATTGATTTAGATCAGGTCTACAATGATTATAATCCAGAATTATTTGAGCCCAATGTTCTCTGTACCAAAAGAGCAATAGGAATGAAAGTCTTCAATGAACAGCTCGAGAGAATAAGTAAAGAAAAGGTGTGGCTATATGAGACTACAAAAGAGCATATAATCTTTTCTGAGTAAAAAAGACAATATACTAGCCAAACAAGCCATAGTTAAAAAGAAAAAAGTAATTTATGAAAATCTCGTGGAGTCTAGCTTGCCAAGACACCATGAAATATGCAAGGTGTTAAAACATCAAAATGATTGTGGCTATTGCTACGGAAAAGTCAAAGATGGATCCAGTGAAGAAGACATGTCAATAGATGAGGAGTTAATAATAGGCATGTGACAGGGTCCACTACAAAAGCCAAAAGATGTTAGCTAACGAGGCTTCAAAAATTCAAAAGATAAAACTTTTATCTCAATTATGCTACAGAAGACACCAGGTGTCCAAAAAGATAAGAAATGAAGGGTTACCTTAGCTGAAGGAAATCCCCAAGTTTTCTAAAGATGCAACATGTGTGATGTAATCTTATTATATAATCTTATCTTTTCAAAGATGTAAATATAATCATGTAAGAAGGAGAGAGGCAATCGTCTTGTAGCCATCTCTAACCTTTAAGTTTCTGTAACCACTTTTCTGTAAACTATTCTAGTTATGAAATAAATAAAACTTTTGAGTGAAATTATCATTTTCATATATCTTATATATTCTAAGAAATAAATCAACAACCTTACATGCCAGCACTCGTGCTAATCGAATAAGACTCACACCACTAAGCACTCTTCCAGAGACGTTTGCAAGAAAAGCACTCAGACAGATCCTTCTAGGCCATGAAGCTGTGTGTTGCATTTGGCCATATGGAACAGTCGCCGAGGTGATCTTCTTTGGACGTGTGGAGCTATGACGGTGCTAACCATGGACCTCTCTATGGTTGGAGACAATTAGTGAGTTTATCTCAGAATTCCGAGAGATAATACACTGGTTAGTAATCGTGAACTATCTTCTTATATTTTAGCAACAAACGGAAGCATGTTGGACCTTCGTTGTTTTCTTGAATAATATAAGATTGGAAGTGATTAAA
Source organism: Clausena lansium (assembly GCA_030449835.1). Lineage (NCBI taxonomy): Eukaryota > Viridiplantae > Streptophyta > Magnoliopsida > Sapindales > Rutaceae > Clausena > Clausena lansium. Next base: position 8,491,557 of record JASUUF010000257.1, read on the forward strand.
ATAGCTCAAATTCTTAAATCATGGAACGGTCTGTTATCAAGCTTTTAAATGCTATAAATAATATGGATTTTAGTCAAGAATACCAAATTATTTATGCAATTACTATGATTAAAGATCATTTAAATCTCAAGAAAATTAAATACAGAAATATGACTAGAATAAATGCCGAAGATGAATATGATATATTTGATGCCTTTGAAGAAGAAAATATGATAGCATTAATAGAATCTATTTTAACAAGTCTTGAAGTAATTCAAGATAAGTGTAGAACTAATAACATGACTCAAAATTGCCTATAATGGATAACAATAATAATAATAATATGAACTTTTTAATTCAAAAATGCTGAGTTTAGATTACAATATTTATGTGAAAGCTTAGATGGAATATATCTAAGTTGGAATGATAGCCTAAGAATATACATAGATATGTTAGGAGAAAAAATTTGGTCTCTATCCCAAGAGAGACAAATAATTATTAATGCAAGTCCTAATTTAAAGCTTTGTAGATCTTTACGTGTATCATAATCATTTAAATCTATATAATATCATAGTTAAAACATTAAAAAATTTCAAAGAAATATGTATAAAAGATGGAATGATGAATTGTCCAATTATTCAAAATTAATAAATTCAAATATTGTAATTAAATTAAATTAAATTAAATTAAATTAAACAGATCAAATGTGAATTTTTAATTAAATTTTTTTTAAATTAGAAAGTAGATCAGAGATTTCTATGTGGAATAATGGCTGTTTATATGATCAGAAATAAAACCAACATGTGCGCATGCATTCATGCCTTAGAGACAACACCTTAATTAATTAGAAAATCTATCCTTCTTTAGATTGTGATACCCTCGATCACTTAAGAAATATTAAGTCAAAATACAAGGAATTAGTTTAATTAACTAAATTAAAAAAGGAGAATCAATTAAAGACCAGCTTCTGTACAACAGTAAAATTCACATAACTAGCTAGCTAATTAAGTTAATTCACAAATTAATTAACTAAACGAGGAGCTTAATTAATAATTAAGTAGCCTAAAAAGAGCAGTTGGTGGCCGTGGCACAGTTCTTCCAGCAGGATATCAAACCCTTGAACCCTGGTTCTCTAGGCTGTGCAGTGTCCCTTTCTCGTCTTTGCAGAACTTTTACAAACTCATCTGGGCTTATACTCCCATCTCGATTTGTATCAAACACATGGAATATAATGTCTACCACATTATCAGTGATGGAGATGCCACACACCTGTTTCAGTTTCAGTTAATCAATTAAGCAATGCCATCACCATTCACATATTTCACCACCAAGCTAGAGGTATACACATGCTACCCCTAGCTACAAAATTAATAAGCCTTGCTAGCCCAGTACTTGAATTTTCTATTTTTAGAAAAAAAAATTGTTAGGAAATTGATGAGATAAAAAATTAAATGTACGTTGAACCTGTGATGCAGCTCTTTGAAAATCCCTTTTTGTTAACACCCCATTAACTTTTCCGTAAGTGAAAATGGCCAGAGACAAGAACTGCAACTGCTTTCGAAGTTCAGCAAAATCTTTGAATTCCTTATATGTAATCCGAATGTGTCTGAGGTTTGGTTCATTGCCTATTTCATCAACCCGATCAAGCAACTTGCTTATTTGGCTAAGGTCAGCAGATGCCACTATTGATAATGCAAAATCTTTTGCTGATATGGTACCGCGTAGTTTACAGTCATAATGTGCAAACTCCAACTGTAAAATCTGCAACAATTATTTGAACATAAACATATGATAATAATAATAATAATAGTAGGCATTATTTTCTGTCATAAAATATAAGATAATTAAAATTGCCACAAACACACATATTTTTTTAGCTGAAATTGAAAAATCTACTCTGTCATGCATACTTCTTCATGCAGGTCTCTAAGGAATTGGACAAATCTTTCATGTTGTAGACATGTCTGGCCATCTTCGCCAAAGAAGTATTCAACAACGCCCCCATTCTCCACAGACTGATCTGGAACTTTGAACCCAACTCTGCGTCCATCTCTATGACGAGCGACTTGTTTGTTTTTGGATCGCATCAAATTCATCACTTTCTTGAATTCCTCCCTGTCTATCTCTCTGTCAATTAATTGACATAAAAAGAAGCAACGTACCATTAATAATACAAATTCCCATCAAACCAACTTATTTAACATTATATGTACATAATTAATGACTCACCCGTTGTTGTTAAGGTCAAACATTTTAAATGCTACTGAAAAGCTTGATTCTGGAATACTGAGTAGGGTGACAAAAAAGATGTATCTGCAGGCATAGGCATATAAAAATTAGTTAAGAAACATAAAACAAAGTAACATATATATACATATATGTATGTAATGGTATAAGAAGAATCACAATCTCATTCTCATTACGCTCTTAATCACGGAGACAATTAATTAATAGGTATTGGTTCTTACTCAGGGAAAGATATTAGACCATCATTGTTAGTGTCAAAAAGCATGAAAAATTTGGAGGGGGCACAGAGTAATTCCCCGGGTACCCGTTCTCCTTTTAAGAAACCCTCTCTGACTCGACTTGATTCAGATGGAGGAAACACAGGAACAATTGCTCGCATCAAGTCTGCTGGTGTCATAAGCACATCTCCTCCGGGGGTTCGAAATGATGCAAAATACTCGAAAACCTGAAGTGCAAGCAAAGCAAGAGATCATATTCATATTAGTAACTAGTAATGAACATATAATACGTCAATCTCCTAGTTCTGTCGATGTCTATTAGCAATAATAGAGAGTTGGTGCTACTAATCATATACGTACAATGCTGCATTTTTTAAAATGATGAACATCAGTATGGCAACAAATTAAGACAATATGTAACCAAAGGCCAATTACTGACAAAATTAACTAGCAAATAGGAAAGGTTAACGGAGTAGTCAAGCTAAAGAGAAGGAATGTGGTTGATATTTTATTGAACGCACAGGAATCAAATTGCTTATTTTTATAATTATTCACGTTCATGGTATTACAATCTCCAATGGCAGTTCAAATTTCAATCAGCTCTCTTGAATTGCCTTTGTCAATTAGCCATTAATTAATTAATGATCAAAAATCGCTGTTCCCTTGCAGCATATACTGATGAATGGAAGTTGCAGGCATACCTTTTCCGGGGGACTTTGCATCCTTATCCGTTTTTCATAATTGAAAAATACTCTTCTCCTGTATGAATCTGCAACAGCGGAACAAAATGATATATACATAGTTAACAACATCCTCTTCTCTATTCTGATTTATGAACTTCTTCATTCCTACCTGATTTCCAAGATCTTTATAGCTAATTACTGTTTAGCTCAGAAACTAAATAATCTTTATATGTATCTATCTTAATACAAACATTGTGCATGAGAAGAAAATGTTGGGTTGATTCAAGTGCATGATTGGTTATATGTGTGTGTATATATATATAGTTACACTAGATAGGTACCTCCAAAAAGGAACTTGCGATTCTTCTCGGGATTAATAGAATGTTGAAACTGATCGTCATCTCCGACCCACGTGTCTTTGCAAGAATCAGCGAAAGACAAGATGGAATTTACGTTAGAATTAATGGAAAACCAATACCCAAATCCCAAGCTTAATGAACCAGCTGCTGCAACTGCAACTACTACCCCAATCCTAGAAGAGATGATTCTTAAAAATGTCTCATTACCTTCATCACCATATCCAAACCCTCGCCATGAAGATGATAATGCACGGGTAATAATCAGCCTCTGATTATTATTATTATTATTACTGACAAGAATGTGAGGGATCAAAGCTGAGGATTTTCTAAGTGAAGCCCCAGAAAACATAGTATATTTGCTTAATTAATTAATGTTAAGACTTAATTTGTTTGAGTATTGTTCTAACAACTGATATCTCAAACAGAGTGATTGTTGCACAATTAACAAGTTAAAGGATATCTTATAAAATAAAATAAAAATAAGACAAAAAAAACATATTAAGGGATATAATACAATTTTTTTGAGAGACGTGGATTGAAGAACGGATTATTTTGAACGAGAAAGATGGATTTTTTTTTCAATTAATTAACGGTTTGACTGAGATTTTGCTTGTAACGGCTTTTTCAAAAGTTAGGTTTTAGTCTTATATATCTTAATAAGGGATCCCAAGAGAAAATCGCGCACTCTAATGCTAGAATGTGTATTTTTCTTGTTTTTTTAGTTTATTTCTTACTTTAATAATTTAAAGGAATCCTTTATTAGAATATATATATATATATATATATATATATATATATATATAATTTCTAATGAGGATTCTCGCACTTTATTAAAGTGCAGAACAGAATGCTATTACAGTATCATAGCATTCCTGCACTTTAATAAAGTACACGAACCCTTACCAAATAGTGATTATATATATATGTGTGTGTGTGTGTGTGTGTGTGCACGCGCGTGCGTGACTGTGCACATTACAAGCTCTTATTGGGGGCTATAGACGCCACAACGCAGCTCCCCAAATAGGAGCACACCATGCACTCAGTTGCAAACCTAATAATATATATATGAGGAAGGATTAATGAACATTTAAAATTACACTTATTTTTACACTTATTAATAGGAGAAAGAAAATATAAGAGGAAAAATATTTTGGATATGGTTCATATGTATATTACATCCATCGATTCACTCAAATCTAAGGAAATAAGTGTAATTTTAAGGGTCCATTGATCCTCCCCCTATATATATATATTGTTCCATAACTTTAAAGTACTCATCTTCATTTTTGGCGCTAGCCAAAAGGGATTGGGCTTTTGACTTTTGGGTAAGAAATGTGCTTTGGGCTTTAGTGTTTTTGGGCTCAACGAGGCTTTTTGAAAAAAACCAAGCACGAACAGTGGCTTCAGAGAGTTTTGATTGTTCATCAAACTTGGACCACCATTTGATTTTAAAGGTTCTCTTTAGAACTAAATGGGCTTCGTGGGTTTGATATTGGAAATCCCACATCCAGGCCCAAGGAAGGAAAAAATTTGTACAGAAACAGAAAAAATAAGGAAACCTTTTCTTAGACTCCGAAGGAATATAGTAAGCTTTAAATACGTTTAAACAGTGGGTGGCATTTGGGGTTAAAATGTCTGGGCTTGGCCCAAAATAATTCTACCACTGTTGGAACCAGTTTGGAAGACTTTGGACTGTTATTTTTGAATTGAAGAAAAAAAAAAAATATATATATATATATATATATATATATATATATATATATAAATTAATTTTATAATAATATTATCTCTCTCTTTATTAGCAATAAGATAAAATATAAAAAATATAAATTTTACTTTATTAATATAAAAATATATTTATTGTAAAATACTATATATATTATCAGGCAAGGGATTCCGCACTTTAATAAAATTCTGATTGGATTTAATATTTAACAACTTTATAATTTAAGTAAATGCAGTTATGCACCTCGAGCTGGGCCAACATTTGTAATATGGTCTCCACTCTCCAAGTAGACCGAAATGTGCTACTTCAAAATTGCCTAAATCTTAAATGCATATACCTATCACCTCTTTAGTTTTTCATAATCAAGTTTTCGTCTGACTGAAAAAAAAACTGACAAATTGATAAAATGAATCAGAATTAGTATAAAAAAATAAAATAATCAATTAACACTGTAACAGCACATGGTGATATAGTTCATTCTGTCAACATTTTATGAGCCTTTAGTCTCTTTGCATTTTCAATTCCCCAATTATAATGGGGAAAAATCGAACAAGAAAAAAAAAATACATCCAGTTCCTACCTAGCTAGCCAGCTGATTTCTTTATGTTTTAAAATCGTACAACTGACAAACCCATCCAATTTGTCAAAACAATTATGTGGCTAACCTACCCAACTTAGGCTCCATAATATTAGGTATTTTGTGGCATTGCATGTGCTTTTAAACTATAAAAACCAAAAAAAATGAAAAAAGAGAGAGAACGGAACATTAGTCCAGCACAACAGGAAAATGACTGGAAGCTAAAAGAAAATTATTTAATTAACCCATAAACTTCTACGAATCCATTAGAGTTCAACTAAAATATACAGGTCCGTTTAAGATTGAGATATTGTAATTTTTAAGTTATAGTTCTTTGTAGAAAAAAATTATAATTATACAACAAAAATTAATAATTTATAGTAAATATAATTTTTAAATAATAATTTTATCAAAATTATTAAAGATATAATAGATTTTTCATCATACAAGTAAAAAATTATATCAATATAGCTTTTAAGTTATAGCAGCTAGTGTTTACCAAATACTTTAGTGCTGTAGCTTAAAAGCTACAGCTGTCAAACCTCAATTGCAAACGCACCCATAGATGATAAGAACTGCATGGAGAGTAGAGATAAGAATTGAGTAGTAAAACAACAATAGCTGAGAAAACAAAAAGTCATTGAAAATTGTAATTAGAAAATTTAATTTTTGGGGTTAAAATTATTTGTTACGTGTCTACTATTATTAGTCGATGGTTTCATATTATATTAGATTGTCATGTGAAATCTCTGAAGTATTATAGAATTTCTCAAATAAAATCTATCATGATTTTAGAAGGGGATGGATTAGAATCTCATGCTGACGACGTGATGTTTGTTGTATTCAGTAGTCAAGATTTGTTTACCATTTTTTTTTTTGGTCTTTGCCACGAGGTATTTTGGGTAAGCCCCAACTGTGGGAGGCACCTTTAAGCCCGTACCATAGCCCAAACTAGAAATCCCCACTCGAACCGGGAGGCGCGGGTTCTCCCAACAAGGGCGCCTTCCCTGTAAATCGAACTGGAGAGCACACCCAGCCTTAGTCACTTAAGGGGGACTCCTTTATCAGTGGAGCCAGCACCTTGTTGGTGTTTACCATTTTTTTCACTTTTAGTATTGATATTATCCAATGACGATGACTTACCACGTATATTATTATAATAAGAATAAGCTTAACTATCAACTTAATTAAGCTCTTAATTAATTCTTCGATTACTTGACTTCTATCTCGTCCGAACAGTCTTGAGTCTTAAATATAACATTTGCAGATGAAACCAATATCTTAAGATTATCTGCTAATATTCTAAAAGACATGTATATAATAACTTTCTAATAAGAAAGAGTTCATTTTATTAATATCTATAGGACCAATTTAGAAGATAACTAAATTTGACATAAAAGCTTTATTCTGATCCTCAGAAGAACAAGAAGACAAACAAACAGAATCAATTTCATCATCATATTCATTCATAAGTCAATGTATCTCTAGCAGCAACCCATGTGCCTGGTTCATGCACATGATATTGTCTCCACCCCATCAAAGTCGATCAATCATATCCGAACATACTTGGAGCCCACATCACACAACGTTCGTCTTATCTGTTGAAAATATAAGTCAATATTACTTCTTTGAACTTTCAAATTAGTCCAGAACAATGACTCCAATCAACAAACACGGTGATGATGAGCACAATGATGATGAACAATGGTTTAAGAATAGCAGTATACCTACTTAAACCGAAAGTTACATCCGAGAAACAAACAACTTGCCACTTTGTGAACCACGAGTTGCATCCTAAAGCATAGAAGTTGTATCCAACTAGTAAATAAAGGATTCGTCCGGTGTGCGAGAGCACTTATCCTTAAGAACAAATTTCGCACTTCAAAGGAAGATTTTTCGGTACAAGAAGATAAACAACGTGATTTGATCAATGACAACCACCATGAAGATGCACTCCAAATATGATAGTTTTGAATAGCAAGAGAAAAATTCATGAAGAAATTATATGAGATGGAAGTAGACATCATTAAAGACTTTAATTTGTATGTCTATTTTATAGAAAAATCCTCTATAGTCCATTTCTTAATTCAGTTTGAATTAGCTACCACTTTTGCTTATTTAATATGAATTTGTTATCCATTTGTCACATAATTTAATTAACCTGAATAATCCAAATCACATGTAGATTCGACTTATTCAACACTAATTTGCAATTAAATCAAATAAATGAATAATTTCACATCAAACACAAAACCAATTGCTCTCATTTCCCTCTAATATGGGACATTAATATTTTGAAATATCCATATAATTCAGACAATCCCCCACATATTTCAAAATACACAGTTGATCTTCACCATAGAATTTAGTGCATAGTAGTGCCTTTCGAGTTGTAAACCAGTAATTGAACAACTAATTTTTCTCACAAGAACTTGGTGAAACTTATAATCTCTATGAATCAGTGCTCCTTTTATGTGAAGCAGAGGACTTGAAGCCCACACTAAACTCTCTTAGAGTTTAGTTATTCAGTGATTTGGCACTTTCATAGCCTGTGCCTTCCTGGAGTTCACGAGTGCTCTAGAGATATCTACCTCACTTTCATGAAAACTGACCCAATTCCTCACTTTCATGGCACCCATCAAATGTGTCCTATAGTATTGACACACCACTATACTAAAGTGGGCGATGAAGTTCGTTAAGAGCTCAATTGCTTAATCTAAATCACTGTAATATGCTACTATCTCGTCATAGGAGGACTCAAATAAATAAATAAAAAGTGCCATAAGACAATAATTGACCTGTTATTACTCATATGAACTTACTTCATTAGATCTCCAATCACATCGATAGGGTTATCACCATTTTTGTCCTTTGTTTTAGACAGAAGCCCCATCCCCCTTGACGTTAACTGCCTACTTAATGGTTTTATCAGAGAATTGGCCAAATTTGACTCAGATTCCATGCTAGAATGAGCTATGCACATTTGCTTGGGAGATTTTCAAGAAACAGTATCAACTCCACTAAGGGTGAAACCACAAATAAATTTAATTTTATCTCATCATGAAATTCAATTCACATATCTACTCCCTTCTAATGGGCATCCCCATATTTGAGGTATGATAAATTGCGCTAGTAGCCTTTCCATAACTCACAGGGTGACCCCTGCACTTTAAAGTATGACTCACTTAGGCTTACAGCCTCTGTATAACTCATATGTTATTCTTTTTTAATGTGGTTCTCTATAACTCATATGTTATTCTTTTTTAATGTGGCAAGCTAATAATATAGCTTCCCCCCATAATTTATCAATGCTCAAGAACTTATTAACAAGGTATATACCAAGTTCTCTAATGTTCTATTTTTCAATTTAACTATACATTTTAGCGTTTGAGTAGGTAGTGTCATGATTCTCATAACAAACATTCAACTTGTTTTATTTAAATCAAATTTACCTCCTCTATCTCTATTCTTCAATAGATATACATTTGTATATCTTAAGAATCAGCAAAATAGGTAGTATATATATTACCTTTACCTCTTTAGTCATAGCTTATTTTCCAAATCAGCAAGGTCATTGCAAATTAAATTGATAAGCTTATATTCTCTATTTAAAATTTGTGTACATGTCTTCTTTTATGGATTTGGATTCCAAACACATCACATTTATTATTTGACAAGCTCAAGTAAGAAACTACTCTCTGAATTCTCTCATTTTCTTAATGTTGGAAAAATCACATGACAAATTCTCCCATGCTATAAAGCCAACAACATAAGTAAAGGATGAATTACCTTTCATCCTTAACAATATTAAGAATTTTAAGCTTGACGAGTTCACTAGAATAATATTCCTTTTCCAACAAATATCTTATTATTTCACAATATAATTTTATCACATTCAAATGGACAATTATATATGCCTTACCCAATATAAAGACATAAATTATTGTACTTCAGGAACATGGAATACATTACTCAGTGATTTTCTAAAAATTTGAGAATGATTTTTCCTTGCTTAAGACTAATCTCAACCAAAATTCACCAAGAAAACAAATTCTTATTCTTCCTTCTTTAGAGTATAATCACCTATATTCACCTCGAAAACAACTACAATAAATAATTCATCTCCTTTAGTTAAGTTAGCCTTAGGAGGATTTTGTGGTCTCTATTTCTTTTAGCTGAATTTAAATGTTGCTAACATAATAGCTAACATAGTGCCCAAGTTTTCTAAATACAGCACAATTAATATCCTTTCTTGTAATAATGAAATTGAAATAGTTATTGGGATTATTGTTCTACTTTTTGTCATGAGGAGAACAATTCTCTGATAAATTTGCCATTAAATTTAATACCTTGACTTTATTCTCATTCTCGATATTTTTCTCCTCAATTCCAACAATCACAATAACCTTAGTGTATGTGTGTGTGTGTGTGTGTGTGTGTGTGTGTGTGTATAATGACGAAACGGAAACGAAAAGATAATTGATAGAAGAAACAAAAGTTTCTGAATAATGCTAATTTTTTTAGAAAAGACTGAATGAATAAAACTAGGGCATTAGCTACATTTTATAACAACCCTAAAATCCGAATTTATCAAGGTAAGCAAATCTGAATTATTATTCTATAATTAAATTCTCCTATCCGAAATAAGAAAGCAAAAAAAAATGGAATCTAAATCCGAGTTGTAATTAAAAAGATATAAATCCTAGAAGAATTAGAAAAAATAGAAAAAAATCTTAAAACCTAAAAATGATCAAGAAAGAAAGTGAATTTTCGGCTCGACCATGGACTAACACGGCTTGGCTTTGGTTCGTCCTGTCACAAGCTTCGAAACGGTATATTATACGCTGAAAGCGGACACCTGTAGCCAAAGTTTTGCCCTTCGGAAGGTATCCTGCTTGCGACATGCACACACCCTACATCAATCCCCCTCACTTGGAAAAGAACTCGTCCTCGAGTTTGGCTGGTACAAATCTTCATCATCTAGATGATACTCGAACAAATCAGCCATGTTGAAGATGTGAGAAATGTTCCAATTATCCGGCAACTGAAGTACGTAAGCATTGTCATTAACTTTCCGTGCAACGCGAAACGGCCCATACTTGCGTTTCTCTAACTTAGTGCGAACACCAGGAAAACGATTGCGCAGCAAGTATGCCATCACCAAGTCACCTTCTGTAAATATTTTCTTACGACAATGCTTGTCTGCTTCGGTCTTGTATTTAGCATTAGTGGCCTCCAATTGAGTTCGAACCTCTGCATGAATCTTCAATGTCTTCGCTGCCGCATTATCTGCTGCCTTGCTTTCTCTAACCACAGCTACTGTTGGCACGACTGCCAAGTCACAAACATGATGAGGGGAACTAGCATAGACAATCTCAAAAGGGGTCTTGCCAGTAGATCAATTCACCATGCTGTTGTAAGCGAATTCAACCTTAGGCAAAACAGTTTCTCAGTTTAGTTGCTTGTCACCACAAACACAGCACAACATGTTGCCCAAAGTGCTATTGACCACTTCCGTCACTACTAAACTATAATTGTGTACCAAATTTATCCAAGAGATGTCGCAAAAACTTACTAATGAATTTCACATCCCTGTCTGAAGTAATAGTTTTTGGAATACCATGCAAACGGACCACCTCTCGAAAGAATAAATGCGCCACTGAAGCAGCATCTTCTGTCTTCTTAAATGTAATAAAATGCGCCATCTTGGAAAACCTATCAACCAAGACCAATATAGAATCTCGACCCGTCCTTGTACACGGCAACACCAACACAAAATTCATGGATAGATCTAACCAAATATTTTTTGGAACAGGTAGTGGCATGTATAAACCCATATTCTGCGCATGTTCCTTGCCTTTTTGGCAAACCTAACACCTCTGCACAATTTTGCGTACATCTTTATTTAACTGCGGCTAATAATAACTCTCCTCCACAAACACCTTAGGCTTGTCTCGGCCTAGATGTCCGCCCAAAAGTCCTCCGCATTCTGATAGTTGATACAACGATCCCAAATATGTACAAAGTCGTCATCCTCAGTGTATAACTCCTTCAAGCATTCAAAACTAGTAACTTCATTGACTAAAGTTACCAGTAGGGTTGCTCGTTTGCTCAGTGTGTCCGCCACTTTGTTCTGCTGCCTAGACTTGTGCTTCAAACTTCTGCATGTAACTCACCCATCTCGCATGCATCTTACTCAAGTTTTACTGGCTATTAAAATACTTAAATGCTTGGTGGTCGCTATAAAGCACAAACTCCTTTTGAATCAAGTAGTGCTCCCAAGTCTTCAATGCTCTAAAGATGGTATAAAATTCTGGGTCATAAGTAGACCACTTCTGCCATGCGTTATTCAATTTCTCACTCATGTACTCAATTGGTCGTCCTTCTTGGGAAAGAACAGCCCTAATTTCTTTTCCAGATACATCGCACTCAACCTCAAACAACTTGTCAAAATTAGGCAAAGCTAACACAGGAGTAGTGGACAACTTCTCCTTTAGTAAAGCAAAGCTTGCCTCCTTTTTATCTCCCCATTTGAACTTCCCTTTCTTTAAGCACTCTGTGATAGGTGCATCTATAGTGCTAAAACCACGTATAAAGCGCCTATAGAACGTCGTTAGCCCATGAAAACTCCGAACTTCACCCACTGTCTTGGGCGTAGGCCAATCTCTAATGGCTTCGAATCTTCGACTCAATGGCCCGAATTCCATCTCGCACCAACTATAAATCCTAAAAATTCTACATGACTACGTAGGAAGCTACACTTCTTCAAATTAATATAGAGCTTGTTTCTCTCCGCAACACCTCCATAACCATCCTCAAATGCTCCAAATGTGTCGCCGCATCAACAGAATACACAAGAATATCATCAAAATACGACACAACAAATTTGCACGAAAAAGACTTAAGAACTTGATTCATCAATCACATGAAAGTACTTGGTGCGTTGGATAATCCGAATGGCATCACGAACCGCTCGTACAACCCTTCCTTCGTCTTGAACGCTGTCTTCCACTCGTCTCTAAACCTAACTCGAATCTGATGGTACCCACTGCGTAAGTTTATCTTTGAGAAAACCCGAGCACCATCCAATTGGTCTAATAAATCTCGAAAAGTGAGAATAGAAAACTGATACTTCACTGTAATCTGGTTGATTAGCCTGCTATCTGCACACATACGCCAACTCCCATCCTTCTTGGGCACTAATAAAGCCGGTACCGCACATAGACTCATGCTCTCACGAATGAATCCCTTTCGCAACAAATCATCAACCTGTCCTTGTAAAATCGCATGCTCATGGGACTCATGTGATAGTGGGGCAAGTTAGGTAAACTTGCACCATGAACTAGGTCTATATGATGTTGGATATCTCGCAAAGGAGGCAGCCCATCCGGCATCTCTAAAGGTGTAATATCAGTAAATTCTACTAGTAATGGATGTACTTCTTCAAGAATATTCTTTACCTCCAACTCATCTGCTTTCTGCAATGTCTTGCAACCATCGTTATCTTCTTCTAGATGCCCCTTTACTATAGCTAGAAAATTCTTCCCTTCCGCCTTAGAATTTTTCTTCTTATTCGTTAAAGACACTAAGTGAACCTTCTTATTATTCCACCAAAACTTATATACGTTATCTCTGCCTCTATGAACTGCATCCACATCAAACTGTTAAGGCCTACCTAATAGCAAATGGCACGCATCCATATCTACCACATCACATACCACAATGCTTTTATAAACCTTCCCAATGGAGAAAGGCACATGACACACCTTTGTCACTCGCATTTCTGCCCCCTTCTTTATCCACCCTATTCTGTAAGGTGATGGATGCTTTTTTGTCGAAAACCCCATCACGTCGATGAGCGCTTTTGATACAATATTCTCGCTACTGCCGCTATCAATGATCACGTGGCACACCTTGTCATTGATAGTGCCACGTGTTCTGAAAATTTTATTGCGCTGATTATCTTCTTCAAACTTTGGAGCTAATAAAATTTTCTGCACAATGCAATTCAGCATCTCTCATTCATCTACCTTTAACTCCAAGGCTTCTTCTTCATTCCCATCATCATTCACTTCTATCTCTGCCTCACCAACTTCAGCCTCTGCTAAATTCACGTTTCTTGGGCGACAATCATTCGATCTATGTCTCGCTTCTCCGCACTTCAAACACTTAGCTTTTGCGTATGGATTGTTCTGCATCTGTGGTTGGTACTGTTCCTGCCTAGGTGGTTGCTGTTTTTATTGTTATTGTGCTGGTTGTTGCGTCGAACTACTACCAACCCACATTTTCTGCTTATTCTCAACCCCAACACCACTTGGCCTATTCTGCACACCAGCAAATTGCCGCTGCTGACTTTTAGAAACTGCATATTGCTTCCATTCTTCTAACTTCTTTGCCCTAGCAACTGCCGTGCCCATGTCCCAAATCGTGTCTATAATCTATCTCTTTCAGCTCTTGTTTCAATCAGCCAAGATATTTTGTAACTGGCTCATTCATGTCATTCTTTGTGTGCAGACGGTAAAACTCCTTTATATATTCATCAACACTGCGATTTCCCTGTCTACAATTTTGATATTTCACGTACAACTGATGCTGGTAATCTGCTGGCAGGAAGTACTCTTTCATCATCTTCTGCATTCTGGGCCACGATTTGATTATCTGTTTTACCGCAATCAATCTTTTATTCTGCACGTTCTGCCACCATGCGGATGCTGCAACCTTTAATTTGAATGCCACTAATTTGACCCGCTTCTCATGGGGGTATGTCCATATAATGGAAGAAACTCTGTACGCTTGATATCCAGTCCAGGAATTCTTCAACATGCATTCCACCATAAAATTCCGCAATTTCAACATTGACCTTGTAATATGCTCCTCTTCCACGTCTCCTATCATAATCCTCGGCGTCCTCTTCTTCCGAATCACTTCTCAATTCTTCTCGCACGCACTGCTGCCTTCGTTTTGTGGGTTCCAAATTCTGAGGCACTACCTCACAATTGACGACTCAAGGCATGGCTTCAGGATCAATGTTCTGTTCTTCACGTTCGACTCCTTCAACAGCATCCTCGCGATTATCCCTTTGCCCTCGCTGTTCTCTCTCTATGTTATTCATGGAAAGCGTGAGACCCTCAATTGCTTGCTCCATCATTGCCATTCTTAGGTTAATCAAGTTCTCCATTCGCAAGACTGCTTCTGCGACTATTTGTCTGTAATCTCCACAAACATTGCTTGCATCCCTTGATCAACGTCTTCGGGACGGTTGCTCCTTTGTTCGTGTGGTCATACCATGATGACAAGCGAACTTGCTCTGATACCAACTGACGAAACGGAAACGAAAAAATCGTTGATAGAAGAAATAAAAGTTTCTGAATAATGCTAATTTTATTAGAAAAGTCTGAATGAATAAAACTAGGGATTAGCTCCCCTTTATAACAACCCTAAAATATGAATTTACCAAGGTAAGCAAATCCGAATTATTATTCTATAATTAAATTCTCCTATCCGAAATAAGAAAGCAAAAAAAAACAGAATCTAAATCCGAGTTGTAATTAAAAAGATAAAAATCCTAGAAGAATTAGGAAAAATAGGAAAAAAATCTTAAAACCTAAAAATGATCAAGAAAGAAAGCAAATTTCCTACTCGACCACAGACCAGAACGACTTCTCATCGCAAGCTTCGAAATGGTATATTGTACGCTAAAAGCGGACACTTGTAGCCAAAGTTATGCCTTTCAGAAGGTATCCTGCTCGCGACACGCACACACCCTACATCATATAAGGGGGAGATTCGAAAAACTTGCTCTTGCTGCTCCTTTAGCCACGAGAGACCAGAGGGTATCTAACGCCTATCTATCTGTGGTCTAAGTGCTTCCGACCCATAAACAGGACACCCGAAACCGCACTTCAAACTAAACTCCTAGATGAGAATAATAGATGATGCCTTAGGTTAAGAGCTACTAAAGAAGCCTAATTATCTTTCTTTCATTTTAGATAAGCCCTCTAGCAGGGCAGCTCGGCTTGCAGGTGTTGCATCTCTTGTAGTTAGGGCAGCTTAGTCAAGTAGCTGGCATTCCTTAGCCAAAAAAAAAAAAAGCAAGGGTCAGATTGTCAACTAATGTACCTACTTAGGGCAAAGCAGAAACCAAAGGCAACTGCTAATCTTCTGGAGTAATCTTCCCATGGGAAACAAAGTGTAATCGAACAATATCAACTCTACAATAGAACAGTCTTTGGTCTCTAAATTGTAATAAAGTAGTTGTCCTTCAAAAAATATCTAATTTTACAAAGAGTATGCTGACATATAGGGTTTTTAATAATAAAAATTCTCGTAGCTTAATACCTTCTAAACTATTGAAACTATTTTCGTTTTGGACCTCATAAAATCTGGCAAACAGATTTTGCTTTGATCCCATTGATTTCAAAAATTCTAAACAATTTTTTATCTAATCATGAAATCACAAAAATTCTTTGAAATATACTAGAAGTATGTAGGAAACAATGTTCCAAATTTCATAATTTTTTAAGAAGTCTAGGTATGGCAAAATAGTTTAGAAATTCATGTATTTTGCTAGAACCGAAAATTTCTAGTGTTACAGACTTGGGACCAAAAAATTATTATAAATCGAATTCTTATCCAATTTTATTGAAACAAATTTCAATAGATATGTTTGATTATCTAGTATAACATATAAAACTTTTAGATCACAAAATCAATTTTTATTAATTACTACAAATTTCTTAATCACTCATTGTGTAAAATCTCTTCAAAATCTTAGTTAGCCAATATTTCTTATCTAAATATGTGTAAAATTAAAGAAGTCACTAATAAAATACTACTGAGATTTAAGATCCGCTACCATACATATTTTAATAAATCCCAAACCTTAGAAGTATTTTTATAGCTAAAAAAAATCATAGGCAATTGGTTTGCATACCTTATTTAAAGCAATAATCAAACCTCATAAATTTGGTTTCAAAATTGTAGGAAATATGAGTCAATATTTGCTTCTTTGAACTCCAATTTTAGTCAAAACAACAACTCCAATCAGCAAACATAACGACGATTTGAGAATAGTAACATAATTGTTTAACCCCTAAAGTTGCATTTAGAAACAAAACAACTTGCCACCGTGAACCATGAATTTGCATCCTAAAACACATAAGTTGTATTCAACCAGCAAATAGAGGATTCGTCAAGGCATACAAGAGCACTTGTCCTTAACACTAAATTTTGCGCCTTAAAAGAAGATTTTCTGGTCAACAAGATTAAACAAAGCGGTTTGATCTCCGAAATACAAGACATTGCTGTGAAAATGCACTCCAAACACGATAGTTTTGAACAATAAAAAAAATTAATGAAGAAAAATATGAGACAGAAATAGAGAGCGTGCATTGTAATAATTGGATTATTCTCTTCTCCCATTATGATTGTAGTAGGCATCATTGAAGACTTTGCATGTCTCTCTTATATATATTAAAAAGAAAAACTCTTTATAGTCCTTTTCCTCATTCAATTTGAATTAACTACTCATTTTTTCTTACTTAATTTGAATTAGTCGTCCATTTATTTTATAATTCAATTCAACATGAATCACCGAAATGCATTTATTTTTGACTTTTTCAACTCTAGTACACTATCAATCAAATATCTATTTTCTTGTCATTCGAAACACAATTAATCCTCTAACTTAGATATCTGCATTTCTTACCACCCTTTTTGGGCTTTTGAGTTCTGGTCTCCATTTTCCAGTCTCCTACCATTTAGATGGAAACATCCATTTAATTTGGAACACTATAATAATACGAGATAAGGATCTTCTACTTATTTTTTTCCCCTCATTTTCTCTATTTATTTTTTTCTCTCATTTTCTCTATTTGTTTAATGAGTGGCTAATATTAAGTTTTGTATAGATTAAGTTTTGTATTTGCTTTTTCACTTCATTTATAATGCAAGACAACATTTTTCAATTATGAAGGAAAGGAAAGGTAAGAGAGAAAAAAAAATAGAGAGAGTTAATATTATGATAGTTAATTAGTTAAAATAGAGAGAGTTAGTTTATATCTCAATTGATATGACAAATATTATGTCATTATTTAATTGGTTAAAGTGATAGTTAATTATTAAATCTTATAATTTTTAATTCAAATGGTAAAATTATATTTATAATACATCAGTTAGATACAAATTAAATATTCCACGGAAAAAGCGTAGCATCACTTATCCAATAACATGATGCTACATACCTATTGTGTTTTCTTTCGCAGCGTATTAGATCTTCTATTTATCAAGATTCAAGAATAGTAAAGAATAATTATAATAATTATGTTGGTTCACGAGAATTCTGACTCATAATAATAATTTGGATATTTACCTAATGATAAAAAAAGATAACAGATAACGTTCATTTAACAGAGTTGCTTAAATGATCATCCTCCCAAAGTATTTACATAAAAGTTATCAGATAGGTGTCAATGAGTGTGGTGGCTGGCCGCATCTGCTGCTAGCTGTCAGCGTGTTTGATGCCATTCATATAATATTTTATTTTTAAGCGCTTGTTTTGCTATCATTTTCATCTGCGGGCGGCTGCATTGCCCATTGTTCTCCCTAGCATTTATTAAAAAAGCTCCCATTTTCTTTGGCGTTTGGTTGATTTGTGCTTGTTAAAAGAGGATCGAAAGCTAGAAGAAGGGTAAGTAAATCTTCTCCGTTTTGTTTTGCTTTGTTGTTTGATTTTATAAACCCAATCCTGCAAATTCAATTCGTAGCTATCATTATCACCATTACATTTTCGACAACTTTGTTTCATTTAGCTAGCTTTCAACTTAATTATAAAATATAACCATCATCAGCTTGTACTAACTACATGATCTTTTATCTAATTACATCCCCTCCCTAGCTAGTTATCTCATCATCATTTTGAATTAAATTAGCATTGCATATATCGATTGGGTTCCTCATCCGCTAATTAATTAAAAGAAAATTATATACTAATTTAGTATATATATCGATTCGATTCCCCATCCACTAATTAATTAAGTTTTTTAATTACTAATTAAACTCCTCAGAAATAATCTTCACTTTGACTATAGCAAGTACAACGATATTTTAAAAAGTATACGCAGTGGTCTCTTTACAATGACCAGTTAGGTAAGACTGTAGGCAGCTAGCAAAAAGCCTCTTCTTCAGACGCCCACAACTTTCATTTTCGCAACATTTATCTCTTGGGATTGTTTTTTCTAGGCAGTCACACAGTAGTTGATAATTATATAATTGCTTGGGACCGGCCTCCTTCGCCTTTGGCTTTGGTAAGATAGGGACGAATCCTCAGAATCCTTTTTTGCTTTAGCAAATGTTTGTATGTAGATTTATTAATTTATGTAATAATTATAATATCACTCTTACAACTAGCTAGTGCATATTAGCAACCTTCAATGTAGGGCATGAAGACTTTCATCAGTTTGTAAGACAATTCAGATATTAGAGGAAGAAAAGCATTCTTATGCTTTTTCTGTATTATCTTAACAATATAAAAGAATTGTGTCCCCGGGATTTTGTAACTTGTTCAAACTAATTAAGTAGAGCTTTCGGTTCGTGCTGATATAATAAAGGTTGTTGCTATGTCTCGTCTTCTTAATTAGATTTTAGTTCTCTGATACTTTCACTGTGTCAAATTGGGAAGAATCCAAATATGCATGTAAATAATATAAATGAAGCTAATAGGAGAAAAATGACAATAAACAAGTCAATGAGAGAATAATTAGTAAACTTCTTCACGTGGTTTCTATTTCATTTCTCAATCTCTATATATATTTGATTACAAATGATAATGACTATTCATAACTAACGAAGCATATCAATTTACTGTGTATTTAGTAATACACTTTTTCGAATCTTAAGGTATTTTATATATTACATCTTATGAATTGATTAGTGTGGAACACAATTCATAATATATTTTAAAAGGCGTGATACAACACATATTATGTGGTTATTTTTACAATTTATTTTTTAAAATCATTAACATGAATATACATTATTTTTAATAATTAATAGATAAGCATATCGTATAACACATCTTCCATTATTTCTCATATTTTTTCAAGTGAATTTCGAGACATAGTTGACTATACATATTCATCAATTATTTTGGAGAAATGCTCCAATGGAACATCATACTTCTCAAAGGACACTTGTCTTCACCGTATAAAGAAATCGAAAAGTCAATATCTGTCTGACCTGTTCCGTTGTCAGCATTCCGTTCCTTTTCTTTTTTTTTTTCTCCCTTTAGCTAAATAATGTTCAATTAATTAGTCTGCAAGGTGTTTACCTTTAGAGCTTGATTTCAAATAAACATATTTATTTGATCACCTGAATTCAAATTTAAAAAATAATAAAAATTGATTTAGATTTTATTTATCTCTCTAACTTAAAAATAAAAAATAAAAGTCTTTATATTGTTTGAACCATTCTCACAAATTTTTTTTCCATTATGTCATTTTTCTTATATTATGAAACAAATTTATATGTTTATTTATAATAAAAGGAAATATTTGAATCCACTAATTTTTTTTCTATACCTACTTTTTTTAAGAAAGTAATTATCAGACTATAGCTTCTTATTTTAATTCACAAAGTCTCAAACATCACAAAATTACTCTTAATTAACCATTTTAAAAACCTTCATTGGTTTCTCTCTCTTTCAATTTTCTTGAAATGACCAAATATATATATAAAAGAAAGATTTCACCTTTGGTTTTTTAATAATTTGATCAATGCATTTCAAGAAGACTTAGGAGACCCATTTAACAAAAATTGACAAAAGTATAAGAAGGCCGGTAAACTCAAAATTTAGAAACCAAAACCCAATTTCACTATCCTTATTACTAATTAATGAATTCGTAAATAATTTTAATTTGTGTTGTCCTTATTCCTCAACCTCAAAGTCTCCTCCCACCAAGTCTCAAATCCACGTTCCACCGCAAATCCATCCACTCCAGGGGAAGAATTAACACCTGAATGAAAAAATAATAAATAAATAAATAAAAGGAAATTAAAAAAAAAATACACACACAAGGAAAAGTATACAAACCAGGATACTGTCGACGAACGGACACGGCACCAAGTCTGTAAATAAACCCCCTCCCTACAGACGGACAAACGACAAGTGTCAATCAAATCGGTAAAGGTCAGTCATTAAACACAACGCAAAAAATTAAAAAATTAATTTTGAGAAAAAGGAAATGGTGAATTTAACGGACTGATGATGCCTGCTGAACTATTGAAGCTGATCCAAATTAACGCCAATTTGAATGAACTAAACTCATCTCACTGTAATTAATTAATTTGATTTACATTTAGATCCAAATTTTAAATTTACACACACACATATATATATATATATAGTATTTTGGTATATACAAAATTGATTAACAGTATATATTATTATATATAATTAGCGAATGATCCAAAAATCCTGCTCCTGCAAGTTATTGATTGGTCCATGACAAATCATCCTCCTCAGCTATGGACATGATAGACAATCGGCTTGGCAGCAGCTGGAAACCGGAACGCCGTCGTTGCTGGTGAGAAGACGGTCGAATCAAAGCCGCCAAAGCTCTCTTCACCAAATCTCCTCCCTCCACTCCTCCAATCCTCACCAGGGAGTTCGTCATCGCCGATCTCCTTGCATCCAGCCGATTATTCGGCGAGTAATTGGTAACAGCCTGCGAGGAATTGAAATTCTTGTGGAGGCTGCAGCGGAAGGAACCACGGTGCGTCGTAGGAGAACACATGCACGTCCGCTTCGGTTTCGACGACTGATGAATTTGATTTTTCAAAACCTGAACCCGACTGGTAGTACTAGTGGTAGTACGGGACGTGGGGGACAAGCGGTTCGGTGAAACAAACCGGACTGAGTGAGCTGACGTGAAGTGAATCGATTTATTGTTACCGTAGAGGCTGACACGTGTCGGAGAAGCAGATCTGTGGAAAAACGTGGAGGATCTGGCCGAAGAGAAGCTTGACGATGAATAAGCAAAGGCAGCAGAAGAAGAAGAAGACGAAAAAGAATGAGATGGTGAAAATGAAGAGGATGTGTAATGAGAGTTGTAGAATCTGCCGGAAGGGGAGAGAGACCGAAGGACTCGACCGTTAGAGGATCTTCTAGAATAGGCGGCCGCCATTTCTGTTGCAGAGAAAAGAAATTACTATTATTTTTTTTTAAAGAAACCGTGTTTGGCTTTTCAGTTTGCCAAACCTAGCTGCATTCGAGCCACGTATTTATACTGTTTTAGCCGAGAGGGCTCCAGTGATAGTTTACGATATTTTGCTTTTCTTGCCCACTTTACTTCTTATTATTTGAGTTCACCCACTAAATTTTGTTTATTCTTATTAATGAGATCGTTTTCTCCATTTCTTGAATTCTGAATCATGACAATGAGATTGATCGAAAATTAGTACTAAGGACACTGCTTCGTGCATATTTTGACGAATTTGAATTTGTTGATTGGTGTAGTTGTTTCAGTTAATTTTAGAGTTCAAAAGAAGTAATATTGACTCATATTTTTAATTTTATAGTTCAAAATAAGTAAAATTGATTCATATTTTTCTATTTATGTTTTTTCTACATGTATCTTTATTCAAGAAGCTGATATTTTAACTAGATATGTTTTGAGTTCAAATTCATTTATTTGGTGGAAGAATTCCCATCTCACTTGATTTCAAAAGATTATTAGAGGTTCTATCATGATTATTTTATACATAAGGTATACATCATGTTACAGGAATTATAATCAGATAACTGATGCTTTAACTAGATATGTTTTGAGTTGTTGTAATTCGTTTATTTGGATGGAAGAATTTCCGTCTCACTTGATTTGTAATCTTTCAGAATTGATAATTTGTTACACAAAAATTTTCATTCCAAAAAAAAAATTAAATGAATGTGTTAAGACATGAACATTATTTGCCTCTTGTTAATAAATTTGCGATTGAAAACAAAATGCTTTTGTAAATCATTAATTACTTAATTGAAAAGGCAGAAGACAACCCAATTGGTCGATTAAGTGAAAGTGAAAATTGATGTAATGATGTCAGAAATTAGATATCTGTATGATCATGTTAACGTTACTGATGCTGGGTTGATGATTATTATTTATTTAGCTTACGTTCTCTGGATATGGTTGGTCTGCTTCCAATACAATTATTAATCTTGCTGCTTAAGCCAGCTATAAAATGCTTTGATTCTTAAAAATTATCAGTGCAAGATATGAATCTACATGTATCTTTAATTTTGATATTATTCATACATCACTATAGCTGTTAATCAATGCAAGATTTGAATCAAAAGATCCCTATGTGGGAATAGTTGTTAAGGAGTTAATTTGATTAGAAGCATGTGAATGAGATAATTTACATATACATAGCTCCATTATTGTTAATTATTACTATTATTATATATATATATATATACACACACACACACACAGACGTACATACTTGGTGAATTAGGAATGTATCATCATTAATAATTGCGGGATCTACATAGAATATAATACGTTTGGTTTTGGAGCACCTGGTGGATGGCAATGATAGCTTTTGCTAGATTAATTCGTTTACAGTAAGAATAATTAAACAAAATTTATTTATAAGCAGCAGAAATCGCTGATCTTTGGATTCATCAATTGCTAGTTCATCATGATCTATCATCAGCAAAACTATAATGTTGGATTAAGTTTATTAAACAAAATTTGATACCAATTACCGAGGCTTCAATTATATATGACTGCCTTAAAAGAATCAAGAAAATGATCAAATGAAGCTTTATTTGTAATTTATATATATGAATTTCCAGGGGGCCTTTAAGCATAGGCAAGCAGCTGTTTAGACCGCCATATTTTAGATAGACTCCACTGTTATAGTTTTTTTCTAATAATACTCTAATTAATAATATTTTTTTAAGTAATGTATTAGGAAAGCCTATTTTGTAGATATCTCTCTAATTAATAATTATTCTACAATTAAGATTTATTTTTATACAAATTCTACATTTAATATCCTTAATGTTAAAGAACTATTATTAATAATATTAACCGTTAATTCATTCATTATACGTACTCCCAAAAAAAAACATAAATTCTTTACCTTTCAAGTTTCTTATATATATATATATATATAAATAATGACACATACACTCCCAAGGTTTGGGAAATGGTCATGGAGACCCAAGTTTTTAAAATTTTTTAATAAATACAAATATAATTTTAATAGTTTAAGTGTAGACTAATAATATTAAAATATTTTTAATATATAAGATAATTTTTAAAATATATATTGTTATATTTATTTTAATAATATATTTATATCTATTATAAAAATTTTTAAATAAGTTTTTTTGGGTTAAACAGATTTTACAATTAGTAAAATATATATCATGTAATAATAATATTAAAATTATTTTATATAATATTGAAAATAATTTAATTTTTTACATATTTATTTTAATATTATGTTTCTAATTATCATAAAATTTAGTTTAATATAACATAAGATCGTAAAATACTAAAATATTTTTTTAAATATTGAAATTTTATTAAAATTTATATATTTTTACAAATATTTTAATATTAAATTTCTATTTATTATCAAACATTGAAGTGAATTTTTTTGAACGAATAGAATCAAATGATATTATAATTAAAAGAGAGTTTTAGTGTCCCTAATTAAAAACTTGGGGTCTATACAACTATTTCTCTAAATTTTGGAGTGTAGGTATCCTTTTCTCTTTTTGTAATTATTTGAAGTAAAAAAAAATATCTTTTTAACAAGATCTTTCTTTTTTTTTTTAGGATTTTTTTATTATTGTTAAAATTAAAGCTATAATTAAAAAATTTGCCAAAAATTCTAGAGTCGGCCCTGTGAATTACTTTTGCAAATCTAGACTCTAGAGGGTCTCGATTCTTAAAAATGTGACAAGATGATTCAAACTTAATAGCTGGCTACGCACATACGACTTCGAAAAGCATATCCAGTCAACAAATTTGCCAAAAGAGACCACCATGAAGCAGCTTGTTAGAAAAGTTGAGTCAAGCTCAAGCATATTTGAATCATTTTCCTTCCTTCTTCTTTCCTGTCAGGTAATTAACCAATATAATTGATAAGCATTAATTAAAATGGTGGCCCAGAAGTGAACTAGTTACCACCCGTCTGGAATTGCATGGCTATGGCAAACTCTACAATACGAATATGATGAATATCCTTAACTGCCAAGACATGATTCTCGAATCATGCATGCTAGCTGTTGCTGTTGATCATTATAGGACATTTATTAACTTTTTTTTAATTTTCTGTAATAGTAATTTTTTTTTACTACACAGGTTAATTAAAAAAAATTATTTCTCTTAATGTGGTTCAAGTCCAAATAAAATAAAAAAGATTTTCTTATATTACTAGGCACACATATGATATATCAATAAAATTAAATCTAATTTTGAGTAGTAGGTATACTTCATAAATTCACTACAACCAAAAAGGGCTTTAGCGACGAAAACAATCGTCGCTAAAACATACAATTTTCGTTGTTAAAGGCTATAGCGTTGGAAAAATTTTAATTGCCACTTCGTCGCAATAGGAGCGCCACATTAAGTCTTTGGCGATAAATTTTTAAATTTAGTCCAAAAACACGTTTTTAGCAATGAAATTACTATTATGTTTAGAAGTTAACTAATTATTGTTTGTGTTTATTTGCAGGAAATATTGAAGATCAAATACACCAAGATGAAGAAAACCAAGAAATTTATATTCATTTGTAAAATTTTTCTTTCAAGAGAATAAATATTTAATTTTGCAATTATTTCTATATTTTTCATCAATAATAATAAGTCTTTTTGAATTTGAATTTTGTCGCTAAAGGTCTAAAATTTTGGCGAAAAATTAACCGCCTTAAATCTTTAAACAAATATTTTTAGCGACGAACTTATAACTTCATCACTAAAAACACACATTTAGCAACAAAAGTTAAATTTCGTTGCTAAAACTATTTTTTACGAAGAAACCGATTTCATCGCTAAAACATATTCTTTACAAGTCAAAGAGTTTTAACAACGAAATCATTTCGCTGTTAAAACTTTTTTTGAGACTAAATTCAATTTTGTCGTTAAAACTATTTTTTGTGATGAAACGGATTTCATCGCTAAGATATATTCTCTACATGTCAAAGAGTTTTGCTAAAACTATTTTTTACGACGAAATTCATATTCTTTACATGTCAAAGAGTTTTAGCGACGAAATCATTTAGTCGCTAAAATTAATTTTTTGTGACAAAACAGATTTCGTCGCTAAAACATATTTTTTGACATGTCAAATAGGTTAGCAATGAAATAGATTCGTCACTATAGACAATTTTGGCGACAAAAAATGTCGTCGCTCTAAAGTGCAATGTCATCGTTGAAATTATAATTTCAGCGACGAAATAATTTGTTGCAATATATCTAATTTTGGTCATTCAAAGTTTGGGCGCCAACATTTTTTTTTTTTGCCTCTTAATTTTTTGGCGACGCACAAAATTTTTAATCACAATATGTCCTTTTTACCAACGAATCTTTTGTCGCTAAAAATGATAATTAAGTATTATTATTTTTTCCTCAGTACTTATGGCAACGAAAATATTTTTGTCGCTTAAGACAAATATTTTTGAAGTGATAGTTTTAAACTTTTCTCCTTACTTGTACTTAAATACCATTTAGGACCAACAAGCGCGTAGATCAGTTGGTTTGGGGCTGTTCTAGCTTAACCAAGTTCTTCGGTTCAATGCTTGGGAATGCAGCTGCGTTAAATACTTGTTGGAAGAGCTTTGCCGCCCTAGTGGTCATACCCGGCTCGAATCTAGATTAGTCGAGGCTCAATGTGGTCATCGGATACCAGATGGTTTAATACACCGAAAAAAATACCATTTAGGACTGCTATTGAAGAGGTGTAAAATGATGCAAAATAATACATCTTACATCAATTTTGATTCTTTTGAAAAACATTAAAAAAATAGTTTTTCAAAATATGATTTTTGAGAAAAAGTTTTATCCTTAATAAAACATCACATATATTACATAAACTCAAGACTATCATTATTCGATTTAAATAAAAAATCTGTATATAAGGTAATTTATATTATAATGAGTTTTTAATTTAAATTTGTAAGTTTTTTTATTTTTTTAGTAGCTCTTATATTAATTTATGTTTTCACCTTCTATTCATAAGTTTTAGGTATAATCAATATATTTTATGTTTTATTTTGTATATAATGCTGATTTATAAGCATTATGTAACATTTATAAGTTTTTGTTTTGTTTAGTAGTAAAACAATAATTTACCACTCTTATATTAATTTACTTATTTTCTCTTCCATTTATAAGTCTTGTGTTTTATTTTTAAATTTTAAATTTTATTTTACAATTAATGTTGATTTACTAGTTTTATATTATACTTGCAAGTTTTTATTTTATTTACGAATAATACATCAATTTACCAGTTTTATATTAATTTACTTATTTTACCTTTTCTTTACAAGTCTTATGTTCCATTTTCAAAATTTATATTTTATTTTCCACTTAATGACGATTTACTAGTTTTATATTATTTTTGTAAGATTTTGATTTATTTACCAATAATAAAACTATTTATTAGTTTTATATTAATTTACTTGTTTTGCATTCCATTTATAAGTCTTATGTTTCTTTTCTAAAATTTATATTTTATTTTACACTTAATATTGCTTTACTAGCTTTATATTATATTTAAAAGTTTTTATTTTGTTTATCAATAGTATATTAATTTACTAGTTTTATATTAATTTACTTGTTTTACCTTCTATTTTCAAGTCTTATATTCCATTTTCAAAACTTATGATTTATTTTGCATTTAATGTTGATTTAATAGTTTTATGTTATATATGTAAGTTTTTATTTTGTTTACTAATAGTACAATAATTTACTAGTTTTATATTAATTTACTTGTTTTACCTTCCATTAACAAATCTTATGTTATGTTTCTGAAATTTATGTTTGTTTTACAGTTAATGATGATTTAATAGTTTTATGTTATGTTTGTAGCTTTTTAATTTGTTTACCAATAATACATCAATTTACAAGTTTTATATTAATTTACTTATTTTACCTTCCATTTACATGTCATATATTCCACTTCTTAAATTTATGTTTTATTTTACAATTAATGTTAATTTATTAGTTCTGTGTTATATTTGTAAGTTTTTATTTTGTTTACCAATAATACATTGGTTTACCAGTTTTATACTGATTTACTCATTTTACCTTTCATTTACAAGTCTTAAGTTCTATTTATAAAATTTTTGTTTTATTTGGCACTTAATGTTAATTTACTAGTTTTATGTTATATTTATAAGTTTTTGTTACATCTACCAGTGGTCATCAATTTATCAATTTTATATTAATTTACTTGTTTTATCTTCTATTTACAAGTCTTATGTTTTATTCTGTACTTATGTTGATTTATTAATTTTATGTTATATTTAGAAGTTATTGTTTTCTTTACCAGTAATACATCAATATACTAATTTTATATTAATGTGCTAATTTTACCTTCCATTTACATGCCTTATATTCCATTTTCAAAAATTATATTTTATTTTACAGTTATTGTTGATTTATAAGTTTTATATTATACTTAAAAGTTTTATTTTTAATTTACATATTTTACCTTTAATTATGGTATTATTGTCGTGATTAAAATCACGGGATCATAGAATGACCCTCATAAAGTCTTTCCATGCATGTATGCATCCCACGTTCGTGGCATTTAATTTGTGCTAGCAAGTAGCTACTGCCAAATTAGGTCACTATTAGTAGGGGTGGGCGCTTCAGTTTGGGCTGCAACCCGCTGAGTTAGAGAATTCAACCCAAACGGTTTGAAAAGATATTTCGGTTCGGTTTCAAATTTGGTTTGGGTTTAGATTTGGGTAATAATTTCATATTCAATTATAGTTTGGGTTGCAATTTCGGGTTTAAAAAATTCATGACAGCTTAAACATAAAATTTACTTCTGTTTATATTAAATCAAGCATTATAATTTACCAAAAACACACAATTCTTAACTAGACAACAACACAAATTATAGACAAAAAGGCCACAACAAAGAAACCAAAAAACTTTGAAGCATAAAAATTTAATTACTTCATACACGAAAATTTGATTATACACCACTAAATTTGATTCATTTTTTGCATGCATTAAAATATACAAGTTTACTTTGCCAACAACAACACTCTCATAATCAGCTCCAAGGTGCAATCAGACATATGTTTTCTTAAAATTAATCTTATAATAAAAGTATTTTGTTTGATTTGGAGAAAGAAAAAAATAAACAGATCATCCTTACCAATTACCATCAACATTAAGTGGAGACCTACGAGCTTGCTACATCGATGATTAACCTTCGGGTGCTGCAACGCTGACGGCCAATGAGATGGAAATTCCAAAAAATAACGTTGACGGCATTACTAGTGGGATGCGGCATCGGGTGGCATTAGGTGAAACCTACTGCTGCTGGCGCAGAGTTGAGAGATGACTGTTGACGACTGATAGCGAGCTGGCAGTGTGGCGTCGCTAGGGAGAGTTGAGAGAGTTAATCCAAACCGATTAATAAAACTGATAGGTTTTACATTTTCAATCCGTTCAGGTTTTAGCTTCGAACGGAACTAAACTGAAACTCGAAATAAATTTTAGGTCTGGTTCGAAATAACTTTCATGTTCGGTTCGATTCGGTTCAACCCTTCCAGAATGCCGACCTTTAGTTGTTAGTTATTATAAAGTAAAATAATGACTTGGATCAATTTCTGTTAACTCATAATTAAGTTTTTGAGCAATGACCTTCCACTTGTTTGTTTGTATGTATGTAACGAGATGGCAATACTGGACCTCCACGCAAATGGAGCAATACTAGGCCCCCTATTTGAGCAATGCTAAATGAACAAAAGCATAACAAAACAATGACAAAAACTTTTGTCTTTAGTCAATTATGAGGATTTATGGAAAAAAGAAAAATTTTAAAAATTCACTAAAAGACAAATATTTTTGTCATGGTTTTGTTATGCTTTTGTTCCTTTATTCATTTTCCTTGCACATATCGTACACGGTCCTTCCAAATTAAAGTTAATATAATATTATATATAACTTCCACATTAATTCACAGGAAAATTCTATAATACCATGATTAAAATTATGACATTAATATCGTGATAAATATAAATTTTATAAATTATATATAAGAGTAATAAATGAAATATAAAATAAATAAATTATTATAAGAGTGATAAATTAGTGTTTTAAAATTATAAACAAAACAAATACTTATGAAATAACATAAAACTTGTAAATCAATATCAAACTTAATTTTAAAAATAGTTTATTTATTTAATTTATTTAAGCAAAGAAAAATTTACTCATCAATTGAAAACAAAAAATTTGTACGAAAAATAATTGAAATAAGTTTTATTAAATTGGTTTAACCATAAATTCTATATTCATGCTATGATATTTATAAAGTTTTTCTTTCATTTTTTATCATAGTATTTGCTTACTATACAAGTTAATTAAGCAAAATTATTTTTCTTGATGTGAATCAAGCCAAAACAAAATAAAAAGACATTCTTATATCATTAGACATATATGAAATATTAATAAAATTGGCTCTATTTTTAATTTTATACATATTTCTTGTAGTTTCAAACTTTGCTTCTTACTTATATTAAAAGATCGTTTGGGGTTGCTGTGGAGGATGTTTAGAAGGATACAAAATCACTTATCTTACAAACAATTTTGAAAAATATGAAAAAAAAGTTTTCCAAAATTTGATTTTAAGAATAAATTTTATCCTTAATAAGATTTCACATATATCATCATATGTATTATATAAACCCACAGTTGTCATTATTCAATTCAGAAATTTAAAAACAGTAAATATATAAGTAATCATCATTATAATGAGTTTTTATTTTATATTGCTAATTTTATATTTTTTTAATAACTCTTAAAATAGTGCTTATTTGATCTAGGATACTTGATATTATTAAAGTGCGGGAAAGCTATTAAACCATATGGTTTAATAGTATAATTTCACTACACTATTAAACCATATGGTTTAATAATTTTTTCAGACTTTAACAAAGTCCAGAATCCTAGACTGAAACATTTTTAACTCTTATAATATTTACTTGTTTTACATTTTATTCACAAGTCTTCTAATTCACTTAAATAATCTATAAGTTATTTTACACTTAATGTTAATTTATAAGTTTTATGTTACATATGTAAGTTTATATTTTTTTTACCAATAATACATCATTTTACCACTTCTATGTTAATTTACTTATTTTAAATTTTATTTATAGGTCTTATGTTTTATTTACTTAATTTTTATTTTATTGTACGCTTAATATTAATTTACAAATTTTATGTTATATTGGTATGTTTTTGCTTTATTTACTAAATATATATCAATTTACCAACCCTATATTAATTTACTTATTTTACCTTTCATTTACAAGTCTTATGTTTCATTTACTTTATTTATGTTTTCTTTTACATTTAATGTTGATTAACAAGTTTTATGTTATATCTATATATTTTTATTTTATTTACCAATAATACATTAATTTACCGCTTTTATGTTGGTTTACTTATTTTACCTTCCATTTACAAGTCTTATGTTTCATTTGCATAATTTATGTTTTGTTTTACACTTAATAATGATTTACAAGTTTTATGTTACATCTATAAATTTTTGTTTTGTTTACCAGTAATACACCAATTTACCACTCTTATATTAATTTACTTGTTTTACCTTTCATTTATAAGTCTTACGTTCTATTTACATAATTTATGTTTGGTTTTACACTTAATGTTGATTTACAAATTTTATGTTAAATTTATATTTCTTATGTTTCATTTACATAATTTATGTTTAATTACGGCATTGATGCCGTGATTTTAATCATGGCATTCACGAGGAGGGAAAGGGGAAGGGGAACCACAACGACTCAGAAATTAAACAGATCATGAGGCATACTTCCCAAATTTTTTAGAATACAAGCACCATAATTTAAAGCTCTAATTTCATGTCCTCTTCATTATTTCCATGTAGGATATATATACATGACTCTGCAAAACCTTATAGGATCTAATTAACACGAAAATAATAAGAAACTGATATGAAATGAAAGCACGAAATTGATATGAAATGAAAGCAGTCAAATATATATATTGAAGAAACTGCAACCCCATTTCTTCTATTGACATCATTCATCAAACAAAACCTGGAAGGCGTGGGTGGAAATTCCTCCTCCTCTAGAGATCGTGGCTTGATGGCTTAATTATTTGTAGGAGAAATGATTTGAGTGCATCTGTTTTGCCATCATGGCCAATTCCCATTGACCATTGACCATTGACCATTGACCATTGACTTGATCTCCTTGAAGATCTCTGCATATTCCTGTGGATGCCGCACCTGAATGATCCTGGATGTGATGTAGGAGAACACAAGCATGTTCTTCTTGTTGTTGGCTTATGTGATGACTTTGAATTGTTGGAATTTGAAGAATTTTTTGAGGCCATGGAATTGTTCAACCTCACAATATTATGAAATCTTCAAGTTGATATATTTAGGGATTCTCTAATTTGTTCAACCTCACCCCATTTTCAGAAAATAATTATAAAAAGTGCACATTATTTTTAAAAATTTTTAAATAAAGAAAAATTTTGAGGAATTAATCAGTTAAATCTATCTTAATTTACTTTTTTGTGACTTATATTTTTTTTATTATATTTGATTACAAAGACTACTTTGGCATAAGTTTAACTTGACTACTTTGCTCTTATAAGGTAAAACTACCAAGAATTTACTTTTAACTTCAATATTTTTCTAATTTTATACTAAACTCATTGTTTTTAGTACTACTTCATTAGTATGATTGTTATTAACCTTTAATTAAACTATAGTTAAACTAACATAGTGTCTTTATGGCACAATATTCATATAAATTATTGGGCTATCAAATTTAT
Organism: Clausena lansium; assembly: GCA_030449835.1. Lineage (NCBI taxonomy): Eukaryota > Viridiplantae > Streptophyta > Magnoliopsida > Sapindales > Rutaceae > Clausena > Clausena lansium. The sequence goes on from JASUUF010000257.1 coordinate 8,524,429, forward strand.
GTTATTTACACATAAGGATTGTGAAATAATAATTAAATTTCATAAATATTATTATAAGCTACAAAATTAAGTACATAAATTATTAGATACAATAACTCATGTTTATTGGGATAATTTAGTCATTTTATATCATAATAATAAAATAGTAAAATAAAATTTATATTAAAGTTTATAATCAAAGATGGTCAAAGAGCCTAAGAAAAAAATTAATAGATTGATTTAATTAATTACATGTACAAAATTTTTATTAATTTATAATTTTTTAAAATATTATAAACTCGTTGTAATTATGTTCTAAAAGTGCGATGGATTTTAAAAAATAGTGGGTAAAAATATCCCCACCCTAACATAAGTATAATTTGTATTTACCTTTTGTAACCATTGCTTTCATAGAATGTTACAACTTAATTTATTGAATAGAATTACTAATCCACCCTTGACGCAGAATTAAGCTTGGAAGGGGAAAGCAGTCTTTGTTTAATAGCTGAAATGACAATTTTTCTTGCTTACGAGTTACGAGAGAAAAAAAATTTAGAAATGTCTCTCCGTGGGTGGTCCAATGCAATTGACATTTGGAAGTGCAGCCTCTAGCTAGTTTTAAGGAAGGTTAACGGTCCCACTCTCATGGCTTCAAAATGGGTAGAAGTTTTGATTTAATTGACTTTTACAGTGCTTTCAGTAAATAAATAAAGGGTTCATTCCGTAATGCCCCCAAATCTTTCGATATTAAATCAAAACCAATAGCACTCAAAAAAGATGCAAGGTGGAAAAAAAATTGAAAGCCATGAGCAAAGATAAGAGAAAAGAAGAAAATGGGGAAAGTTATTTAGTTAGTACGGGTTTTGATACATTTTAAGGGACATTTGGGATTTTTGAAAATTGTAGGATGAATATTACAAGAAATTGAGAAGAAGAGACAACGAAAAAAAAAGGAGAAAAAGAAATGAAGAAGGAGACAAAATAAAAAGAAGAAGAAGAAACGAAGCTGCAGAAAGATGGAAAAGAAAAAAGGAAAAAAATATTGGGATTATTAATTTTTATAACTGAATTTTCCATTTTACCCTTTAAACATTAAAGATAACAGCCAAACTGACGGTTTTAGGTGTATGGTGAAAAAAGTTGAAACAATTGGGTGCGCGGTGGAAAATGTTGAAAGATTTGGGGGTAGGGCGGAATTAACCCATAAATAAATTTGAAAAAAAGGGGGGGAAAAGGTGTTTTCAGTTTCATACCACGATGGTCGATGGATAAGATCAAATAGAAGTGTAATGTTATGAGGTTCATTCTAGTAAACCACATTAATAATTCTAGTCACACAAAATCTATTTATCATAGTCTTTCAGTTTGGTTTTTAAAAAAATAATAATTTATGTATATTGATGTCCTAAAGACGATTGAGTGGGGAAGGGAGCCAGGCATTCAGTACCAATCCAACCCAGCTCAATTCAACGAAAATTTGATTTTGAATGCCACCGCCCTCCTTCAGGCTCCTGTCCTCCTGTCTTGTCTTCTTTTATCTATTCTATGAAGCATTCATTTCATTTGTCAGCCCCACGCAGAAAGAAATATTTGCACGTAATGGGCACGAACCTAAGAATCCGGATCCCACTCAAGTTGAAGTTTGATAATGACTTGTCACTAGCTTTTTGAAAAGCATTTCCCTTTGGTTTTGGCCATTCTCACTGTATCTCTGCGTTAGTCACAATAATGTAATGTGATGCGGTGTCACCTCACCTTTGGGGGCCGTTTTGAGTTTTGGAAAGTGGATTGATTCTGCTTTTAACTTTTACTCAAAAGGGACAGGGTTACAACTGCATGGGGAAAGTGATATATATTATATGGCTGATTCTGATATGGTGAGCGCTGTTGCTCATCATACAGCACATGTATCCGCTTCACATTTTGATAGCAGTATAATGAGACCTACCTCTCCCTCAGCTTCAGCTATCAGATCGCGTTTTATTATATGGCTTCATCACGATTAAGTTGATGTTGACTGCTCAGCAAGATAGGGAATCTGTTACTGTTTACCCTAGTCGATAAGCCAGCCACCAACATTTCAAGGGTCCGCACCGCGCCTATTCTTTTTTCTATTTTGATTTTGATTTTGATTTTCTAAAGCATATTACATTAAGTACAGCATACACCTTTCACTTTAAAATTTGGTAAAATATTCTTATCTTTTTAAGCATTAATTTGCTGTTTTTCAGAGATACTTTTACCCACAAAAAATAGATTTTGGTTCCAATATGTGATCTTCTCTTATCAGATGCACCCATAAAACATGAAGCAGCCTCCAAAAAAATAATTCATTATCTGATAGACAACACAACAGGTCAACAGCACCAAGTCACTGCAGAATATTCAAGCCTAAAGTGTTTATTCCACTTTATTGGAAAATTTCTATTGAAGCCTAATAATAATCGACATAAATAAAAAATTTTATAACCTTGTAATACTCAAATATGCAAAATAAAAGGTTTACTACCAGGTTTTAAAAATTCCTAGGGAGTTATATCTGGGCTTGCGGAGGATCAAGCCATAAGATTTTTTGTGTAAACACGATGCCTTCGCTCCCTTGCATAGATTACCCAGAAGATTAATGACAGCATCACAGCAGCAGATACCATAAACAATCCAATGTAGATCCATTTAGAATGGCGCTGCAGACTAGGACAATGGTCTCTACTTATGTCTGTGAAAGTGTCCCGCACAAACGTACAGTCTTGCAGATTAACCAAGAATGGACCATAATGGTATAAAGCATAGCTCACATTCACAGCAGAAGCCATCTGATTGTGCAAGGTAGGAGTCAACCGGCCAGGAGTTTTACAAATCCCAGACGATGAAGGCTGACAAATATAGTTCTTCCATACCTGTTTCAAACAGAAACCAATCCGATTTACAGTTCCTCCTTATTCCTTAAAAATGCATTTGGTAAATTGTAAAAAATTTTCTCAAGACACGGTTGATTTTAAGAGAATCCAAGAAAGGGATTAACCAAACATTTCCTTTTTACACACACACAAAACATATGAGGTCTTATTATGTTACACAATTCAATCACACTCACAAACACTTAAACTTTAACGCACATAATCTTGCAAGTAAAACTGGCATGCTATATAAGTCTAGCATTTTAAATTTTAATTATAAGCCTCCCCTTGATGTCTGAACTTGCTCAAGTCAGTATTTTGAAGCCCTTTTAACATCTATCATTTAAAATGGGCGCACTCTATTGATCTTACCTCTGTAGCATTGCTTAAGTCCACCTCACCAGCTACACATTGCCGATTTGTTAGATCAGAATTAAATGGGTTGCAAAGAACAGGCAACAATGGACCAGATTGATTGTAATATACTATTCCAGCTTGTGGCGGGAAGTTCCTGTTGACAACATTTATGATGATTCTATCAACCACAGATACAAGTTGGTTAGTTACAGTCTTGGTCTGTTTCAAGGTTTCTTGGGCTGTTGCATTATCCACACATGGGAGTATATCATCTAGAGCTGTATGGGCAGTGGGGTTCTTGACCCATTCATCCATTGAGACACATGTATCTGCAACCACACTAGTAGATACAAGAAACAATTTAGATCAAGAAATTATATAGTTCATAAAGTACCAGAGAATTCAGCGATGAGTTACATCAAACATTACTAGAAGTTAATGCCCAAACGAATAGTACACTAGTTAGACAAATGTTAATGCCATAGACCCAGATAATTCTTTCCACGGGAACAAGATGGAATCACACACGTTTGTGTTAGCACAAGCGAGAGTACAGGGGCATGCAAGATACAAACTTTTTCTATTTGAAGATTAAAATGTCCCAAAATAAACAATTTCATATTACCATTATTTGATTTGATCATTTCTATAATTCCTTAAAAGCTAGATATGGCTACTAAGAAGATTTCAAAATCTGAATGATCAAAGACCAGAACACAATTTATTTAGAAGGGAAATAAAAGAATTCTTCAAATAAAATAAGATAAAACTTACTTATGGAGGAGAAGAAATATGCCACACAAAATAAATGTGCCAGCGACCAAAATCCACCCAAGGATCACCAGGCTGCAGTAATGATTGTTTAAAAGAGTCTGAATAAAGAATTTTATATTACTCCTGAAAATATATAATTCAAATTGCAAAAGAATATAAAAGATGTTACTTACAAGTATACAAGACATTGCAATCCAAAAATGGAGAACACTGCAACAACAGTCACAATAGTAACATAGATTAATTAGATTAGATAGTAGTCACCTAGAAGATTAATGGTTGGTCGTTCCACATAGAAATGAGGAAAAGAGAATAGGACTTACAAAATCCAAGAAATGCAAGAAAGAGCATTACAGCGGCGATGATGATAAGAGCCAGTCCCCTGCAGCACACAGCCAAAAGATAAATTATTTTGATTATCAAAATACTACGTATTCCAAGCACCACGAACAGGTGAAAGGGCTATTAATTACACGCTATCCAGTGCATCCTTTATATCTTTTGAATTCTTCTTTGTCTGATAGGAAAGAGTGGTAGCAGAAGAGTTGATCTTCCGATCGATCTTGTCAATGTTGCTCTGAACATCAGGTGCAAGAGTAACAGAATTTACTCCAATCTTCTTAGCTGCAGTAAGATAATCTGAGACATTCTGGAGGTTTTCACTAGTAATATTTGCTTGTTGCACAACATAATTAAGCGTATCTAATGTACTGTTGTGAAATTTCCCTTGACCAGTGTACAGAACAATGCATCCAACACTGAAAATTAACATCATCATTAAGATTGCCACTACACAGTTGTTAAAAGTGAGCAAATAGTAAAAAGTGGAAGGAGGAGTGAAAGAGTTACATTGCAGAAATGGTGAAGAATATGAGGAGAATAAGCGAGAGGGCATAGCATGTTCGAGAATAGCCATACGGCTCTCTTCGACAACAGCAAAAACAGAGGCATATGAAGCACAAAGACAGCCCAAAGACCACAAACCAGATTCCAGCAATAATAAAAAATGGAGCTGCAGTAAAACTGACAGACTGCATTTTGGAAATAGGAATCAGGGTTAGAAGAAGCAACAATTAATCAAAATAAATTACTAGGCGAATCACACAATTAACTATTAGAGCATCAAAAACACAAATTGAAAAACAAAAATACTAGACACGAGCAAATTCGAAGTAAATAATAATAATAATAATTTTTATCAGATTATTGTGTATAACCAAAAGTTAGAACTTTATAAAAAAAATAATAATAATAAATCAAATTAACAGCTTACTCAAGAACAAGAACTCAGAAGGGATAAAAGGCTAAAACTCATCCTATAACATCAAAACATACATACAATATGTTAACAAATCGGAAAACAACTCATAGATTTCACATAAGCACAATCAGATACCGAAAATCAGAATAAAAACGAGTTTATTTTGATTGATTACATATGCAACAGTTAATTGCAAAACATCACAAGTAGCAAGGGTAATAAACACTGATATAGATGGGAAAAACTCACAGCCCAATAATGTTTATTGCTGATATTCCAACCACCCTTGTATTTATGAAAGTTATCAATAGGGTCTTTCCTCTGAGTTCTTTTCTCAGCCAAAATCAAAGTGGAGTTGTCTGTCGGTTCCTCTGCAAGATACCTCTTTACCTTCCATAACGACACCTCATCATACTCTCTCTCTACATACGTTTATACACCCACCATAAAAAAATGGAAACTTTTGCAGAACCAAAACGAAAAAGAAAAACGCAATCTTTTCAAAATATGGGCAACAAATCAGAGATTCAAAAAAATAAAAATAATAAAAGTACCTGGGATGGGTACAACAGTATGAAAATGAAAATGAGGAGGAGGAGGAGTTGCAGAAGTTTGGTGTGTGAAGAGAAAGAGAGAGAAAAAAATAACAAGAAAAGGAAGAAACAAAGGAGGGTTTGATCTGAAACATAACAACATTGTTTTAGTGTTGGGGGTGGTGGTGTAACAGCAACACTGTCTGTAACTGTGGTGTTGCTTTGCAGTTGTGTTCAATTGTGGTGATGTTTTTGGTGTTGGGTTGTGTCTGAACAAAAGAACAACTTCAACCACGCAATTTAACTCCGTTCTATTTTTGGAGGTCGGAGCCGCGTTCCTTGCTTTTTCACTCTTAATTAGCAGTTATCAAGAGATTTTTTATTCACTTAATGGGGTCTGCTCAGTCCTCTCCACACCCCACTCACTATCATATTCTTTTGACCAAAATATCCTTATTACTACTATTATCATTATTATTATTATTTTCTTTTAGTTGCTTTGATTAAAGTTTAAGCCTTAAGGGGTGCTTTGCTTTGTTTTGCCTTTTCTTTTCTTCTTACTTTTTTTTTTTTTTAAGGTCTTGGAGAAGCTTCTGTATTATATGTTATTCTTTGAAAGAACTTTTGTTTTAAACATGCTTTTGGATTGTAATTAAAGCTGCTTTCGTTATAGTGAAGTTTTTCTTCACTAGTAGTGACTAGTGAGGTTTAATTTGGGGAAAAAAAAATTGAAATGTCATTGTTTTTCATTTTTTATTTTCTTTTTACGTATTTATACAATAATGTCATTTATTTATAAAACAGATCAATGATCCTATTTTATCCAAGGAAAAATATCACACCTACTTGAACCATATATTGAAATATAAAAATATAATTTGTCCACACTTTTGGTTTTGGAACGTAGACTTTTTGCTCTGTAACAACTCTATCAACCCCCATATGTGATGTGAGTAACAAAGCTTATTCATCATCATTGAGATTTTGGTAGAAACCTTGTTTGATAGTGGCAGTAATGTCTTTTTAAAAGAAGAATGAAAGCGTAACAAGTAATTTGAAAACATTCCTAAAGCTCCTTAATTAATTTTTCCCAATTTCCTACCATTTATAATATTTTGAGATAGTTTGCTGTCGCCAACGCAAAAACGAATCATCAATACAAAATATAATAGGGAATTGATGGCAGTTTTTTTTTTTTTTTTTTTTTTGCGAAAGCTTTCGAAATTGATGGTTGTTGAGAGAGAGGAGATTTAATTTTTTTTAATAATAATCTTTAAGAAAAACTTATATAATACAACAACGTAGAGAGGATTCTTTTTAAATAAGATGGTAATGAGCTGGCTTAGGTTCGGGCTAAGCAAAATCCTAGCTCAGTCCTTTGACTCAAATGAAAGATCCTGAACTTAAAAAAATCTTACCCTTTAGGTTTAAGATCGAGTTAGACCCAACCCTCATCGAGCGATGTCGGGTTCGAGCTTTACACGAGTAGTCTGATTTTTGTTCTCTCTTTTTTTTAAGTAATATGTGGAATCTGATATATATTATTTATTAACCCAAAAATTAAGTAGTTTGCAAATAACTACCCATCAATTAAAATAATAAAAATAAAAATGTAGGTTTTTATTTCTAACATCATTTTTTTAATCTTCTATTTTTGACATCAAGCATCAATGGTAAAACCTTTTTAATTGAAAAAGAATAGAAAAAATGAATGCCTTCTTACGGTTGTACCTTATAGAATGATATAATGGGTCCAAAATCTTGTTTGATGCACAAAGTGATTTGAACTTATCAAGGTTTATCAACATATAAATTTATTGAACGGATTCACACAGTGGTAGTGACTAATCGGAATGGCGTCACGCAGTAGTTTGTGCAGGTGCAGCACGTCATTGGCGGCTCAAGATTATCTCTCTTTCCCTCCTGCGATGCTGCAATGTTAGTGTGGTAGTTTTGGTAATTGTCTGGTTTGACAACGGTGGTGCCAATAATTTTGGAGGTGAAAGTGAAAAGTTAGTTGAGAGAGATAGATAAAGAGTATTGAGATTTTGGGGAGATAGATGACAATGGAAACGAACCGAGGGATTAGGATTTGATTTGTTTGCATGTTTTGTGTGTCATATTTTTTGTTTAATTAGTTTTTGGGCCGAAGGTCTGGTCAGGATTTTTTAGTAAGATCGTAGCACTAATCCGATAGGATCGAGGCTAATATCTTGAGCTCTAATCTGATCCATAACCACTAAAATTCAAATTTTTATTGTATTATATATGTACTATTATTTTGTCTTAAAAGGTATGGTAAAATTGATCTAACCCAAAAAATTAAGGACGGTGCAAAGCTGTCCTCGAATAGTCAAATTAAGCAAAGCTTATATATTAATAGTAAAATAAATGTAATAAAAATATTTTATCCGTTTGCCGAGTCTATTTCCACATGTCAATCACTCTATTTGCCACATATTGTCTGCCCGTATTAGTTATATGTATATATTTGTTCCAATTTGCCGAGTCTTCGGGGTCACAATATATACATTTCGTAATAAGTTTAGATATTGGCAAATGGACAATCAATGACAGTGAGTGTCTGAGTGATGACATGATTTTTTTTTTTACAGGTGGAGTTTGATGACGAGTTTTATGGGTCCTATCCTGTCGATGGATATGTACATATTTATCTGATCTGCTTAATTAATTTGATATAAACATTTTATTAATTTCTCTCAAAATCTTATGATACAGGTGGACTAAACGATTGATCTACATGAGACGGTGCATTGAAAGAAAAGGAAAACGCAACCTTTAAAAAATTTGGGAAATTTACAAAATTAGTCAAAAAATTTTAGCCTCTTTCACAACTAACCACCAAAATTTTTTTTTTATCATAATTAACCAAATATCTGAATTTTAGATCAAAGTGTCCTCACTAGTTTCATCAAATTTACAAACACATGCCATTCTTACAAAATCCAGGAGGAATTGATACTCAAAACACTCTCTACACCTTTAACACTAACAAATGATCAAACATTCATCACTCTCAACAAATCAACGAATCTCATCAACAAGTTTTACACAACTGAAGATATAATAATCAATTATAGAGCTTAAGGAGGTTAGTGTTTGTTTTTATAGTATAATATAATCTTTTAAGGCATTAAGTTTAGGATTTAAGTTCAAAATTTATGTGTATTTTGTTGCAAATATTGTTATTTTCCATTATAAAAACAATGTGACTTGTTAAAATACTTAGCTTAAGTTGAGAAATCATTGAAAAACTGAACACCCGAGCAAAAAATGAAACCCATGATAAGTGGGACAAGTAGAGCTTAGTGCGACAAGCAGTGGGACAGGTGCCTGTCGCACATAAACAACATGCAGAGCTTAGTGCGACAGGCAGTGGGATAGGTGTCTGTCGCACATAAACAACATACAGAGATTAGTGCGACAGGCAGTGGGACAGGTGCCTGTCGCACATAAACACAGTGGGACTTATGTGCGACAGGCACCTGTCCCACTGCCTGTCGCACTAAGCGCTGCCTGTCCCACTTATTCAAAATTTATCGGGTAAATTGCGGAGGTCATAACTTATGATACGTGCGTCCGTTTTAGACGTATAATATACCGTTTCGAAGCTTGTGATGAGACGAATCAAAACCTAGAATTGCTTTCTCTATTATACCGTAAAAAAAAATGTGGTTGTATTTAAGTGCAACATGCACTAGTGGGACAGGTGCCTGTCGCACATAAGTAGCACTGTATTTATGTGCGACAGGCACCTGTCCCACTGCAACTCGCACATACTATTGCCTATCTCACTTAAATAAAATGTGTTGGGTAACTCGAAGAGGTCATAACTTAGGGTATATGCGGCCGTTTTAGGCGTCTAATATACCGTTTCGAAGCTTGCGATGAGACGAATTATTTCTAAAATTATTTACACCATTATGCCTTGAAAGAAAACAAAAAATTTAACTGTATTTATGTGTACACATAAAGTTGTATGTCACACGAACTGCGGTTGTTCACATTACCAGGTTTTGTAGCGTGTAATCATTTTTTTGTGTTTTTAATATATTTCAGGCTTCATGGATACAGTTGTGCTTCAAATGTATTACGATGGTTGGTGGGAGACGTTAGAGGATGGTCGTGTGGAGTATATGAATGCGAAGAATTCAGCTTTTATGATTCATAAAGATTGTACATTTGATCAGTTTCTTGCAAGAGTGTATGAGATTTTAGAGATTAATCGTGATGAATATATTATCTCTATGAAGACAACTTTAAGGTCTAGTAACACAACTTATCGTGCATGTTCACTGCATATGGACATATTTAATGATGAAATGGTCAAGGTTGTGTTACGTTTGGCCTTTGAGGTAAACTATGGGTGCATCCCTATATTTATTATGACATCTCCCCGAGTTCCATCCAAAGATGTTGTGCCACCTACAGAAACTGAAACTTCTTTTAGAGCAAATGACTCTGTCCCTAACATTGAAGAAGATGGGTTACCACAGATGGTGCCGTTGCAGCAACATTACTCGCCAATTCGTAACAACAATGACACCATTTATGATGATGGCATTACATTAGCAGACGTTGGAGGAGAGGTATTACCAGTGACGACGTCAATACAACAACGTTACTCTCCATTCCACAACAACGAATTCCGCAACAATCATGATCCTATTGATGACATCAGGAACACAGAAGCGGATAATGTTTGTGTGGAACTAAATAATAGTACGAGGGACACTCACTTCGATGGTCTAGTATTTGATGGGGGTGTCGGTAATTTCGATGTTCCTATTAATCATGAGGATGAGGGTCGATACGATATTCCTGGTAATAATAGAGACAAGCAACCTGTTCCTCCAATGGTCCGTTCGATGAGTACGACAGCAGTCGATCCCCTTACAAGTATTGCTCTAGTTTTGCCTTCAAACTTGGTTGCTCCAGACTTCGTTATAAGTGGAAATTCTGATTATATTGGTGTAGGTAAGTTATTCGCTGAGAAGAATAAGTTAATACTGGAACTGTGCAAAGTTGCCTTGCTGGATAAGTTTGATTTCAAGATTGCACGATCAACGACTATGCGTTTCGAGGCCCACTGTTCTTCAGAATCATGTAAATGGCGTATTCGAGCAACGAGAGCTTCGAATGGGCAGAATGTTCCTTGAGTAGTGAGGAGAGTCGACGATGTACACATATGTTCTAATGAGATGTTGCCTGGTGGTAGTCGTCAAGTAAGGAGCCGGGTTGTTGGTCATATTATCGCAGATAAATTGATTCAAGAAAGACGGATATACACTGCGAATGACATACGAGCAGACATGCAGCAGGAATACGATGTCCAATTATCATACCAGCAGGCATATCGAGCCAAAGAAGTTGGTCTTGATATAGTTCGAGGGACCCCAGCAGAGTCATACAACTAACTTCCCAAATACTCCCACGTTTTGACTTTGAGAAATGAAGGCACAGTTACTCACATGGAACGGGATGGAATTGCTAATTTCTTATACTACTTTGTTGCCCTTGGATCTTCCATCAAGGGTTTTTTACAATGCATCAGGCTAGTGATTGCTGTAGATGGAGCTCATCTAAAGGGGCTATATCATGGAAGCATGTTTGTGGCAACATGCTTAGATGGAAACAATCAACTATATCCGTTAGCCATTGAGGTGTTGGAATCAGAAAACAATGATGCTTGGGAATGGTTTATGGCGAAGTTACATGGAGTGATTGGCGATAGACCAGAGTTAGTATTTATCTCTAACCGATGCACTTCCATCAAGAGAGCCGTTATGAAAGTATTTCACAATACAGGCCATGGTGTTTGCTTTTACCATATAAAAGGTAACATAAAGTCAAAATTTCGGATGTCCCAAGCTCTTTGGGAGCAATTTGAGCCTGCCTTTATAAACGCTGCGAAAGAGTATGGACACGCAGAATTTAAAAAACAACTTGAGGGGTTGTGGATGCTCTACTCGAGTGCGGCTGATTACTTAGAGAATAATGTGGGTACGTGTAATTGGGCAAGGTCAGAGTTCGATGGTAGGAGGTACAGTATTCTTACCACCAACATCGCGGAGAGCGTGAATTCTTTGATGAGGGAACCGCAAAAATTTCCTATTACTCATCTTGTTGATCACTTTAGAAAAACATTGCAGCAATGGTTTTATGATAGGAAAATCGTGGCTGAATCGATGAGTACTCGGCTAACAACGTGGGTAGACGAAATAGTCACTGAGAGGAGAAATAAGGCTGAAAGAATGACCGTTAAGCCTGTGACTGGGACTCGATTCCAAGTCTTCGGTGGTGGTATTAAGGAGGGGTTAGTTGATATACCTAACAAGAATTGCTCCTGTAGAGTATTCCAACTTGATCAACTTGTCTGTGCGCATGCAATTACTGCTTACCTCGCCATCCGAGTTGATTACATAAGCCTTTGTTCAGAATTTTACACCAAGGAATCATTGGTGAGGGCTTATGAACAACCAGTGGAGCCGGTTGGCGACGTAACGGATTGGATGTTCAGAGGAAATTCAAGAGATGAACGTTTACCCACCAGTACAAGCACCTCAACCAGGTCGACGCAAAGAGCTCAGAATACCTTCGATCGGAGAAGATATAAACCGGAGGACTGTGAAATGTAGGCGGTGCAACCAACCGGGCCATAACCGCAAGCGATGTAAGAATCCCATTGCATCGAGTCAGAATTAGTTGTATCGTTCTGAGCAATTATGCTTTTGAAACTCTTATAAGTGAGGTATTTCACAATTATAATTGAGGTATTTCACAATTATATATAAAATAGTATTTACTCCATTTGGAGCTCTTATAATTATTTTTATAAGTCCAGAATTATTTTTATAACTCAACTTATCAGCATGTAACCAGTATGTAATATAATAACAAAAAATTGTAATGATTACAATGGCTTACAAGCCAATATCATCATTAAATATGTCAACGGCAATCTTCTTCCTAAAGTACTCGCCGTGGCTACTATTGAAATCAAATTTGAGTCTGAACATTAAATACATCGTAAACATCAATAAAAAAACACCGCAGTCACCACTACCAGGCTCTTGTTGTGGCACACCCTTAACTGCCACTAGCCATTGAGGGAATATGACTTCAAATGGCTTGAATTGCTCCTTGTACGTTTTATCATCGCGAAATTCTACCAATGAGTCATAAGCCAGATCTTCTTAGTACGAAAATCCACTCAGGCTAATATCCAATGATCACCGCCCATGTTCACAGGGATGAATACCTGCATATAAAAATTATCGTGACTTTAGTCTCGTTGTTATAGAATGACATCGTAAACTCATTACGTGTTAAAAATATAAAAAATTTACTTACTATATCGACATCCGTAAAGGATTTTGACAATATGTCATGACGCCCGTCAATAGTTGTTGCTATATTGGAATGAATCGATGTCACAATTACCGTTATTCCATAGCTGCTGTAAGAACACCTATACATATATTACATGAAAAATATGAAATCAAGAAGCCGTCGAATGATTAAGAGATAAGAAACTAAGTCATCTATTATATTTGTTAAAGTAATTACCCAAAAAAAAGTGTCCGTATGAGTGACACGCTAAGATAACGCATTCGGAAACTGCTGTTGCTTTTTGCTGATCAAGCGAAAATACTCATGAATATGCTGTAATGAACAGAAACATATTGATTAAAATATGCAAACTATATAGAATAGTAACAACACTTCAAAATATAACACTATATAATAATTACCTCGTCCTCTAGCCATCCCATTGAAGAGTGGCCCAAAAGTACTTGAAAGAATGAGTGCGAATGTCGGACTGAGCAGTCCACTGTAATTTTGCCATCAAACCATTGATCAAACTCATCATGTAGACGTGGATCCTGCAGTCCTCTAAGTGGATTTATGTCCACACTCGTACAGTCATCAATCTCACGGTCCATTCTTTCGAGGGCGGGAGATGGCTTTACCCTTCGTACTTGCTTGAATGGAGAAATCAAGTAAGGACTGTTGAAGACGTACGACGGTATGTATGGACGTCCAAACTTACTTATGCCCGGAGGCGCCTTTGTAAGGATTTGCACGCTCTCTCCACTGCCGTCCCCAATGAAACTATACAATGACATAGGAGTCTGCACATTCTGATTGCCAACATCATGGTACACTCCACAGTCATTCGGTGCCTGAAAATACGATAAGATGAACATATTAAACAAATATTAGCTTAAATCTAATTCAACATAACTGTTAAAGTATAATTTGCTCACTGGGTACGAGCGTCCACTTGGATCATCAATGTACGAGTGTTTCGACGAACCATCGGTATACACTGAGATAAATCCCATGACCGCTTGTCTAAAATCTTTTTGTTCTTTGCACTCTGCCTCAAAATCCGACTTCAGTTTAGAAATGAACCGATCAATCCTATTCATCCGTCGAATGATATAATCGTAATGATACTTTGTCCTCGACTATTACCAAAAAATATAAAATATAAAATGAGTCGTATATATAAGAATGATTTATACGTAAAGAGCTCAAAATAATAAATTAAATTACAAGTGACCTTTGAATCCTCCACGTCATCGGAATCGGGTGCTTGTTTGTGATTGTCATCTGCAGTAGGCTCATATTCAACGGAAGTCTGCTTCTCTTGTGTAGGGCTCGCGGTGTCGTGATGCACCGCTATTTCCCTTGTAATGGGCAGCTCATTGATTGAAGGTTGATGCTGTACCAAGTAAAATTAAACTAATGAGCCAAAAATCTTGAGTTTCAAAAATTCACAATCACCATAGTGTTATGATACTGAGATAACGATACTCACATTACAGACCCAACTGGGGATATATGGCACGTATTTCTCCACAATCTTCCAATATTTTTTGTCTTTCTCCTTCGAGTTTGGCTGGAAAGTTTGTAAAACGTTCCCCTGCATAAAGAATAAAAAACGGTTGTTAGTCTAATCATCTTGTAAGTAATATATATGAAAGTAGCATTATACATACACACACACACACACACACACACACACACATATATATATTACTTACAAGATGAGAATTGTCATTGAAAAACGAATAAACTTCACCAAAGTTTATTTTAGAAGAGGCGATGGGCTTCCACTTAACGATTCGGGGAATCTTCTTTTTCGTTTTGCCGACCCACTCTGGCGGCAGCCCGTCAATCGACTCAAAAATCTAGGCCTGCACGAACGAAAGTTACAATATCATAAAACCAATCATTATGTATTATTCATTATTACAGAACTAAGTGATCATAAAAAATTATTCAACACACCTGAACAGCGGACGTAAAGCCATAAATATTGTACTTTTCAATCTTATGCTTCGGATTTTCCTGGCGAGTCTTCTTAAATTTCTCGCTTTTACCGTTCAATGCATTGTCAAGACTGTCGTATATTATTTCCCACGACATACAACCCCACGGACGACTTCGGAAGTGATCTATGTCATCTACTTGGTCAAGTAATGAGAAATTGATTTGATAATGTTCTTTTGTTGCATATATTACACGGTCTGCAAAATAAAACAGCGCGATCTTTATCGTATCAATGTCTTCCATAGCCTCGAAGTCCAAGTCCACAAATCTTGACTCAAATTACCCAAGATTCAACTTACGAAACAAACCATCAAAATACCTATTAAGTAACCTATTAGGGGTTTTTTGGTGTTTGGGTACAGCATCTTGACCATATGAAAGTCCCGTTACTAGACACCACTCTCCAACTGATAACCGTATCAAATGCTCACCAACTTGAAACCACAGTGATCTTTTTCTTTACTTTGTCCATGAGCCACTTGCCTAAGCAACACATTATGCACAAGAACACCACTGAACAGAAAGCTTTGCAACTCCATGAAATGCCCAAAAACATCTTCCTTAAACATTTTCAACTGCCGTTTTGTTAATTTTTCCCTGATGGCTTTCACAACTGTTTCTACTTTGCACATACTCGTGATGCGCCCAGGGAAGTGATCGCCATAAGGTACCTTCATCATGCCCGGTTTAATCCTCGGTCTCAGTGGATTATCTCCTGCTATTTTCAATTTTGCCATGTATCTGATACAAATCATATAATTAAATTGTTATGTTAAAGAATTAAATGTAATAGCCTAATAAATTTAACAAGAACACAGAAAAAATATAGGGACAGAAAACTTAGGATGGGACTGTCTTTGTGTGCGACAGGATATCTGTCGCACACATGATGGTGCGATAGGAACCCTGTCGCACACAAAGACAGTAGCTACGGATACTGTATTAAGTGCGACAGGGTGCCTATCGCACTTAGAGAAAATGTGCATCGCTACTGCCTTTGAGTGCGACAGGCACCCTGTCGCACTCAAAGGTAGCGAGCAGCATAACTACTTGTGAGTGCGACAGGAACCGTGTCGCACTTGCGACAGGGTACCTATCGCACTCAAAGGCAGTGAGCAGCATCACTACTTGCGAGTGCGACAGGAACCGTGTCACACCAACTTGGTGCGACAGGGTGCCTGTCGCACTTAGAGGAAGTATGCATCAATACTGCCTGCGAGTGCGACAGGAACTGTGCCCCACCAAAGATGGTGCGACCCGGTGCCTGTCGCACTCGCAAGAAGTGGTGCAGCTCACTGCCTCAAAGATGCGACAGGCAGCATGTCGTACCAAAGATGGTGCGACAGGCTGCCTGTCGCATCATTGAGCGCGCGCGAGATAGGCTGTCGCACGCACAGCCTTGCGCAAAAAGGCTGTCGCACGCACGGCGCGCGCGCGCTAGGCTATCGCACGCACAGCGAGCCCAGTGCTAGGCTGTCGCAAGCACAGCCCCGCGCGCGCGTGTCTTACGCGAGACAGCCTAGCACCGGGAGCGCTGTGCGTGCGATGACCTAGCGCGCACGACTTGTGCGTGCGACAGCCTAGCACCGCGGGCTGTGCGCACTACTATCTCGAACCAAAACACCATTTCCAACACATACAAACACACCACGCCTAGCATAAATTTTCTATAAGAAATTTCATCAAACACATAATATGCACTAGTTGTAACTCATCATTTTTACTAAGTTTCGTTTCAGTAATCCCTCTAACAGCCTAAAAGAATATAAAATACCAATCAAATTCATTCAAATCATGGAAAACCTTACCTAGGGTTTCGTCCGCCGTCGATTGCAGAGGGAATTTTCGGGTGTGGGAGTTGATCGCTGAGGGTATTTTGGGGCAAAAAAAATTTTTGTGGCTAATTATGATAAAATAAAGTTTGGGTGGTTAGTTGTGAAAGAGGCTAAAGTATTTTGGCTATTTTTGTAAATTTCTCAAAAAACTTGGGATTCATCTTTTATAATTATCAAAGCTATACATTGTGGAGGAGACATTTCATTTCATATAAATTATTAAAGGGAGGTGTTGGTCCTAGTCACTGTATAAAAGCTTGACATTTGCAAGAAAGTAATTAAGTGAGCTTAAAGAGGAAAAAGCAAATTAAAAAGTTAGCGGAATGTTGTGTTTTCCCATGCATGTATGCAATGCTGCTAGCAAATTTTAAATTTTAAAATAGAAATACTGGTGAAGCACACAAATTGTTTGTCTAACGGGACTGATCACAAAGATCGATATTGTATGTAATCTGATTCATTAATGAGCTTGCCAATATTTACGCTGTTAATTAATAAAGCAAATAGCGTATCACTGTAAAAGAGAAATGAAGCGTTGAATTAATTAAGTTGCTAGAGTATGTTGGAAAATACAGTTTTTAGTGCGTTATATTTTGGTCATATTTTGCGTGGGATTTATTTGGTATAAGTGAGACGTCATGAAGGTTTCGGAAAGTACTCCTTGAACACTTCGATTTAGTATATTATATGCTCAAAATGATAGTCATGTGAATGAGAAATTGTCTCACAAATATGTACTCTTGATGTTGAAAAATTAAAAGGAAATGGACTTATCCTACATTGGAAAAAGAGGTCATTGAATTTGGGTTTATATATGTTTACACACATATAGAAATTCAAGGATACCAAAGATAAATGCTCTCTCCACTCGCCCCTGCGCAGAGGGTCTAAATCATGGACCCAAAATCGACTGGATATGTGTGAGCCCACACGTATTGCGTACGACGATTGTTAGGCCAAATCATGCGTAGGCTTGATTTTTACACTTTTGAATGGTTACAAATTAATTCTTCACTATGTAAAAGGCTGTGTATATACACACGTATTTATTCTCCTCTGGTCTTGTCGTCCGTTTGAGAGAGTTCGAATACTGTTGTGGTTCGTCAGAGTTTCACGTTCATGCAAACGACGAAATTCGTTTCCGTTGTATCTTGAAAAACAGAGACCGGATCATCCTAAAGCACCAAGTAGGCGGTCAATCTGTTTTAAGGACACTGCAGTCGCAGGCCTCGGGATTCCGTTTCAAATTGTTTACTGTCTACTAGTTCCAAAATTATTGCTGCTGCCGTACGTCAGTTCTCGATCAGGATTTCTGCTTCGCTGATTTCGTTGCTTAGTTTACGGTTTGACTTTGAATACGGTTTTAATGTTTATTATACGTTTAATATTTATTTATATGAATTAAATTACTGTAGTTACCTCTGTTGTTTACTGCTATCATACGATATCAACAGTTGTTTCAGTTTCTGATTTATTCAAATTCTTTTATTACATATTGATTAATAATATTGTATTTACTATATTAAAATTATTGTTATCAATAACTGTTATCTCACGTCTAAATTTTAATAACAGAGTATACTGTATTTGTATTCAAATATAGAGGCCTAATGAAATTTTGTTATTAAACCCTCAAATATACAATTAATGGGGTGCAGAATTGCCGATTGATAAGATCAAACAACAAACAGCTGCCAGCTGCCGTTGATATATTCAATCAAGCCGCCCCGCCCCGATTAATATTAGAGTACTGTACTTGAAGATCAGCCATTATTTTAATTCGGCATCGCCCATGCCCATATCCATGCATGTGCGCGGATTCTATCATAAAGCTGTAAATTAATTGATTAATCCCCTTTATTTCTTTTCTTTTAATTTTATCATGTGCCCTTTAGACAATATTAAGGGTGTATTTGGGATTGAGATTGAGCAACTGTAATTTTTAAGCTACAGTATTAAAATATTTAGTAAACACCAGCTGTTGTAGTTTAGAAATTATGTTAATATAGTTTTTCACTTGTATGATAAAAAAAATATTATATTTTTAATAATTTTATTAAAATTATTATTTAAAAATTATATTTACTACATACTATTAATTTTTGTTATAGTACGTCAAATCCAAACAGACTATAATTCATCAGCTAATAAACTTGTAAATATCTGAAAGTATTTAATTGATCATGTGGCTAGCTATAGTGCAAGAATATATACCCCAGAGAAACATTCATTTATTCAATATCTGTCATCTTTTGAACATTACATATATAGCTAGTGGAGTAAAAAAAAAAAAAAAAAGATGGCCAACTGTTTATGATGCATGCTGACTGCTGAATATGAGGAATTTTGAAGTAATTGTTGCCCGCTTCCCATAAAGATTATTGTTTATGTATATATTTGTCACTTCAATTAATTTAATTTCTAATCATAACATACAAATGGAGTTTGGCAGCATAATGTACATGATTTTGCTAATACGCTTTAACAGAGAGACATGATATAATATTATAATGAGAGATTGCCAATATTTTTCTTACTGTAATCAATATATACCATTTACTTCCGTGCTGCTTTTATAATAGTCAATAACCACTCTGATAGCATAAGTTTACAATATTACCCTTATTTTCAAATACACTTTTATTCATATTTATTATAAATTAAATAAATCATATGAATAGAAATTAAAACAAAAAAATTAAGTATTAAAAATAATAAATATATGTTTTGATGTAAAAAAAATTAATAATAAAATATTTTTCTTGGACTTTTTTTATTTTATAAATATTTGCTTATAATAAATATATAAGAAAATTATTATAAAATGATAAAAAATTATTATAAGAAAACTTGAATGATAAATAAAAAATTATTATAAAATAAATAATAAAACATTTTTCTTGTACTTTTTACATTTAATTTTAAAATATTGTATAATATTTATTATAAAAAATGTTTATAAAATAAAAAATACAAGAAAAATATTTTATTATTAATTTTTTGTTCACAATAAAACATATTTTTCTTCTTTATAATACTTAATTTTTTATTTTAATTTCCATTTATATGATTTATTTAATTTATAATAAATATGAATAAAAATGTATTTGAAAATAAGGGTAATATTATAAACTTATGCTGTCAGGGGGTTATTGGCTATTATAAAAATAGTAAGGGGTAAGTGGTATATATTGAGTACAGTAGAGAAAAAATTGGCAATCTCCCTATTATATTTCATTAGAAATTTATCGATTGGAGAAAGGAAGAAGAAGAAAGAATTTTTTGACATGCATGTTCTTAATATATATGCAGTGGTGTATATAATATTAATTATTTGGAATCAAAAGCTTCCAATTTTTTTTTTAAAGAAGGCATAAAAAGTTCCAAAACCTTATAAATTTGATCAAATTAACTAGAGATGATGAAATATAAATGCACTATCAATCCAAGTAGATAAGGGGAACTTAGTGCTCATCCAATTAATCCAAGTTAAATGTCATGAGACTAATCATTTGAACTCAATTATACGGACGTGTGTTTTAATCTTTTCAATGGCTAATTATACTTGCAATGACCTCATTCAACGCAACAGAAAGATAATTTCTTTCAAGTCCATTATCATTCTTTACTAAAGCTTCAAAACCCCGAATTGTGAATAAAAAATAGAGAAAGAAAACGTTTTAACCACCAGGACAAAACCTTGACGCCAAATTAACATGTATTAATGTCTGAGAACAATATAACAAGCAGGGGCAGAGCTCATACGAAAATTCTACAGGAATAAATTTAAACTTTCAATTTTAAAGTTCTTAAAAATAATAAATTACTACCAAACCAAATCATTAAAAAAAAATTAGTAAGATACTATATGGAAAAAAATTATATTTATAATTCATGAAGGGAGATAATTACATAGCCTTAAAGTACAGAGGCTATTAAAAGAAAATAAAAACTTAAACGGAAATCATCATAATTGTAGAGGGAAAAAAACCTCCTCAAGCTAAAAACATTCTTAACATGAAGATACTAAACCCAACAAAGTCAGGATCTCCAACATTAAAATGGAACACGACTTTCTTTCATATCTCGAAACTCATTGACTATTGATTCCATGCATAATTTTTTTGCAATTTCCCTTTCAATGCACACAATCAATGAATCTATAAGAAATTTATCCTCCATTTTGTTGCAAAGTCTTGTCTTTACTATACGCATAGCCGAAAATGATCGTTCGGTAGTCGGTAGTTGCAGTAGACACTAGAAGAGTTAGCACAAGAACAGTTACTCTATAGACAAGGACTCAAGTCAGAAATGGTTGACAAGCTTTTGAACTCTAGATGTTGAGCTACATTGTATTCCTAATGCTCAAGTTGATTTGTAAAATTCATTTTATCAACATCTGTGAAGTCTGTTGGATAAAACTTGTCAGCCGATCGACAACCATCACTAGTTCTAAAAGACTTCGTACATTCACAAGGATCAAGTGCTGAAAAAAGTATAAGAAACTCCACTGCATGTTCATTAAATCAACTACTTAATTCTTGTAATTGGCAATCTATAATAGCATAAAATAAATATACCATGTAGTGTTCTGCAACAGTAAAGCTATCTTTTTGATGCCGAGTTCGACCTTGTCTTGCAACATAATGAGCATTCATTTCTGGAATATCTATATTTCTTACAAAATGATTTCACTTGATCAAGTAAAATAGCCCACCCATCATCTCTAAATTTCTGAATAAGTGCTTTAGTTGATGAAAGCAAGATGCATAGCTATAAAATATCTTGACATTTAGATTGAAAAGCTTGGCAAATTAAATTAGTGATCGCCATAATTTCTTTTCATAAGGTGCAAGATAAAGACAAACTCAAAAGTAGACATTAACTCATATGCAGCATTAGCATCTCCTTGTTGAAAAGTAGTAGTGCCATCTTCAATGATATTAAGTAGAATAGAACATGTTGCACTGAACATATTTATTAAATTAGAGACTGATCTGAAGTGAGAACTCCAACGAGTATCCCCAGGCCTTTGTAAAATGCCAATTTGATTAAACCCTCTACCACTCTTAAGCTCATCAATGGAAATCATATACTCGATGTCAGCAGCTAGAGCACGTTTGAATTCATCATTGCGCTTACAAGAAGCACTAACAATATTCACAATAGAAGTCAGTTTAGTAAAGAAATGATTAATAAGAACAACCTCATGAGATACTGCAACTAAAGCCAATTGTAGTCGATGAGGCAAACAATGAATGTAGTAAGCATATAGACAATCTTTCAAAATTAAAGCTTGTAAACCGTTCCACTCACCCCACATGTTACTAGCACCATCATATACTTGCCCTTGAATATTTTGAATGTTTAAATTATTATGACACAATACATAGTATATCCCATCTTTTAAGGTCGTTATAGAAGTGTTAGAGACATGAGCAATTCCAAAAAAAGGTTCTCACACAAAGCCATCTTTGTCAACAAATCTCAAAACTACAGCCATCTATTTTTTTTTTTTTTTGATTCATCGTGTGATTTATCTACAATTAAACAAAACTTTGCATCTTCTATTTCTTCACGAATTGCCTTTTTCACTTTCATTGAAAAGACATGTAAAATTTCCTTTTAAATATCTGGTGATGTGTAAGAGGCATATTTTGGAGCTTTGTCAAGTATAACTTCTGCAATCTTTTCATTATTAGAAGCAAATGTTTTTAGCAACTGAGAAAGTTTGCACCATTTAATAATTCTTTGCTTTCATCATGGTCTCTAAAAAACAATCTTGAAAAGCTAAGTATCTAATTGCTCCAACTGTAGTTTTTAATCGCAATCTATTATTTTCAATTTTTTAAGAAGAGTAACGATTAAATACCTGTAGTGATGCTGAGATTGTCTCATTAAATCCTCATATGATTTTTCCGCCTTTTTATGAGTTGTGTTGGGATCCTTTCCCACATGACTAAGGAAGGCATGACTTTCCCCATCTTTAACCTTTCTCCAACCATTAAATCTGTCAACAGTGTAAGCTGTATGTTTTGGTTGTGCAGATAGTATGTTGAAGAGATAACATGGTAGACAAAAAGCTGCATCTTTTATAGGTGAATATTCCAACCAAGAAGGAAAATAATCGAACTATGAAGATTGAAAACGATGTGGATGCTTTTCTTAAAAGTCTTGGTTGGTATAGACCAGCCATTATGTATGCTCTTCGAATTTCATCCCGTTGATCAATATTATAAACCCATATTTGTGGACACAATCCTAGATCACGCCCCAAAAGTTGAGTATCAACTCAATTCTTAGAGATTTTAAAGGTGGATTTCCCGAATTTAGTGAATTGGTAAGCGAGACTTGTGAATTTTCAAAATTCAAAGAATTGGTATTGACTTTTAAATTCTATGTACTTTTTCTTTTGAAATATTGATTAATTTTTTATGGTTTTCTCATCTTTGTTGCGGTGAGATCATCATAAATTTGGGGGTTTCATTTGCGTTCAATTGCAATTTCTAGGGATATGTTATTTACTTTCTTCGCTTGGTTGATGTTCTTAGCTTGGCTAATTTCTTTATCCTTTTTTAACTATTTTGATATTATCGTTGGTGATTTAGTGGGCTTTAGTAGGCTTGGCTGATTTGTTTTTTTTTATTGTTTTGATGTTATCATTAATGGGCTTAACAGAAAATTACTTTCTTATCTAATATATAAACTTTATACATTAATTGAACAGGGGCCGGTATAGACATTTTACACCAACTTTTCATATTTTATTTAGAAATCACAAAAATTTTTAAAATTCTGCAGGGGTGTAGCTTCCTCTAGTCTTATATAGCTTCCGCCCCTAATGACAAGGTTGTCGAATTTTCATTATTGATGGAATATATTTTACTTATATTATTATTATACAAATTTTTGTGGGTATAATTTCTTCAACCCATAAAAATTGTAATATGGTAGAAGAGGTTATGTTCAATCCTATTCGTAAGAATGGAGTTTAAGGAAGTAAAACCGCAAATGATGAAGAGTACAAGTTGAATGAAGGATAGAGATGTTTTTTCGAAACTGCAAGATGGGTTTCCAAAAAGCAAAACTTGTTAGTCTTGTAGCAAAATCGTATTAATTGGGGCAACTAATTAACAATATACAATTAAGGCTCTAAATGTGAGACACTTTAGCTTGCTTAATGCTTATACGCAATACAATTACTGGTGGGCTCTAAGTCTTAAAACAACGAATGCACAGTGAAAACCTAAATCCATCAAGCCGAGGCTCTACCCGGCCCAATTGTCAACCTTCGCATCTAATTAGTGTGTGAAAAGCATTTAAGATATTTATTAGTCTTTCCAGACGAAAAGTTCGCGTGCGCGCGTGTGTGTGTGTTCCATAAGGAATTTTAAAGTGTAGGAAAGTCTGAGAAAGTTCTAAAATTATTCGATTTAAGAATATTATTTCATAATGCTCATAAATCATGGGGTTTAATAACTTTTTCGAATTTTTCTAGACTTTAAAATGTCGGATCAAATCGGAACTATATATATATATATTAAAAATGTTCTAATTAAGGATCTATGACCATATTAAAGTCAGAGATAAGTTAACAAATAAAAAAATATAAACTCCAATGCAGTGTATTAAAATATATATTTTTCTGACTTTTAACTCATCCCTAACCTCAATATGATCAGGGATCCCTATATATATATATAGTCCATATCTAGTGCAGTCGTCAATATTTTTTTAAAATGCGGATTTGGAGTTTTACAACATTATAAAATAATTTTTCATTAGTTTACAGTGTTGTAAATTTACAACGTTGTAAAACTTCAAATCTTTATTTTAAAAAATTAAGGCATCACACCAAAGAATGGTTATATACACACACATATAAGGTGAGGTTATTTTAACTTAAATTAAATCAACAAGATCCTTCGCGTACTTCATTGTTTTGTGTTCAAAAGGCTCATACATAATGTGCAATAAGAAAGAATTAAGTGGTAATTGTATTATGATGTTCATTCAACTTTCAACATATCGATACATTAATTAATTAGAATGGTAGGCTTGTTATAAGCAGTAATTATATTATGATATTCAACTTTAGGCTGACAAAGCATCGGTATCTTTCAATAGTCCATAATCGAACTAGATTTACTTTAATATATATGTTAAGATCCCTTAAAATGAAATAAATTTAAGCCTATGAATATGCTTAGGCTTTGCTTGTTAGAAAGTTTGCCACAAAGTATAGATACAAATAGTTAATTGTAGACTATCTTTTTTATTCAAAAGAAAAAAAAAAGAGAGTGAGAGAAAATGATTCCCTTTTTAATTTAATTGTGATAATGTAATTTGGTCAAGTGTGGTGGTGGCAATGGCAATTTGGCATTTGATTTTGACTGGTCAAAAACACTCGGGTTAAACACAACTCTACCCATTCTATTCTCGAGGTGGACGGTGCTATGTCTGTAATATACATTCATTGTCAAAGCCAAAGACAAAAATTAAACCCTAACAAATTTTTTTTTTTTTTTGTGTGTTGGGGGGGTGAATTACTTTTTACTGTTAATATTTACTTCTTGTATCACTTTCGAGCAAA
The DNA here is from genome assembly GCA_030449835.1 of Clausena lansium. Classification (NCBI taxonomy): domain Eukaryota; kingdom Viridiplantae; phylum Streptophyta; class Magnoliopsida; order Sapindales; family Rutaceae; genus Clausena; species Clausena lansium. The sequence goes on from JASUUF010000257.1 coordinate 8,550,021, forward strand.
TGCTAGTTTAATTTTTATACTTTGGTTTAAGTATTTATTTAATTTTTATTTTTTTAAAAATGTTTCAAGACACTCATGTTATTAAATATATTACATTTTTTTTTTCAAATTTTACAAAAATTCCTTTACAATAACCTTGGGACATTAATAACATGAAACAAATATTAATTTATCAAAATAATCTTAAAAATTAATGTAAAATTTTTTGTTATTATTTTAATTTTAGGATTAATTTGATATTAATCTGGTATATAAGACTTGGCTTTGATAAACATCCTGATAAAAGCAATATTATTATTATTATTAATTGTACTACTCTACTCTACTCTACCCTGCTCTATACATCTTGAGAGCATCCAAGTACGGAAATATATATGTTAATATGTGGTTGGTAACTTGGTATCCTCCCAACTCAAGTCTCAAATTGATAATAATCCAATATAGCTAGCTTAGAAAAGGGAAAAAAAATGTTCAGTACTATACTCGATATAGTTAATGTGAATTATTGGAATTGGGAATCATCACGTGCCATTAAGACAAAATTCCCCGACCAAGTGATTAATTAACTAAAATCGAAGAAAGAAAGCCAGAGGGAGAGAGAGTTAATTAGAATTAATGAGCAAAATAAAAGCATTTGGACGATTAACTGAACGATTCAATTAAAATATAAAAAATAGTTAAAATTTGAAGGAAAAAAACATTTGCAATTTTTTTTTTGCAGCCCCCCGGCGCCCGGGGGGGGTGTTGAGGGGAAGAAGGGGGTTTAATAATAATAATAAGAAGAAGAAGAAGAATATAATTAGTGTATGCTGTACGCTAACAGAGAGGGGATCTATGAGGAATCCCTTTTCTTCTAGTAGTGATGATACTTGTAGCCATGTCGATGTGATGATGATGGTGATGATGATGATCGGAAACTTTGTTAGCTGATCTTGCACAAACGTAGAATCCACATCCGCTTCTTTTCTTTCTGACGATGTGGGTGGTTGTGGTCATGTTTTCAGATCCTGATGAGCCTGCAGATGAAGACCAGCTGTTCCATCTCATTGCTTGGTGATCAGGTTCATCGCAGTCCACAATTGATGAGTGTGATGATGGTGTCTCGTTTGTCATTTGATCAATATCGTCTCCTATTTCATGAGGAATCATAAAATCCGGACTCAATGTCAATGTATTGCATCTTTTCAAGAATGGAGTCAGCTCCTTGTAGTGTTTCAGCACAAAGTCCACCTATAAATATATAATTAACGTACATATGTAAGTGACCCTATATATATATATATATGTATTTATGTATATATACAACAATGATCGATATATCTAGATATATAATATCTCATGGGGCATGGGGGTCGATCTAATAGCATACCTTACACCCAAGAGAGCAATGAATATAAGGCTCTTGAAGGCTTCTATCGCAAGAGGTGCAATAGTTTCCAGCCCCTTTGAATTGCCTGTTTTGAGGTCTCTTCTTGATGAACACCACTTTCGCACTGTTGATAGTATAGGCCTATCAATATTAATAGATGCAAGCATGATTATTTCAGTAAATTAAGTTAATCAAATTTTATATATATTCATTATTAATTGGTAGCCTATTAATTATAAGTAAAGAATTACGTACGTACCTGAACATTAGAGCAGTCAATGAGCTTCTGCAGATCATCCAATCGGACAACCTCATGATAAACGTAACGACGAACCTGAAGAAGGCGGTGAAAGCGATGTGAAGGAATACAATGAGGGCAGATACTGATGCAGCAATCCAGGCAACATATATTCTTTTCATTTTTCTTTGCTGTTTCATGATATGAGCATCCCACAAAATATTTCTCTCTGTATAGAGCTTCCAACCATGCAGGCCTTTCGCATATTCGATCAACTCCCTGCAACATTATTATTATTATTATTATTGTTAATCCAACCACGCGTATATATCAAAATCAAAATCCAAATCAGAATAAAATTAAAAAACAGCAAATTAATACCTTATATGATGCCTAGGTAACACATACATAATTAAAGAAAAAAGAATTGTATTATTAATTATTAGAAGATAATTACTGAATAGAAACAGAAGTTAAGTACACACCATGATCAAATAGAAATGAAGTTCAAATTAAGATAGATAGAACCCTAGAACAGTACTATCTCTCCAAGTTGAGCAAATATCAAGATAATGGGTGTGGGAATGGCAACTGTGGGTGGTGTTGAAAAAGAAGAGAATGAGATATAGATAGAGATAGAGAGAGGAAGTAGCTAGCTAGGGTATGGAGAAGAGTGTATTTATGGAGGTTCACACAAGACTTGAAAAAAAAAAAGGTCTAATATATTTATATTTATTCCTTGAAGAGAGACACAATGCATACACACTTTGATAATTAATTAATTATGATTTTTTTTTTGAATTAATAATAAAAAAAGAAAAGGAAGTGAGATATCATATGAGGAGAACGTGGGCGCGGTTTCCGTGTCTCCCATTCTCGACAACCCTTTTAATCTAATTAACTATTCTTGAATTCTCATCTCCTTGGCTTATGAGCTTTTTGCTCTTTAATATATATTTTATTAATTAAACTTAGCAATACCTCTCCCTTGAAATAGCTGCATGCTTTTAATTTGTAAAAGGGTAATATTCAAATTGACTTATTAAAGTATAAAAATACTCTTACCTATATCAAATTCTGTCAACTAACAATTTGATGTCCAAAAATATAGGTAAGAGTATTTTTATGTACTTTATTAAAATGTAGGAACGACTTTTACAATGTTATAAATGAGTTTTTCAACGTTGTAAAAGATTTTACCATTTGTAAATTAATTTACAACATTGTAAAACTCGTTCCTGAACTTTAATAAAGTGCGAGAACCCTCATTAGAGCGACTTCATTTTTTTTTATTTAGACACGCTTTTAAGTCGTGCGACTTAATAGAATTAATTTTAAATATTATTAAACCACATAACTTTATAGTATATTGAAAATTAACTCTATTAAGCGGCACGGTTTAATCACGTATTTGTATTAAAAAAAATTAGGGTGCCCGTATCTGAAAATGATTATATATATATATATATATTTCTCGAGCTTTTTCATTTTAACCAAAAAAAAAACAGAATCCAATATATTGAAATCTGTGCTTTTTGTATTTTACTGAACAAAGTGAGAATATTCTCACTATATATAGACACATACATACTTATATTTAGTTATAATATCTATTTTATTAACAAAAGTAATGCTTCCATTTTTGAATAAAAGCCTCATTTATTTCTTAGTGAAAATCTCAAAGATAACAAGACATTTGAGGAGGAGAATTCTCCAAATATACATGAAAACTTGAACAACAAAAAGTGCAATGAGCCAACGCATGCTGCTTGGTCACAAATCCTTGAGATATGATAGATCCAAAAATCCTTCTTTGATAGAAGTGTTGAACTTAAAAAACAATATGGAACAGCTCGATATGAGTATAACAGATGCCCTGAATCAACTATACGTATTGAATCCGATTCAACTATCAACGAAGACAAACCAACCTCTCTACCAAGTCGAATAGCAAAGCTTAAGGCCTTAGTCTTAGCAATATCGATATCATCATAAAAGATCCTATGATCAACTCTTGCTGCCATCACCAACCCCTCATGGTTACGGATCACCCCGAAACGAACTAGCCTATTTTGCCTATTCACAACAGCATCAATATTTAATTTATACCATCTCTCCCTTGACTTATTCCATCTAACATCAAGTTTATTTCCACACACAGCAGAATTAAACACGCTTGATCAGCTGCATCCACACCCAACAAATACTTACTACATAAAAATTGCTGTTAATTTAATTTCTGCTGAATATAAATCTATCACGTGTGGACTTAATTTCGTTATGTCTAAATTAAAAGTGACTCAAATGATTGAGCATATTTATATAAGTCCAAACAAATAAGATGAATGATTGCTAAAAAACCCCAGATAGATATTTCTAGGAAAAACATTCATCTTTTCAGGAACTGTGTCATGGTCAAAAGGCACGAGGCAGTAGGTAGGTGGTAGCAACACCCTGTTAAAAAGATTTGCAAAATATTCCTTCAATTTGTTCCACAGCTATTTGAGGTCTAAGATTTTATTATTTACATTAATTCAAAATTGCAATTTTAGTTTAGTACTTGTATGCAGTGCGGCGCCACTTGAGAGCTAGGGGGCTGAAGCCCCCTCTAGATTTTGGGAAAAAAAATTAAATTCATTATATTTTTTTAATAAATTTACAATAAAACTCTAGATAAATTTTTAAAATAACTAAAATATCAATGTTTATATAGCATTTTCAAAATAAAAAAAAATCCAAAATTAAATTCCTAACCTGTCAATCTCATACCCTTTGCCAAAAAAATCTCAGTTAGCCACCATCAGTTTTTTTGACTTGAATAATTTTATTACCTTTAATTGTGGTAATGTTTCCTGAGTTGATAAATTGACAAATGCTCTTGAGTGCTTAATTAATTATTAGCAATGCTATTGTGGCCCTTTAATTTTAACTTTATTGATTATTATAAATAATAAAATAAAAATGCTATGGTGAAATAATTTCAAATGAGGGAAATTCTGAACAAAGATTTCAAGCTACAATGTTATTGAAGTGCATGCAATTATTTGATTTTATGTTTAGCTTGTTGTTAATGAATAAGGTACTTGGAATTTCACATGAGTTATCACAAGCATTGCAAAAAAAAAAAAAAGCTAAGACATTGTGAATGCTATGAAATTAATTGGAGTGTATAAGAGAAACTTACAAAAGATAAGAGCGAATGGATGAGACTCTTTACTTGGTGAAACTTCTTCTTATTGAAGCATGATATTGATGTTCCTAATATGGATGATTTGTTTCCAACTCAAGGAAGATTACAACGCAAGGCTCGAGAGATCACAAATATGCATTGTTTTCGTGTTGAATTATTTTATGCAATTTTGGACATGCAACTTCAAGAACTAAGCAATCGTTTCAATGAGACGAATACTGAGTTGGTTCTTTTGTTTGGCATATTTATGCCCGAATGACTCCTTTGCAGCTTTTGATAAACAAAAACTACTTCGCCTTGCTGAGTTTTATCCAAATGATTTTTCTCCCGTGAATCTTGTGGCACTTGAAATTCAACTTAATGTTTACATTATGGATGTGGCTTCTGACAATAAATTTTTAGGATTAAAAAGGATTGGTGAGCTAGCAAGAAAAATGGTTGAGACTAAGAAGGATGGATTATATTCAGTAGTGTATCTATTGTTAGCATTGGTTTTACCAGTTGCCATTGCGATAGTAGAAAGGGCATTTTCAGCCATGAAATTTTATGAAAAATAGTCTGCGAAATCGGATGGGAGATTAATGGTTGAATGATAGTCTTGTTATATACATAGAAAAAGATATATTTTGTAGTCTTAATAATGAGGTTATTCTTCAACGTTTTCAACTTATGAAACCACGTCGAAGACAATTGCATGTGTATTAAATTAAATATTTTAATGAATTTTTATTTTGGTACATATTTTTTATTTATTATTTTTTTAAATTAAATTACTATTTAAATTTAGCCCCTCTTAAAAATAATTTCTGGCACCGCCACTGCTTGTATGATGACTTATATATTAGAGTGGTTTTTGTTTTTCTCTTGGTTTTTCTCATATTAAGGATCTAAATATAGAGGACATTATATATGAGAGTTAATTTTTATAATTTATTTTCTGTAACAATCATAACAAATATATAGTTATATATGAAGAAGGGGTTCGTGAACAGTGAGAAGCACAGAGGATCTTCCAAAAACGACATCAAGGAAAAACTACCCGGTTTTTGAGGAATCAAACATGGCAACATTCAACCAACAACTCCACTAATTGAGAGGAGCTATACATAGCCGAGACTTAAAAATAATTATGTAGTTTTGGTTTTGTGGGAAACATTTGACAGACAAACACATCTCATTAAAGCACTAGTAATTAGCAAGTTCAATGACAATATTTTATTAATTAAGAGTTTTTACCAATTTTGAGGACACCATGGCTTTGGGTACAATGTCTTTAAGCTCTGACCAAGAGTTAGTCTTGGGCTTTGCGCTTTGCGCTGGCTAAATCTTTAATTAATTATATATTGGCACATCCCATATGCCAAATTTCCAACAAAGTACAAAGTGGTGTTTTGGCTAAACTAAAGTCATATAATTAACCATAGAACAGGAGGAGTGTTGATAGATTTAATCATCTTCACAACCACAACTTTCAGCCAGTCTCTAAGTAGCTCGAGTTAGCTAGTGAAAAAGATTAGAGATGTTTGATTTCATTAATTCCCCGCTGCTTAATTAGTTAAACCATGCACATGCAGCCCTTCCCCTTTGATGGTCAAATGAAATCAATTTACTGAGCAAAATATCGAAGGGATTTCATTTCGCCAATGCCATGAATATGAAGAGCCGAAAGGCAAGAAGCTCACGCGCAGGGGATCCACTGGCCTGAGCCTGACTTTTAAAAAGTGACTGACAGTAATATTCCCTCATTTTATTTGGTTTAATTTTGACCGCGTATTTCGTTGATTGGTCAATGGTCAAAGGTGCATGCAGTGATCATTTTAATTTATTATTATAAAGGGTTATTTTTCGCCGGCCCACACATATTTCAATAAAAATTGACTTGCACCCTAATATTTCAACAACTGTCATCATGCCCCCAAATCAGTAAATTCAGCAAATTATAACACTCATGCACTGTTTATCATCTTCCTCCTCATTTTCTTCGGCGGTTTCAATCTCTCTCTCTCTCTCAAATTCTTAATTTTTAACACATTTTCTCTCCAAATTCAATCTCCAAAACCATTACCCATCCATTTTACCTCAATTATCAACTCCCAAATACTCATTTAATCGAGATTTTTCAAAAATCCCAAATCCTCTAAACCTAAGTTTCCCATTTCTAAAATCTCTATTTTGACCCATTTCAAACCCGTTTTTGGCAAAATCATACCCATATTTTCCCTCTAATCATTCCTAAGAACTCTTTAATTGGTTCAAATCCATCATTTTTCTCAAAAATCCGTGAACCCGAATTTGTGTGCTTTTGGGCATTCTTGTCATTTCACAATGAGGAACAAGGAAACCTCTCGGAAGCGAAAGGAACCAGATAAGGATGCTCCAGAGTTCTCCTAAACTCATATCTCAAACCAAACTTTGCGGGAACGTTACGCTGACAAGTTCATGACTAGGTCGATTATTTGATGCTTTTAGATTACTATTGCCATGACTGCTGGATGTACAAGATGAAGTAGGCACTAGTTTTGTTGCCTTTGATTTCATGGTTTGAAGGTTGGGTGTTTGCTTCAATTAGAAGCTCTAATTGATGAAATAAAGCAGAGACATGGGATGTGCTTCAATTTTCATAACTGCCGCTGCAATATTTCCAGATGCAATAAATGTGAAATGTGGTTACATGGAGTAAGGGTAATATCGTAATTTCGCTTGCCCTTGCATTGCAGACATTAAAAGGGTATTTAAGTCCATAAATAATTTGCTGAATTTGCTGATTTGGGGGTGTGGTGATGGTTGTTGAAACATTAGGGTACAAGTTAATTTTTGTTAAAATATGTGGGAACTGGCAAAAAATAACCCTGTTATAAATGAGGTTAATTATTTGTTTATATACTAGAAGAACAAGAACAACAGCCATAAGATGGGTCAGCGTCCGAGCCGCACGAAGGGAACCCTCTGCAACTCTGTCATAAACCACCCTTTTAAAATTGGCTCATCAGATTCAGCCACTTCAACTTCAACATGTACTATTAGTCTATTATATTTGTATACCGTATATATATGCCCTTCGTTTCAACTTTCAAGGGATGCCTCACCCTCACGTGCATGATCAGCCTAAGCTCCAGAGTCCAGCCTCATGTGATTGTGAGCTCATTTCTTGCGATAATCAATACTATTATTATACTTTAGCCATCTCACGGCCATTCCTTTAGACCATTTGAATGGCTGTTAAGCTGTCATTACAGACTGCAAATAAGGTTTTTTCTAGTATTTTACGCAATCATTATGTTCAAATCAGACAAAAAAATACTATACTTTTGCACTAATAGCCACACTTTACGTCTCCCAAAGTCATCACCTTTTCAGGAATTGCATATTTTGTAAGGTCTATTAAATTGTAATAGATTATACAAACAAATCAATGGCAAAGCCAAGTATGGAGAAAATATAAATTCAAATGAGTAAACCTAGTTTCAAGGTTTCTGAGCAGAAAACATTATGAAAGATTGTTGAACTTTGCTTGTGTAGTTGGTAAGACCGCATGATGTGCACAAGTCTCCAATCTCTTCTTCTGTCAAATAATTATAGTTCTGCAGAATCCTCTACAATGCAAATTGGTGTATAACAACAGTATCAGTCACAAGATCCCTTAGAAAATTAAGTTGAAAAACTCGTAACCATGGAAGCTGAGAGAGTAGTGATTAACTAGGGCTGAGTCCAAAATTTATTTCGATTTTCGATTCGGTTTGGTTTGGATTGAGTTGATAATTGAAAACCGATATGGTTTGGATTCGGTTCAAGTTAAAACCAAACCGAACATCAAACACAATCGGGTTCTATTTAAATATAAAAAATTAAAAAAAAAAACTCTAAATTTAATTTTAAAAAAAAGGCCAATTTCCCACAATTGCAACCCAAACCGAATTCTGACTCAGAAATTATAACCCAAACCTGAGTCAAATTTGTACCTAAACGGAACCGAATTTGAACACGACCGATCCAAACTAGTTTTTGAATCCGTTTGGGTTGAATTCTCAAAACCGAATGGGTTGCAACCCAAACCGAAACCCAAAATGCCACTCCTAATAGTAACCATGGAAGCTAAGAGAGCCATACTCCAACCAACCAAAAAAAAAAAAAAATCTAGATGTTCGGGTAGCAGATCACTCCATATAATCACTAGTGAAAAAACCTAGACTTTATCTGTACATTTATTCTTTCAGTGCACATTTAATCTTAATATGAGCAGGGGTAAACAGAGTAGACATTTGGATACCAAGTGGCTTTTGAAATGAATAAGTGTTACCTCTCTCAAAACCCGTCCTATCAAAGGAGTGGAAGAAGTGTATCGAAGAAAAGTGGTACCAACAAAAACACCACCACTTCGCAATATACGACTGATTTCAGCCACCTGACAAATAGATGAGTGAACAATGTCACTAATAGCACAGTTATAATAATTATTATAATTATTATTTTGATAGAAGAATAGTCATTACTATCTATTCACATGGTGCAACTGACACGTGAAAATATTATTCAGCTGCATGAATCAAGTATTGAGAATTCTAATTTGAGAGAGAGAGAGAGAGAGAGTGCTGCAAAACATCATTTTGAGCACAAGAAATGTTGCCAACTATCTTTAAGGCCTAACCTAATTCTCGCAATTTTCCCAAAACATCCAAAAAGAGAAAAACAAAAACAAACAAATCAGATGAAATCGGAGCAAGAAAATTTAATAAAAGAACGCAAAAGAATCAGATGAATCAAAGCAATAAAATCAAGTATCCCCTGTGGGAACTGATGAATTAAAGTTCCCAGCAACTGCTGTTTGCCACTTGATCTGCTTTGTCCCATGTGGATCAATGTTATGTTCCTCACCACCGGCTGAGTCCCCAAACACAGTTGTGGAGATTTCTAACAATATTATAGCGGTCCAGACATAATTTTATAATAGAGTTATGCCCCACTGAATTACTCATGGAGACCTCAGACAACCTTTTCCATTAAAAATATGTCTCTCATGCAACTCTCTCAAAAAAGGCAGCAGTTCCTGGCTTCCTGCCTACTGTTGTTTACTTGGCCTTGTCGTAGATGGAGGATAGATTATTATTGTCCAACTCAGTAATTTTAGCACATCTAAACTGCAGTAGATAACAAATTTACAGAAGAGAATAAGGGGATGAGAAAACACTTGCAGCATTGGACGGGGATGGCCAACAGTGCAAGGCTGCACCAGCATGAACAGCATCAACAGAACCAGATGCGAAGGGAAGCCTGCAAACATCTGCCCGAACAAGAGCAAGATTGCTACAAATTACCCGATGAAATGTGAATCAGTTAATCACAATTACAGCAACTAAAACAGAAAAGCATTGTAAATTTGATGTTATAACTACTTTGATTTTGGGAATCTAATAGAGACGAAAAAACTTACGACGTCAAAATGGTATCATCTTGCTTGATGAAATCATAACATTGGCGAAGCATATTTTCCGAAAAATCAAGAGCAACAACTCCAGAATATGTCCATGATTTTGCAAATTTCCTGGAAAACAAACCACTTCCACAGCTAACATCAACTAAAAGGCCACCCTGTGCAGATTTGAAGTATTCCTGAGCCATTTTGAACTGCATCAGATAAAAAAAACATCACAATACTTGTCCACAAAATATATTTTGTTAACTCCCTAAAATAATCCATGCAACTTGAGGAAGTATAAGGCTCTACATCTGGCAAATGCTAGAAGAATGGACCATCTTTTCATTTCATGAACGAATCAAGAACATGGAATCAAGATTTAATAATAAACTGGAGATGTTTCCGCAGAAAGACTTGTTCTTCTATAATTACTTTGGTAAAGTTCCTCTCATATACAAGTCACTATGAGTGCTCAAGAACACATACCTCTTCATCAGGACCAGGAAAGCCACTTCGATTAAAATTCTGACGCCAGCCCCTTTCATACAAAAACGATACAAATGGACTCCTACCAAATTTGAAAGCAGAAAAGCAAGACATCATCAATTCCATCAGATCATAAACACTCAAATCGAAATCATCGGTTTACTGTATACTTCATCAAGACCCAAAAGGGTCCTTTTGATTAACAGAAAGCAGAAGATTCTCGAAATCAAATTTTTCATGGTGGAAAGCAATAATAACCCATACACACCGGAATAGTTCAGTGGAAGCTGGTTTGACTTCAGTGTAGTCCTTCAATCCGGAAATAACCGTGAGATCAAGATAGTTGTCTTTACTGGAGTATGTCTTGTCACATTTTCTACACTTGAAACCAGACCTATAGATTGCTCGCCTTCAAGTTTACCATACAATCAGATGAAAAGCTTGAAAAGAAATGTCAAAGGGGGCACATTTCAGCAATCTAGATATGAATTATCACTTTTGAAACCAATTGATAAAATGGAATATAAAAAAAAAAATGCAGTCATTTGGAGATTTTCATAAAATCATATCAAAACAATTGCAAATAAGAAACCAAAATACTATCTTTACATCTAATACCATATGCATATCCACAGTTTTTTTTTCCCCCTATAAAAATGAAATTTATGGGGGGAAAGAGAAATCAAAATAGCACTAACAACATTTTTAGATTATACATTAAAAAAAACTGAAAAAGAAATTGAATAATGAAAGCAATTGCATTTGCATGTAATGAAAAAGTAAAGAAACATACAAAGTAAGGCCAGCAGGTCCTTTTCTTATGAGTGGTTCATAACATATTGGACAAGAAAATAAGTCCCCTTCTAATTCCAATGTTTGATTCCTCTCACTCTTTACCTGCTGTATGTAAATCAAAATTTCCAAGACTTTTACAATTTAACGACATTCATGCTCCAATTAAAGAAGCAATTTAGAGGTTGAAAATTAGCCAACTAATTCAACAGCAACAAATAGAAGAAGAGAGAATGTTATTATTACCGGTTGCGAAGTAACAGCGCGAATGGTAGAAGGAAACCGGAGAGATTGAGCCAAAGAAGGAGAATTGCGAGAAAGGCAGGGGTATTTTGGGAATAAATACGAGGAAGAAGAAGCTGCAACAGCAGCTATGGCCATGTTCGATCGATCGATCGATCGTTCGTTCGTTAATTCTGCTCCTCTGTGTGTGTGTGTGTGTGTTGGTTATTAGTTATTTTTTTATATTTAATTACGTGGATTTTTTTTTGACGGAATTTAATTACGCGGAGCTGATGTGTCCGTCATGTTTGTCTGTCGGTTTATGCTTTTGTGTGTGGAACTGGTTACTCGAACGCGCGCACAATTCCCTCCATGTGTTTTTTTATCAATCTATATCTATATATATATATATATATATATATATATATATCTCTATATATATATATATATATATATATATATGTATGAAGCTGATGATTGGAGACATGACGTGGCATCACCAATACTCTTCTTTTCATATTATTTATTTTCTCAGTCAATGTGTCTTTTTTTTTTATATTTTTTATTTTTATTATTTCAATTTATATCTTTTTTTTTTACATAAATTCAATAATTATTACCCATGACTTCTGTTCTTCCTATCTGACCATTAATAATAATTAATTATAATAAAGTGGAAGAGGAAGAGGAAAGGGATTCGACTTTTGGGAATTTCAAATAATTAATCTCATTATCTTCTTATCTGTGAGGAGCACTAGCAATGCAATTTATTTGTTTCTCGTTGGTGTCGCCCACCACAAGACCAAGCCTCTCGGTCGAGGCCTCACTGCTGCCTTCTCAGATGGTTTCTTCTATACCTGAGAATTGTTAAATAGAAGAAAGGGTATGGGATGGCCGGGCATGAGCCATGGGTGTGGTGCAATAACAATTTTGTAACTGTGGAGTGACCATCAGTTGCTTGGCCAGTGGCAAATGTGCAAAGTGCAAAGTGCAATCCACCTAGAAGGCTCTAAATTGCAATAGCACGAGGCTGACGTAAACACTTGTCACTTTGTTTTGATTATTATCATCACCTTCTTGTAGTCTTATTCTATGATATTCAATTTTTGTCTTTGTTATTTTGTGTGATTTTGATATTGCTAGAGCTTTCACCCGTAGCTTGGGATTTATAATTTGGATCCCTTTCATTATCTTGGCTATTTGTCATCGTTTTTATATGAAATGCATGATTGATAGTTGATTTTTTTTGTCTTTTTAATTCCTTTTTAGTGTTAAATTTTTGGTGAGATTCGAATTTGATTATCAATATTGTAAGTTTTATTCGAATCACTATCATTCGTTGACTGAATAATTCTTCCCAAAGACTGATTATTGTATTATTATTATTATTATTTATGGTGGTGAAGTTGGTTATTCTTTAATGTTAAAAAAATTTGTTTGCCAGAATTATCAGGTGAGTGATGCTAATGACTATCTTCAAAGGACACTCATGAGCCCCATTTCAGTGAGTGCCGAAAATCTCATTCGTCAGTGGATGGAGGATGTTGGTTTGAGAACGTTAGCTTTCTGCCTTTCTTATGTTTTCAACAAAGTTTTGAGACTCTTGATTAAACCTAATGCTTTTGTTGATTTTTCAGGTGGGTGGACCATTTGGGCAATGTACACGATCAGGTTGAAGGACTGAATGCAAGTGCTCAGGCTCTGTTGATTGGCTCTCATTTGGTAATGCTCCAATTTCTCACTCTGTTCTTCTAACCTAAGTTTTGGTTGGTAGTTTTTCTTTGGGAAAAAAGAATACGCTGGCAAGGATTACATGAAATATAAGTGCTGATAGTTTTCAGTTCTGTTCTCCAAATAGGATACTGTTGTTGATGCTGGAATATTTGATGGGTCATTAAGTATAACCACTGCTATATCTGCATTGAAGGTCTTGAAGAGCACTGGGAAGTTAGGAAAACTAAAACGGCCAGTTGAGGTTGGTGATATGTATCTTTAACATTTTTGTGACTTTTTTGTTAATTAAATATTTTTTTATTTTAATGATTTTCTTGAGCCATGTGTGTATGATTCAATTGGCTCAATGTTGTTTTTCCTAGAGAAATAAGAAACAACTTGTATTTGTTGTTGTGTTGAAGAATCTTTGAACTTGCTGAAAAATTTACCAATGCTGATAATTGTTAAGATTGCATGAACGAAGTAGGGTGGCATTGATTGATTGGATTATAAACCAACTTTTGTGAAACAAAGTTACACCAACTTGCTGTACTTTTTCTCTGCTAATCATCTTATTTGTCTAATTTGGATTGAATTTTAGCAGATTTGGGAACCAATCCTGTCATCAAATGCTTGTATTCCTTGCACATCTTTTAGAATGTAAAATGAGGAAATTATTTGTGAACTATAAAGTGAGAATATGAATTCATTCGAGTTCTGAATTACAGGGAGCTTCATGTGGGGCACTTCTAATTCATGGCTGTTGAACTCTGCAGGTTATTGCATTTAGTGATGAGGAAGGCGTCAGGTTTCAATCTACTTTCTTAGGGAGTGCTGCTTTAGCTTGTATTTTACCCGTTTCGGCATTGCAGATATCTGATAAGAGGTTTCATCACGTAACTCCAACTTTATCTATTATAACACTGTTCCTATCAGTGTATTTATGGATAATTCTTTCTTCAGTGGTGTAACAGTGCAAGATGCTCTTAGTGAGAACCTTATAGACATTGCAGAGGAAAGTTTATTAGAGCTCAAGTATGACCCAGCATTTGTTTGGGGTTACGCTGAGGTACATCAGCCAGACTGAGTTTTATTCAGAATGAACATACTGTATCTTTTTCAATAGTTGGTGATTAAACTTTTAGAGGTTATAATTTTATTTACATCTCATGAACATGTACTCATTTGACACTATAGGTTCACAATGAACAAGAACCTGTATTGGAATGGGTTGGTTTTCCTCTTGGAGTGCTTCAAGGCATAGCTGGGCAGACACGATTAAAGGTATGCAAGGTTCTTTTGCCATATATCTATAAGCTTGTGCTAATAATCCATGAGGATAGATTTGAGAACTCCCTTGAAACTTGAGCATGATTGATGAAGAAGAAGCACTTAAATTGATTGTTGCATGTTGTGACGTAGATGGTATTTGATTTTTATGGGAGAGTTAAACGTCAGAGAACATTGAATGTGAAAGTACATGTTGGTGAATTAGAGTGTTGGTGAAATAAGGATGTTGAGCTTAATGGGAACTAATCTAGAACAACACATTAATATGTCTTATGACAAATTTATTTTAGCATAATATTAGATGTTGAGCCCAATGAATGGTTGAATAACTATCACTGAAATAACTCATTTGTAATGAATTAGTCCTAAGATAACAAGATGCAGCAAGTTAAATATGTTGGTTTCACCTGATCTAACCAAGCAGGTTAATTGCTTGGCCAATGAAGATTTGCTTTGATGCAAGTTTGAAGCATCAAGAAGAGAAAACTTGAGAAAACAGGATTGCTCTTGATTGATTATGATTAAATTTTCTTCTCTTCCAAAAGAAAAATGTTTTGATTATCTTGAGAGAAATATCTAATTATCTATTATCTCATATATTTGATATTATTGTGAAGGCATCACTAAAACTCACTAAAAAAAAGTTAATTATATCTATATAATTAATTAATTTGAATTCTAAAAGCTAAGGAAAATGAAAAGTCCATTTACTAAATTATTAACACTAAAAAAAGTTAATTAATTTGAATTCTAAAAGCTAAGGAAAATAAAAAGCCCATTCATTAAATTATTAATAAACTTTTTATATTCTATATTATTATTCTATTTCTTAAGTTAATTATATCTATATAATTAATTAATTTGAATTCTAAAAGCTAAGGAAAATAAAAAGTCCATTCATTAAATTATTAACAATAAAAAAAACAAGTTAATTAATTCTATATAATTAATTAACGTGAATTCTAAAAGCTAAGGAAAATAAAAAATACACTCATTAAATTATTAATGAGCTTTTTATATTCTATATTATTATTCTATTTCTTAAGTTAATTATGTCTATATAATTAACTAATTTGAATTCTAAAAGCTAATGAAAATAAAAAGTCCATTTATTAAACTATTAACAATAAAAAAAACAAGTTAATTAATTCTATATAACTAATTAATGTGAATTCTAAAAGCTAAGGAAAAAGTCCATTTATTAAATTATTAATGAAGTTTTTATATTCTATATTATTATTCTATTTCTTAATTGAAGTATTAAGGGTATTCAATTCATTTTTTTTATGTAACGAAGTGAAGAGTTTATTTACTAAATCTTTATTTAATATAGGGAATTCAAGAAAACTTTTAAGTTATCAAGTTTACCTATAAAAAAAGGTGTCTAACCTATCCAATTTTGCCCAAGCTACTTCTCTTCTGCTTAATATTTTCTCTGCTAAACCTAAGAAATGTTAATAAACTCAATTCTTTCATATCCATATATAAATGCAAAACCAACTAATGTTTCATTAAAATTTGTAATGTATATCCAATTAATTTGGTTTAGTTTTCACTAAACTCAATTTTTTTTCTTCTTCTTATCAATATTGATCTTTTCTTCTTTTTTTTTAACCGAGATGTTGAAAATGGAGCCTGAAGAAACTTTTTGTTACTTGATTATCCAAGCTTTTATCAATTAGCAATCAGTAAGCCTCTTAACTTTGTTCTGATTTATTTTCGCTTTCTTTGTAAGAAGCTGATGGTGCGTATTGGCTTAAATACAGGGCAGTCACTTTTCATCTGATCCGCTGCTGAAATACTCTTCAATGACCATGTCAAGGTTTTATAGTCACAACTATTCTCCGGTGACCTTAAGAACAGTAAGTACAAAATATATTTTGAGTACACCAAAATATACTAAGTTTTATATTTTTATTTTATCTTTTTTTTTTTCTGTTTTCTGGGCATGCTTCTTTTTCTCAACAAATAGTAAGGAAACAATATGATGTCAGACTACAGGTATATTATTCAGCAATAGGATCATATCACTTTTGAAAAGCATTGCTCCACAGCATAAGTTCTAGGGATTTAGGAAATTCAGGACTTCAGGTGACTATAAGCTTCGGAGTTGGTATATATTAGTTGAAGCCACAGAAAATTTAAATCAAGCAATAGATATGTTGTTATGATTTTCCAAGATTTTAAGTACTTTCATTTCCTATAATACTGTTGATACAACTTGGTAGTCGAAATTGTAATATTATGTTACATATTTTTATTTTCTGTTTCATATCCATGAAAAAGACAATAATGAATAGTATTTGATTTGTAATGAAAGAATCACTTATTGTTAATTTGTTGTATTTTTACCTTTAAATTTTTATTTGGTACTTGGATATATTTAATTCAAAGCCTTTTCATAGTTTGCCAATATTTGTTAAAGAAAAAAATATAATACTAAATTCTTTTTTCAAAGCTGCGCGAAGCGCGGCTCTATTTACTAGTTGATTATATCAATCGTTTCCTTTCCTCATTAGTTACAGAAACTAAACTTACCCCCATAGATGAAAACCTGATAGATAAACACAAACACAGGACAGGACTAGTTGTTCTCATAATTATTCATTATAATAAATGAAAAGTCGTCCTTATTAATTTCGAACTAATATTTTAAGTTTATCAATGATAATAAAATAAATAAAACAAATAAATAAAGTTGCGTATCGAAGAACAACAACACAGTTCTTTCATCTCTATGTCGTACAAGACAATATAATAATAAAAAGTCGTTAATGATTCCCTCTAGGGCTGGGCAATATCGGGTTATGGTCGGGTTCGGATCAACCCGCTTGAATTTAGAGTTGATCTGGTTAGATAGGATTTCATCCGAACTCAACCCGAATTTATAACCGATCCGATCCGATTCGATTATGTTTAGATCGGATCGAAACGGATTAAGTAATCAGGTTGCGTTCGGATCGGGTTCAGTTTGGATTAAACATAATTCGGGAAACTCTGTTTATTTTGCAGTTTGCAGGCAATTCAACAGCAACAATTAAGGGAAGACCAAATTCCCCAAAGCCAAAACCAAAAATTCCCATAAGATCCTTTACTCCAAGTTAGAGGCCAAACATTAATTCATCAATCGAAACCAAAAACACCAAAGAAACAACATTTCCAATTCCGAATTACAATAAAACAACAACCTCATCATCATCACCAACTACCCATCTAATTCCAAATAGTAAAAAAACAAATACCATATATATTCTCTAAACAGCTGCTAACACATAAAATTTAGCAATTTAAGGATACACCATCAAAATTTCAAAGGCAAAATTTGGGTTTTTGGGTTGGAGAATTCTGGTTGTCGGGCTGGAGTAGATCTTGGAGGAACTTGGCGATGGTGGAGGTGTGAAACAACAGATCTGGTGGCTACATCTGCAAATGATGATCGGCGGTGGCTGTGCGATGGACTGGTGGTGTGCTACGTCAGTGCGTCGGTTTGCTTGTGTGTGAGAAACCCAAACGACGAGCGTGATGCATGATGATCGTGACTGTGTGCGGCTGTGATTCCTGTGAAGAGTGAAACTGGAGATTGGAGAATAAGAGTGAGAGTGTGTTGCATGTGTTTGGGTGTGTGTGATTGTGTTTGTGTTTGTGTGTGTGAATCCAGTGGAGTGAAAATGGAGATTGAGAGCATGATGCACATGGAATTGGGTGTGTGTGTGTTATATGATTTTGTTTGTTTTTTATTTCATTAATTTAGTTTTTTTTAAAAGTCAACCTGATTGGTTTTTCGGATTGGATCCAGTTTCATTCGATCCGATCACGATCAGGTTGAAAAAAAAACATCCGATAGGGTTTTATTAATAATCTGATTCGATCCGATCATAACCTGATATTTTTCGGATCGGGTCGGGTGAAATGTCCAGTCCTAATTCCCTCACAATTGGCCAACGGCTGAACAAGTCGTAATAGTTTAATAGAGATGTTCATAAGGGTATGTTTGGCAGCTTGGTTTGGTCAGGTTTGTACTATTTATTTTATGCTAACCAGCTTAAGATATGTTTGCGCCAAACATTAGCCTGGTCATTTTGACCAGATTTACTTAGGCAGATTGACAGAGTTTATTTTTGTCTAAAATTTGAATGGGTCTGAATTTGGTTGAAATATGAATAGGTCTAAATTGCATATGTCTGAGTGAACTTTTTTTTTTAATATCTGAATATAAGTTGCATTTTGTTTATTTTTATAAATCACAAATATCTGAAATATGATTATTTGATATTTATATCCTTGTAAGAATTATGTATACTTGTTATAAATTTTAAGAGTTAAATGCATGCACGTTACAATTAAAATCAAACATATGTAGAATTAGGTAGTAATTGATCTTTAAATAAAAATATTATTACATTACTCCAAATGCAAAATTTAATTAAATTTATTATAATAATTAAAATCTTTAAAATATAAGAAAATCAATTACATCCTTGAGAAAATTGACTTGCGAGTTGATCTCATAACTGTTGCATGAAAACTTGATCTGATAGTCCAAAAAAGTTGCTTGCATTTGTTGGTTGATTCAAATTTGCACTGTTATTTTCCAACTCAACTTCTTCATTGTCATACTCTAAAAATAATGCATCAGTAATAGATAACTTTTGAAGAAAATTGTGTATCGCAATGCATGCAATATAACAATCTTTTTCTGAGTATCAAATGGATATGGCGGCATCCACTTTAAAATTAGAAAACAAGCTTTAGAACACCAAAAGTACACTCAATAACATTCCTTAATTTCACATGACTAAGTTGAACATCTCCTCTTTCCCTCTAGCCTGACCACCATCACGAAAATCATTCAACCAATAATGTACGTGATGATATGGCGCCATAAATCCCCTAGTATGTGTGTATGCTGCATCAACTAAATAGTATTTTTCTGGGTTCAGTAATTACCAAAAGTTAATTATTAGAAAAAAAGTCTGACAATTATATAAAAGGAAAAGATTTCCTGGTGGTGGCATTGGAAAATTATGACTTGAATCATGAATTGTTTCTGTCAAGACTCTTGAATCATGTGCTATTCCTTCCCATCCAACAAAAATGTATCTAAATATCATGTCAAAATCATAAATTACCATGATATTTTGAAAACATTCCCCTCTTCCAAGACTTCTATATGGCACCTGTTTATCTATCGGAATACATGCATGAATTAGAGTTCCATCTATTGCACCAATAGCACCTTACAAAAGCAAATATTATTAATATGGGAAATATATTAAAAAATTATGTTACTATTTATCATTGACGAAAGATAATTTACTTTACATATTTCTCGTAGCCTGTGATTAGTTATACTACTTAAATCATCATTAAAGGCAGGAGGAGCAATCATTTCTTTTGAGAACTTCATCATGGCTGCTAAAACCTCATGAAAGTATTTGTGCACTATTTGAGTTTATTGTTGAAAAATATTTCTTACAAGTCGATTACGAAGATTGTGGCTAATTGTCATCAAGAACATTGCCATTTTCTGTTCAACAAACACATGTTTACTAGGATGTAGCCATCTTTTTACCTTGAAGAATTGACATAAATAAATAAACCCATTTTTCTCCATCCCCATTAATTCATTACATATAATAGATGGTCCATTTAAAAGCTCTTTAGTAAAATCTAAACCTATAAGTTTTGATGCTGGTAGTCTTTCAATATCAGTGGCTTTAATCAATCAGGTATCAACATAATTAATTGTTTTGTAGCAATCTCTTAACCTTGTATTTCTTATCATCATCTCCTTCACTTAAAGCTTCCATAGAAATACCTAAAAAAAGAAAAAAAAAAGACCATGATAATAACAATAGCTAAATTTTTTAGACTACAATGTCATCCAACAATTAAAGAAAATATGACAATTTATAAATAAATAATATTATACTTGTGAAGCAGTAAAATAAATAAATAAATAAAAATAACATAATCATTAAATCACCATACTATATTTTTCAATGAAAATACATTGTCAAAATTCAGCAAGCACAATAAAAAGATTTTATGTTCAAGACATTTTAATTAAAATAAAAGAGGTTCCCAGCCTATTTTGCTAAACTTTGAATCCACCATATTCGTTCTTGGTTATTTTCCATCTCCATCCACACTTCTCTGTACTCCTTCTTGATGTACAATTTGTTGATTGCTATATAATAAAGGGGATCCTGAATAGGCAAAATCTTTTGTAAAATTGTCATACAATCTTTCATTGAGGGTCCTCTATCATCAGTTTTTTCCAATACCTCAGGGTCCTTTATCATCAGTCTTCTCCAATATCTCTACTAAATTTTTGATTTCTTCACGAGTTTCATTAATTTTTCATTTCTTTTTTTTTTCTTAGAAGCTTGTACCTCATTTTTATTTGGCCAGTATGAGTTGTAATCTGATGCAGGTGTTTTAGGTCCATTATCATCATCCTCTACTTCGATTGGAGTTTCATTAGGCACAAGTGTTTCAAATATCAGTGAAAATTCCCCACTTCTAGTAAGTCATTCATACCAAAACTCCAAGTATTAGATCCAATAGCTAAAACTCCAGAGAACAAAGTCTCTAATTCATCGGCATTAGCAAAAGGTTTATAACGAAATTGTTTAGCATCTGGATATTTTTGTTTATTAATGAGAAAATAGTTAATACCTATATATTATAAAATCTTTTTATAAACTCACTCTAATAAATTAAATAATTAAAAAGTTACATTTTTGTACTCTGCTCATCTTTCATCTGGCCAGTCAAATGTTTGGGTCACATGATTGTAACTATGTCTTGCTACTATGTCATCCCAATCCATGTTGAATATTGTTTTTTCATATAGTCCTAATCATTTTTAATTTGTTTTTGTTTTAACCTTCTTCCAGTTGTCTTAAATATTTCTTCTCCAATTCAAGCCCAAGCGCTTGGCTTTAAAGTTCCTTCTGATCTAAATCCATTATTCACCTCAATGAGACAAAAATCAATTAATTGCTTTCTTTGGACATGATTACTCTAATTTGCTCTACAAACTCCAATATTTTCAGCCACCTATGATAAAATGAAATCATATACATGTTACAATTAGAACTGAAAATAGAAAATAATTGTGCCAATGGTTATTGACTTCTTTAATGTAGACAGTCTTGTCCTCTATTTCTAGAAACTAAAAAAAAATATTTCACAACAATTATGATATCCATGATAACAATCGTCTAATGTTTCAAATTTCTTAAACTTAAAACTAGCAGCACATGCTAAATGGAATCAAACAATACATAAGCACTGTATATACGCACTCGTTCGCATCTTACCCATGACACCAATCACAACAATTCAATTGATGAGTTGAACAACTTAGAAAAAAATTGGGAAGCTATAGAATTTTCAAATAAGTAAACACGAGTAATCAATAAACGCGAGTTTATTAAACAAAGTACAAAAAGAGCCCCATCATTATAAGTCTATAATCACAAACATTTCGCATTAATTCAAATTATAAATAAGTAAACACTAGTTTATTAAACTAAGTACAAAAAGAGCCCCATCATTATATTCAACTTTTGATATATATGCTTAAGGTCAATCTCAAACTCAAATCCTAACATATGAAATAAGCCAATTCCCTGTTCTTCATGCTCATTATCTTTTATTGCATGCCAACTAGTGCCAGAACAAGGATTTTGATTCGATAATGATAATAATTACTAGAGAAACTATAAATTTAAATTTGTTATAACATAATAATTTTAAAATTGAGGAGAGCCAATTATGAGTCTTCATAAAGAAATTATAAAATTTAGCATCCTATAACAAAAATTATACATATTAATAAGGCGGCCGAAACATAAACTTACTACAGGTGAGAAAATTTTACATGTAATTATTTTTGAAATGGCCAGTCGCAGACTTTTTTTTTTTCTGAATCAGGCTTGTACCTAGTATTGCCCTTGACAACAATTCATTGCTTGAGCTTCTCTTATCAAAATACAAGCACGTGATTGATAAATTATTATATAAAAATATAAAAATAATTCACTCTTAATATATATTATTGTAAGATTTGACAATATTGTATTTTTAACTGTAAAAAGAAAAAGAAAAAGAAAAATACCTTAACAACGGAGATTCAACGTCTGTTATGCTTGAAGAAAAAAGTATTCCATTGCTAATAAAAAAGAGAACAAAATAAAAAAAAATAGAGAATGTGAATTAAAAAGAGAAAAAAAAGGGATTAGGTTTTATAATATGGGAATATGTATATTTAATAGGGATATTTTTGGGATATAGTATTTAATTCCTATTCATACTTTTTTTCATTCAGATAAAAGTCACGGAACTTTACTTTTTCTATTCAGATGTAAATATTTGAAAAGTAAGATATAACCTACAAAAAAACAAACAAGCAAATTTCTTAAAAAATCTGAAATTAACAAATTTTCAGACTTTAGACATTTAACAAACAAGCTCTTAGTTAATCTGATTTGCTTATCCTATGAGTTTAAGAGGGTCAATTCATTTTCTTTATTTCTTTCATTATTTTATTTAATCAAATAATATAATAATAAATTTAGTTATTAGAATTAACTAACTAGTATTAATAATTATTCCTGGTAAGTCCTTCACCATTGATGCTTCTAGCTAGCCAACAACGGTTGTGATCGTCATCGTCGGCCGCCCACCGCCACTGCCATCATTTTTTTTTTATATCAGTTGACATCAAGTTTAATATTTTTGAAATCCTCATCACGAGTTCTACACAATGGTACTAATATCTCCGACAACGAAGCTTTCATTCGTCGTAGATCTATAGTCAAAATTTTGAAATCTAAAAATTGACCAAAAATATGCGGCGAACAAAAGTTTCGTTATCTGAGATATTGGTACCATTGTACAAAGCTAGAGAAAAGGATTCCAATGATTTTAAATATGACTTAAACAGACAACATTTATAATTTTCCGACGGTTGTTGTTGGTGGTTGCCGGTAATATTTTATTTTTTAATAAATAAATAGAATAAATATATAATATAGTCCATCCTACACCAAATATGATAATGTACTAAGATTATTATACCTTAGTACAATACAATACAATCCAGTATAGTTCAATACAATGTGTTATATCATGCACACCCTAAATGCATTATGTTTAGGAATACGTTATATTATATGAATATGATTTTGATGCTAACTGGCAGCTTTAGATTAATGGTGCGTTTACTAATCGGTAATCGGTAATCGGAATGGGTTGGAATCGAAATGAACTAGAATTAAATGGCCTGGAATCGAAATGATAAATGAGAATCAAAATAAATTGTTTACTTTACGTAGGAATTGGAATAGGAATAATCCGTGTTACCATTTATGTGTTTACTTTGTCTTAGAATCGAAATAAATTATTGCAAGTTACTAAAATAACCTTAGTTGATTATTGTCATTATTTAATATCATAATTGTGATTATGATAATTATTATTCAAATAATAATAATAATAAATTAATAAATTTTAATAATAATATTAACAATATTATTAATAATGACATTAATGACAATACTAATACTAATAATAATAATAATATTAGTATTATTATTATTAGTATTAGTATTAGTATTAGTATTAGTATTAGTATTATTATAATACTAATAATAAATAATGAAGGACCTATTTGAAAATATTACAAAATTTATGTGCAATTTAGGGATTAAAAATTTTAATGTGAGTAAAGTGGAAAGTTCAAATAATGAGAACTTGATTCCCAACTTGATTCACAACTTAATCCCCAAAAATATGTGGATCTCATATGTTTCATTCTCATTTCTCATTCTACTTTAACAAGTAAACATCATCAATCATTCCCATTTCGGATTCCAATTTCCTAATCCTTTAAGTAAACGCACTTTAATTATTTTTGCAAAACAGTATTTGGTAATTTATTTATGATGACTAGAATTAAAAATGATGTAACAAGTGGACGGACATTTTCACATTGAGATTAAAGAGAAGCATATGATAGGATGGTTTTACACCACTTTACTAAGTTTAGCATGAAATTTGCATCGTTTTTAATTATTTTAGAGTTGTTTTACTTGTTGTATGTGTGTTTGTGTAAGTATTGATGATTGGAAGCATGTGGTGCAAGTTTGATTGAGAAAAGCGGAGCCTAAACGAAGAAATCTAATAAATACACTTCAGTGGCATTTTTATAATTTTTAACAGAACTTGTGGCACCTGCCACCAAGACAGAAACTCACAATGCGGCCAAGAACTTATGGCAACTGCCCTTGTGTGATAAATTTTCCTGAAGTGCGGAAATTAAGTGCTAAAACCATATGGATTCTTAATTTTAAAGTGCTAAACTCTATTTAAGGGGTCTTTCATTAGTTTTTAAAGGGAGAGGAGAAAAAGAAAAAGAAGATACTAAGAGAGCAACAAGCACCAAGGAGATTGAAGATTGAAGATTTCTTTTAAGAGTTTTTCTCATTAAACCCATCTTCTCTTCTCTTGTTTTGGATTATAAGGATGCATTATTTTATTATGGATGTTATTTTCTTCTTCATTATGAATTAAATATTTTAATCTAGGTTTGTAATGGTACCTAGTATGAACCTTAATTGATTGATGTTTTTAGTTCTTCAAAATTACCTTCTATTGATTATTTATTATATTTTGTGCTTAATCTATTTGATTGCTTGATCCCCAATTGAATAGCACATGTGTAGTTGCATAGATATCGGAAAAGTCATGCATCTATAGACCTAAATATGATAACATGTGTTAATCTGAGCTAGGAAAATACTTAGATTACTTATGCACTTGTTAAGGAACTTGAACTTAATGAATTGCTTATAATTTATCCTCATAGAAATATAGTGGGTTGATATAGAGTAATAAATCTACTTGACCATTAGAAGAGGCTTGTAAAGACTTTAGTGTTCTAAGTGATAATTGAATTAGGTTAATTAGAAGAACTGGACTGAGATTAATAAGGGGATTGCTAGGGGAAATTACAAACCTAGGTTTCATCATCCATTTATTTTCTTCTTGCTTATTTTGCATTTAATTTACCGTTATAATCATAGTTAAGGCTTCTTATTCAGTTGTTTGGATTAGACTTGGGAGATATAAATTGATAGATAGTGATAGAATAATACTAGTCTCTATGGGTTCGACACTCTTATTAATTACTTTATTACTTGTTCGATACGTGCACTTGCGTGGTTAGATTTTTAGACAACAGTATAGATACGCTGCATGAACCTGATCTGATCAACACAATACAATATTCAATCAAGTAATTGGCTAAAGACCAAAAGTGAATAAACACTAAACAAGGGGAGTGCTTCTCACTCTGTAGTCAATAGGCTTAGGAATAAGATGCTAAGTAATGAACAGACTAACAAAACTTACATGCTTTCCCATTACTTTAATCAACAACATATTGAAACCAAATTTTTTTTTATTTGTATTGAACTGTATGCCAAACATTTCAAAGTTAACTATTCCATTATCTATAAATCACAATCAAATTGAATTGATGATAAAGAGAAATAAATGGGCATTTGGTCTAGTGGTATGATTCTCGCTTCGGGTGCAAGAGGTTCTTAGATTCTCGAAATGTCCTTACCCTGCCCATATTTTGGCCAAAATTGATTTAACTAAACAAGGCCACAATACGAAGGGAAATTTACAAAATTAACCAATAAAACTTTTGTAATTTTTAAAATTAACCCCTCTAACTTTGAGGGTAGATTATTTGTACGAGGCTTAAAGGTGATTTCTAAACAAATTTACCTTAACCCCTCTAACACAAAGGAAAATTTACAAAACTAATCATAAAACTTTTGTAATTTTCAAAATTAACCCCTCTAACTTTTAGGATCCGTGTGAGATTGCTTGTGAGAGGTTCAAAAATAATTTCTAAAAAAATTATCTTAACCCAATACAAAGGAAAATTTACAAAACTGACCATAAAACTTTTGTAATTTTCAAAATTAGCCCCCTTAACTTTTAGGCCAAAATTAACCCCTCCAACTTTTAGGGTCCATTTAGGATTGTTTGTGGGTGACTTAAAAGTGATTATAAAAAAAATTTACCTGAACCCCACTACGACAAAGGAACCTCTAACACGAAGGAAAATTTATAGAACTAACCATAAAACTTTTGTAATTTTTAAAATAACCCCTATAAATTTTATGATTTGTTTGGGATTGCTTATGAGAAGCTTAAAAATGATTTCTAAAAAAATTTACCGTAATCCCTCTAACTTTTAGGGGCCATTTGAGATGTGCTTGTGGGGGGCTCAAAAGTGATTTTGAAAAGTTAAAAGTTAATTTTGGTGTTTGAAATTTTTTTTTAGAAATCACTTTTGGTAAAATCACTTTATCCTGCTACAAATTTTATTTTGAAAAGTAAGGAAGGAATAACTTTTCAAAATCTGATTTTGAGAATCACTTTTATACTTAATGCAATTCCATATATACCCTCATAGATATTATAAAAATTCAAAATTATTCTTATTAATTAGGAAAACACAAAGGAAAATTTACAAAACTAACCATAAAACTTTTGTAATTTTTAAAATTAACCCCTTTAACTTTTTAATATGATAAGTTCATAATTAACCAAACACATACTTTTTAACTACAATACTCTCACCACTCTCAACAAATCACTTTATCTACAAAACACCGTTACACTCCAACAACTCACCGCACACTCAACTATATTTCTCATCATTTCTTTCTCGTGGCAACTGCAGTGGTACTGGCAATGATGACAATAGCAAGAGAGAGAGAGGAAGAAATAGAGACATTGTAAGAGAGAAGAGAAGGAGAAGGTTAGCGAGTTCTCAAGAGAAAGAGAGAAATTGATAAAACCTGGCGAGTTGATTTCTTAATCTTGAATGGGTTTGTTTGTAGATGATTGTATATGTTCATAGGATTGTATTAGCACAAAAAATAAATAATTTTTTTAAATAATTAATTGCAAAGATGGCACAATATTACATCTTTGATAAAATGTCTCTTACACCTTTTTTTTTTTTGTGAATTTTTGGCACCTTAAATTTGCTAGCTATAAATTTGTGTTGAAATAATTGAATGTTTGACTTGTCCAAAAATTATCATATTAAAAAGTTAGATGTTTGACTAGTTATGATATAAAAAATTAAAGGGACTAATTTTGAAAAATCCAAAAAGTTTTAGGCTAGTTATGCAAATTCCCCCAACACGAATACTGAGTGGATAAACAGAAGAAACAGAAACAAACCCGTACTGTATTATATTTACTAACTGTCACATGCTTACAATAGGTAACCTTTTACAGCTCCTCCGCTATTGCTCATCCTTATCCATACCCATGGCTGCCACTACTACCATTAAACCCTTATTTCCACACTCTCTTTCATCAAACAAAATTTGCAGTTACAGTATACCCTCTTCATCTTCCTTCATTTCCTGCAATCCCATCTCAGATTCCAATGCTACTTCCCCCCTTTTACTTTTACACAGCAATAGACCAAGAGGACAAGTTTCAGTGTCAGTTGCATTCAATCCTCAAGGGAATTTTGACATCTCTATGTTTGAAGATGAAGACAGTAAGTGATATACTTTTCACTTTTTTAGTAGATATCAAATTCCATTTAAGTTATCATTCAATATTAGTTCCTCGAGGGAAATTATCTTTATTAGATATAATATCAAATTCGAGCTGAGATTTTCCTTTTTAATTCTTTTTATAGGAAATAACTTACAGGATTTTGCTTAACAACCAAAAATTGTGATGATCAAATGGGAAAATATATAGGTGGAAAATAAAATCTTATGTGTTACATTATTGTACAGTACCATACTTGTCAATATTATTAATTCGTTTCTGTTTGAAGTTGCTGAGTTTATACAGTCAAAGAAGAGGGATTTTCAATCTGCTTTAAACGGTGTCATGTCATTATTGACAGATTCATCTAAGCTTGAACCTCCAATGCCCCCAACTGAAGGCAGATTCGACGTAGTTCTTGATAACGATGCTATTAGCAGCCTTGATTTATCCCCATTTCACAGTGCCACAGGGATTACTTCACCTACATTAGGTAATTAATAATTAAAAATGATATGAACAAGCTAAGTTAAACTCTTCTGTATTTTCTACACACACATATATATATTGCAAGTAATCCTGATAAGAAATTTTTTACCTGGTGTAGCTGAGCCAAAGGAGTTTCTTGAACGCACAATTGGATTTACAATTAACTACACGAGAGAAGATCCACGTGATCCTCGAGAACTATCAGAATTCCCTGATATAAGACTTTGGTTTGTGAGGCTCGATGCTGCTTATCCATGGCTGCCTGTTTTGTTGGATTGGCGGGCCGGTGAGCTTGCTCGTTATGCTGCCATGTTAGTTCCTCACCAGGTATTGTAATATACAATTATTATCTATAATAAGACATACATATTAATTAGTTCTAGTGGCTCTTAAACTAAATTAATCAAGATCCAAAGAAGGTTTAATTAACTTGGTCATTATTCTGTTTGGCTTTGGCAGATGAGCATGAAAATGGGGATTGTGTTTAATCCTGAGGCCCTGGAACTCTTTATCATGAAGAAAGTGTTTGTTGTGTACACTTGGTTTAAGCAGCATAATGTTCAAAAGCCTAGATTGAAGACAAGTGACATGGCTCGTATGCTGGGATTTGGAATCGAAGATCGACTTTTTGATTTGGTTGATAAAGAGTCCTCTTGGTCATCATAAAAGATGGCAGCCTGAAGTTTCTTCGATTCACCTTTTCCCTCGACAATGAGAAACCTAAACCCTGGATAAATTCTTTGCAATAGAATTCCAAAAGAATATCCCCTTCCTGGATGACTGTATAAATATCAACAATGACTCGCCGAATTCCCAAATAAATTTACATATTTAAGTACTAGTATCGTGTCTGTAAATTTAGAGTAAAAGGAAAAGAAAAGAAAAGGCAGAGCAGATAAGACTTTTCAAAAACAAATAAAAAAATTATGTGCATGCCCTGAATCTGCTGCTATTGTACTCATTCTACCCCTATATATTATAAGCATAAGAAATAGGGGGTGAGTAACTGGGAGATGGTGCAATAGACTTTCTGAGAAATGAGAAATCCTTTCCTATCACTGTCGGTAAACAATAATGAACATGTTAAATCATTATTGCGGCCTCTGTTTCTCAGTAGCCAAGGCCCAAGGGCAAAAGAGTTCCTAATGCAGGTCAAGAGTTAAAAGACAAGCATATGTATGGAAAATTTGAACATCCTGCTCATGTAGAGTAGAGTGGTTTAATTACTGCAACTGCAATGAATAAGTGACTGAAAACTGATGAGATCAACCGTTGAATCTTGAATATAATCACAATGACAATCCCTGAACCCCTGGCCCTGGCACACATAACGCTGAGCCCGAGCTGCTAACTTGGTGGAAGTACAGGTACTACAAAGCAGCTGAGGCCAGGCTACAGGACCAAAGCCCACTAGCTTATTGTGATTTGCAAGCACCAACAACGGAATAAATTGTTCACAAGTTGTCACATCCATGATCCATTACTGAGACTTTGTTAGCTATGCTACGTGGAAGCTCTGGCTGTGTCTGCCAATTAAGGGAAAAATAAACGAAGAAATCAGCTGCACTACTTAAGCTAAACAGCAAGTGTTGGCAGTGCTGCTGCCAAAATGCTAAAATAAAAGGAGCCCAAAGTCTCTCTATGTAACAAACAACTACAATATATATATCAAGTGTTTGGTACAATAAGTCACCAAACATTTGACACTTGAATAATATAATCCCTCGTTTATAACTGTTGGTGATCATGTCGTTTGACAAGTACAGTTACATGTGAGTCATAATATATAACCATCTACATCTATCTAACTCATATTAGGGATTGCCATGCAGTTCGGTTACTTTGAGGTGTGACATGCATGCATGGTCGGTAAGTTTAGCAGCAAGTTTGCCGGACAGTACGTAAATCCAAAAACACCAAACCAGTCTAAAGAAATGTCGAGAAACCGGTAGCTGTATATGTGTGTGTGTGGCGGGGCTCACCACACCATGTGAAAATGTACCAGATAACATTTGAGACTAACACATAGGTATGACAGAAGACATTGAAAAGGAAACAAAAAAGGGGCATGGAGTTAAAACGTCGATCTATATATTTTCTCCTCGTTGAAATTTTCCAGTGTCTTTGCCTCCAATTTTGTTTTCTTCTGTGTGAACAAACTGGATTCCTACTTTAATTTGGATTGGCAAATTAAGGACTACAAATTCAATGTCGCAAGGCTTGTGCTGCGGGACATGTACAATGTGTTCTGTTTCGTTCAATTATGATCCCACTTCTTAATTCTATGAAGTATCGATCTAGCAGGGGTTAAGTTCAAATAATAATATAATTTTAAAATGATCAACAAATAATAAATATTAAAATAAAAATTCATTAACATATTCAATTCAATACATTTACAATTGTCCTCAACATTTTCATATGTTGAAAATATTAAAGAAATTCAATTCAATACATTTATAATTGTCCTCAACATTTTCATATGTTGAAAATATTAATGAACAACCTCATCATCATGACTACAAAATATATCTTTTTCTATGTATACAATTAGTTTCTCCCATTTCATTTTACTGACTATTTTTCATAAAATTCAGAGTTGAAAATTCATATGTTGACTATTTTTCAATTCAATATCTTCTTAGTATCAATTATTTTTTTTACTAGCTCACTAATCCTTTTTTATCCTAAGAATTTATTATCAGAACCCACATCCATAATGTAAACATCAAGTTCAATTTCAAGTGCCATTATATCCATTGAAGAAAAATCATTTGCATAAAACTCAACAAGATGAATAGTTTCTGTTTTTTTGTGTGAGGAGAGTTAGGGCCCTAAGAAATTCAAAATAACAATGTATCTTTGTCGGTTGGAAGTGTAAAAACAAAAAATAAATATTTGATATTTTAGTTATTTTAAAATTTTGGCTTTTATGATAAATCAAATTAAAAATGGGATAAACAACAAAATGAATTTATAACTCTTAAAAAGTCAAGCAGGGGCTTCAGCCCCTATTAGTCCCAACATGGCACCGCCACTGATCAATCGGCTGGTTTAACAAAATTTATTATACAACATTTATAACTTTATAACTTTTAGTTTAACAAAAATAATGAAGATATTATAAATTTTTCATTATACAACATACTATTAACTTTTATTTTATAGTTATAAATTTTTTTTTCACAACAGTTATAACTTAAAAGCTGTTGAAGAATAAAGCTCAAATCTGAGTATGACAGGTCGGTTATATCCTCAAGATGTGTATGATATGTCATTCAGTTCAGTATGACATGTCGATTGCGGTGCTTATAGAAAATGTTTGACTTATAAGTCATGTCAGGTGATTGAATAAGTAATACACATGACCTACCAAATGCATCACTTATTTAATACGGCAGCGTTCTTTATCATTTTGAGTAACAAATTGAATAAAAGTCTTACATGTGTCCATTGGTGGTTTCAAATGGCTATTAAAGCTGTTACACAAGTAGGAAGTTTCTAGGTTTATTTAACAAACCCAGAAACAATGAGCTGGCTGATGGGGGATATTTCTATATAATTTTCTCTCTGTATAAAAGGTCTCATGATCTAATCTTTGGCTTAAGTTGTTCATTTATACACTCTCTGCAACTTTGTATCTTGTAAAACTCAGAGATAGTGAAATCTTTCTTTTCACAGTAGATGTAGGCACATTTGTGGCCGAACCATTATAAAACTTTTGTATCAAGTATGTGTCTTTGGTTTTGTATTTGTTACCTAGATTGTTTTGTCTTTGATCACTTGTATCAATTTCATCAAGATCGGATTCTTTGGGTGTTCATATGAGATTATTAAGCTTAAGAGTGGTTCTTAAATGATTAAAATTAGCGATTGACTGATTTGAATTCCAACAAATTGGTATCAGAGCCATTCTCTAAGTTCTTGGTCTCAATATGGTAGCATATAAGCTAGATGTGAAGGAATTTATAGGGGAAAATGATTTTCACTTATGGAGGCTTAAGATGAGGGCATTGTTAGTTCATCAATGTTTAGAAGAGACACTTAGTAAGGCTTCATCATTCAAAAAGCAAAGAAAGGTCTCTGATGAAGATCTTCCAGATACGGAGCTCAAAGTGCAATAACCTTGAGTCTTAGGGATGGTGTTCTCAGATAAGTTGGTAGTGAAAAGACAACAGCAAGGTTATGGAAGATACTTGAGGATTTGTATACTAAGAAGTCTATGGCTAAGAGATTAGTCATAAAGAATAAGGTTTATACTTTACAAATGGAAGAAGGGTCTTTCATTTCAGATCACATTGATTCTTTTAATAAGATCATATTAGATCTTGAAGACATTAGTGCGAAAATTGATGATGAGGATAAAGCCATGATCTTGTTGTGTTCTTTACCAAGCTCTTATAAGCATCTTGTTGACACATTTATGCTCATATTAAGCAAGGAAAGCTAAAACCTAGGGCTTTAAAGTGTGTATTTCTTGGCTGTCCTGATGGAGTTAAGGGTTGTAGGCTCTAGTGCGCTAATCTAAAGCTACCATGAGCTATTATCAGCAGGGATGTTGAGTTTAATGAGCTATTATCTTGCTGTAGCAAGATAAAATCAGTTGGTGTATTGGTGTATACATACAACCTATACACCAATGTATAGCACCAATAAGTAGTACAACCTATACTGCTGATTAACTTTATGATACATGTGTATGATTATAAATGTAAGCTCAATATCATCTAGAGAAACCTATACATTGGTGTATAGGTTGTATGTGCTATAGGTATACATAAAATTTATTTTATGTCCCAGATGATAGTAATCATCTTCCTTTTTTGCTCTATACACCAATCCATAATCAGTTGTACCCTTAAGGTATCATAAAATCTAGACAACAGCCTTCCAATGCTCTTTCCCTGGATTTGCTATATATTTACTTACTGCACTCACTGCATAAGAGATATCAAGTGTAGTCAGAACTATTGTATAAGTCAAACAACCTATAGCACTTGAATGGAATTGAAGCTGTTTTAACATTCTCTTTATTAGTTCTGGGATATTGAAAGCATGAAAGCTTGAAATGAACCGGTAATGTGTTTGAACAGGCTTTGAATTCCCTATATCAAACCTTTGAAACACCTTTCTAATGTATTTTGGCTATGTCAGACATAAAACACCCTTCTTCCTATCTCTGATTAATTCAACTCTAAGGATTTTCTTTTTTGCATCAAGATCTTTCATTTCAAATGCACTCTTCAGCTGCTACTTTAAGTCTTTTATTTAATCCATATGCTTACAAGCTACCAACATGTCATCAACATATAGCAACAGATAAATTTTTCTTCTATCTTCTAATTCTTTAAAGTACACATAGCAATCAAACTTACTCATTTGAAAACTATGTTCAATCATAAAGTTAATAAATATCAAATACCATTGCCTTGGAGATTATTTGGGTCCATATATAGACTTTTTAAGATGACAAGCATAATTAGCTTTCTCTACATTAATATTGCCTTCAGGTTGAACCATCATAATCATCTCAACTAACTTACTGTGCAAGTCATTAACTGCAACTAATACTAATAAGATTCTTAAAATGAATGTCTAACCACTGAAGAAAAGACCTCTGTGAAATCAATACCCTCATTCTGTGTAAAGCTTTTGGCTACAAGCTTTGCTTTACATCTTTATAGTTAGATACCTTGTATCCACTCCTTAACCTTATAAATCCACTTACATCCCACTTCTTTCTTGTTTACAGGCTTTTCAATTAGATCCCAAGTATGATTCTTGATCAATGATTTCATCTCCTTATCTCTTTATGGGGCAAAATTATAATTTCAAAAAGTTTTCACTGTAGCGGCATTGTAGCGGTACTGTAGCAAGCGGCTAACCGCTTCCCATCAAACGACTAATCAACTGTGTTCTTATTTTTGAAAAATGATTCCAGAAAGTTAGCGGCTAGCCGGCTGCTTCTAAGAGACTAGCTAGCTGCTTCCAAACGGCTAACCGACTGTACTTGAAAATTCAAATTTCTTTCTAACGATCACTTAAGCGGCTAACCGATTAAATCAATAGGCTAACCAGCTATTTGTCAGAAATATTTCTAACAGCTAGTTTTCTTGTTTAAACTGTATAAACTTAAACCAAACTCGTTTTTAAGAACTTCTTAAATCTCATTTTCAGCTAAAATTAGTCAATACAACTTCCCTTGAGCTTTCATTTTTCAAATCTACATATGAGTTATCATTGAGCTATCATTTGTATATTCACTCTATAAGAGTATAGTTATTGTAATCTTCAAATCCATTATCAAATTTGTGTGAGTGCAAGTGTGGAAAACACTTGGAGAAAGGTGTGTGTGAGTGAAACACCACTTGTAAAGGTTTATTGACACCTTGGAAGTCAATTGTGAGAATTTGAAGCCTTGCGAGGCTTGGATAGTGAAATCCTCAAGTGTGGTTTGCTTGGAGGCGTGGACGTAGGCGGGGTTTGCCGAACCATATAA
This sequence comes from Clausena lansium, assembly GCA_030449835.1. Taxonomy (NCBI): domain Eukaryota; kingdom Viridiplantae; phylum Streptophyta; class Magnoliopsida; order Sapindales; family Rutaceae; genus Clausena; species Clausena lansium. The sequence goes on from JASUUF010000257.1 coordinate 8,585,333, forward strand.
AAATATCGTGTTCGTTTTCTCTACCCTTAACTCTTTACATTTACTTGTTGTAATAATTATTATTGTTATTAGTTGTGGTAGTTGATATTGAATTGTGGTGTTTTTATTAAAGAAATTTTAAATCCCAATTCACCCTCATCTTGGGTTGTCTAGTTAGAATTTCACAAAGCACATTGACATTAAACTTCAAATTGTCAAACTTGAACTGCCAAGAAGAGTAGTGAAATTGAAGAAGATTCACACTAATGAGAATCTTGCTGACATACTGACTAAAGTTGTACCAAGTGCTCAATTTGAGTTCTACTTGAATTCAGCTTAGATCTATAGGATTTAGATTGCAGATGTGAGTGAAGAGATGAAGATGAGGAGTAGCAAATTTTAGTTTAAGGTGGAGAATGTTGAAGGATGAAGCACAAATATGAGATTATGACCAAGTATGACAAGTCATTTATATCCTCAAGGTGTGTATGGTATGTCATCCTGTTAAGTATGACGTATTGATTGCGATGCTTCTAGGAAGTGTGACTTTTATGTCATGTCAGGCGATTGAATAAGTAATACACGTGACTTACCACGTGCGTCACTTACTCAATGCAGCAGCATTCTTTGTCATTTTGAGTAACAAATTGAATGAGAGCCTTACACGTGTCCGTTGGTGGTTTCAAACGGCTGTTAAAGCCATTGCACAAGCAAGAAGTTTCTAGGTTTATCTAACAAACTCGGAAATGATGAGCTGGCTGATGGGGGATCATCATATACAATTTTCTCTCTGTATAAAAGGTTTCATGTTTTAATTTTTGGCTTAAGTTGTTTAGATACACACTCCGTGAAACTTTGTATCTCTTGTAAAACTCAGAAGATAGTGAAATCTTTCTTCTCTTTTCATAGTGATGTAGGCACATTTGTGGCCGAACCACTCTAAACCTTTTATGTCAAGTGTGTTTTTTTATTCTATATTTTGTTGCTTAGATCGTTTTGTCTTTCATCACTTGTATCAATTTCATCAAGATCGGATTCTTTGGGTGTTCATATGGGATTGTTAGGCTTAGAGTGGATCTTGAAGGATTAAAATCAGCTCTCGACTGATTTGAAGTCCAACAAAAGCTATAGCACCTAAGAATTAACTGTGGCATTAAATCAATGGTAATGTTTGATTGATTTATAGTGTAGTACATATATAAGCCTAGTTAACATTTAATCCTGTCTCCCACCGCACCTGCACCTACAGGTTTAAATCTATTAACACAACTGATATTGGGATCGGAATTGGCATCTGGCTAATCTATCCGACCTCGATTATTTAGACAAGTTTAACAAGTGTTCTAGAAAATGAATTGAAGGATTATAAAATAAATAAGAAAATACATTTGTACTTTGTGCTATAGTATAAATATTAAATTAGATGCATGCATGGTCTCAAGCGAGCGCGATTGTGTAACAAATGCGTGTTCTTCACATTGAGAAATTGATTTCAAAGCTACATACACACACATATATATAGGAATAGGACCATTATATTATTAATCAAATCATAATATATGATTCCAAGAATTTCATCTTTTAATTAGTTTATGTTAGGGGATTAGGCATAATATTTTTAAGTATCCAACTCACAAGATTAGCATATCGGGTGAAGGATTAATCTTACTTAAAAGTTCAAGTGATTTCCTTTTACTAACCAAGACAATTTAACAATTTATAAGAATAATAATAATAATAATAATGTGCTTGTCTTTATTAGCTTAACATATAGTCGCTACTAACAAAAGAAAACGTAACTTAACGCTGAACAAGGAACTTGAGTTTCTTGGTTGGGTCTCAATATATAATTTCAAACAAAAGGGTGTGAAGCCAAGACACCAGTGATGAGAAATGAGATTAGCTTGTTTGGCTGTCACGAGACACAATATCACAAAACATGGTATCCCCATATATATAAGAAAATGGAGATCGGGCATTTTAGTGCATTTATAGTGTCGAGAGGATGGTCCATATTCTTCTAATGACTCCTAAAAACATGTGATGTCGTCGTTTTGTCGGCCGATTTTTCTGATACTTCGTTTTTCTTCTATCTATCTTAATTAGATTGATTCCAGCTTTGAAAGCTTAATTTGTAAGTCCATGATTTCTAACAAGGATTTATCTGACACGTGGTTTAAACGTTGACCACTCTATATAGTATGCGTACCTTTTCTTTAATTTTCGATATATAGTTTAATAGTTGACAGTTTTATGCTTAACTAAGCTTGCATTTGACCATAATGGAATATTACATCTCCTATTTGCCTTAGTATAGAAGATGTAATGACCAACTTTTGGTGAGCTATAGAATATTTCATTGTATACATATATAATTACCCACTTTGGTGAGCTATATGTACATATATATGTCTTGCTTTTAGCTATCATATTACTTGATTATTGCAACTCTCTTGAGATCTTGTCAAGCATATGTTTCATTTTTGAGTCATTATATGCTTTAGAATTTAGATTGAATTTTCGCAATTAATTATGAAAAAAATTAGTAGTTACACAAACAATCTTTGGCATCAAACAAAGAGGAATTATAAATATATATGTAAGTATATATGTTTCCAAAGAGATCACATCTGAGTATGTGGAATCCAGTGAATAATGCATGCAGCGCATTTTAATGAATTATACATATATTTATCTCAAGTGTATCATAATCACAGGGATTCTCCCCAGTTTCTGATTTTATTATATTACTTCAAGTGTTGGAGAGATCCGATCCTTAATCAATATTGTGTGTGTATGTGTGTGTAGAAGAATAATAAGCTAGCTCTTTGACTAGCTACTACAATATCAAATTAATTTGCGCAAGAATCTCATTCTCATATTAACAATATAATTAGAACTAATGAGTAATTAAACCCAGCAAGCTAGGTCGATTAACACCCAAGGAATGAAAGAAAGTAATATACTGTCTATATATCGGTTTACAGCCGGTGGTAGAATTTAATAAATGAAAAGGGCAAGCAACAAATTAATAATTAATTAATTAATTAATTAGCACGGAAACAAGGCTTCAGGGTGGGGTCTCCAAGATGTTTTCTTGCAGGCCACCAAGACAACATGCCACGTGAATCATCAATGTCCACCTGGCCTACTTACTTGCCACATCATCCACCTAGATGTGGACTTCCACGTGGATGGTCACCCCCTCCATCATTAATTACTGACAAAATTACTGACAAAATTATGGACACAGGCGAACGGCGGTGACTTTCACCGTTTTTTGTCACCGTCGCATTAACTCCTCTTGTTCCCTTATGATCCGGCCCCAATGTGTATCCATCCGTTGCTTACGTGGCAGAATAATATGATATAATTACAAATAATTATACAAATTTATATGATTTAAAGAGATTGATTAAAAGATAATAAATAAAAAAAATTAATTTACGTGATTCTGGTAATACTTTTATTCAATCAATTTATTTATGCCACGCAAATGACCTATTTTATTTGTACAAAAATATTTGTTTAGCTGTTTATAACTGTATAAAACGGAAAGTAGCATGCCAATATTGATAATAATATCAATCAAAAGACAGCAAGCATGCATGCATGCAGCAAATCAATAGATAGCTATGATATATCACTCAAAAGGGAAACGATCTAGGGTTATAGGCATCTTGTATGGTTACCATCTAAAAGTGAAAAGCTTGTTGATATAAATGATAAGCCAACTAAAAGCAAACTAGCAAAGTTGACATTTCTAATGATGATGCATGATGGTAACAAATATATACAGCCAATCAACTCTTGATATTTGGCAAATCAATTGTCTAATTGTGATCGGAAGAAAAATGAACCCATCGACCTTGTTGATTTCATTAGACAAGCATGAGGCAAATTGTAGAGCAGAATTCTGAAAATCCTCGTTCTTTCTCAAAAGGGTATAACATGCATGTAGACATGTAGTAAATGAAATGCACAAAAGCCAAGTATCTCGTTGAATTAGCTAGCTAGCTAGGTTCAATATATTTTATATAACGTTTGTTTTATGTGTGTGAGTCTTGGTGTGTTTTCACACATCAATATTCAATATATAGAGTACGAGTCTTCAGCAAGACCCACATCCCATTATTTTGAAAAATGTGGGGGGTGGGGGGCTTAACGCGCCCCAAATGATTAGTCATTTCCTTTTGACAAAGAGTTTGCACTTCACAAGGGAAGACAAAAGAAAAACAAAGAAAGTGGGAGAAAAAAATCCCCATCTGTAAAAGTTGGTTATATTATTATTGCCAAAGAAAATCAATATATATGCAAGCATGGGACCCCAACGCCAACAGCATGCCCATCTAAATTTATATATAAAGAGAGGCTACGCTTTCCCTTCCCTACAATATCAACCATTCACAATCACTTTTCGTTTTCAAGATTTTCGACACAAAAAGAAAAGAGAAAACCAAAGCTAGCTACCTTTATCTCTTCTTCAACATTTATTTAGGAGCTCTCCAAAACCAAACTGTATATATAATCTCTTGAATTATATATCTTCCCAAGTTTTTTCTTTCTTTCTCCAGAAAAAATGAAGGCATCTTTTGCACAAGTTGTAATCTCTATTCTGGTTGTATCTCTTCTCTTTACTGGGGCTCAAGGTAGGTCAAGGCCAACATGTCTCCTTCCTCTTATAAAATTTCAAGTATTTTTTTTTCTGTTTTTTGTATATGTATGTGATTAGGTTATTATATCATTTAATTTGTTCCTTTTGTGTTAGGGATTCGCTTTAAGAAAGGACTCTTCTCATCTGTTGGGCAGCATCATCATGAGATAATCCATGTAAGTTTGATCAACTTCTTTCCAGATACAAGAAATGATAAATTTATATTCCATTTCACTACTTATTTTTCTAATTTTAATCTGCTCTTTTTCTATAAATATATAATATATGCAATGCAGAAAGAGAGAATTGCCTCTTTGATCAAAACAAGTGATGATGGCAGCAGTAGCGTTAGGGAAGTTGCTTATTGCAAAGACTGCAGCACAGGTACCTTGAAGAAAAGATCAGTTATTTCTAAAGTATCCAAGAAATCGAAACAATACTGGCTACCTGGCATTCAAGAAGATTGCTATGGACCTACAAAACACAAACCCAAACACCATTAGTTTAACAACTCCTTTCCCTAGCTTAACTAGTGATTTTACTACCTAGTGACATGTTGTTCTTAACTTAAGATTTTCACAGTACTGTAGTCGGATATGATTTTATTATTAGAAGATTCAAATTCAAAACCTTGAATTAATTGTGATCGACAAATTAATTACAATTTGATAATTTAAATTTCTTTTTCCCTACATGTTTCAAATCTCTAACTCCCATTTGGGTTGTCCGATCTGTTCATATATACATATAGTTTTTGTATTAGATAATTCACTAAACTAAGTTGAATTATTTATTCACCCAAAAGATGGAAAAAGAGATCCCGCAAAATTAATGAAGCTAGGGATACAAGTTGCATATATGCCTTATCTTAAGTATATATAAATATCTTCACTACTTTTCATAAATCTATTGGTGCAGGATCAATGAATAGAAAACTTATTTCCACAACCACCACCACCACTACTTCTTCTTCTTCTTCTACCACCACTTCAAAGGTTGGTTCAAGTCATTAATTATTGATCACCAGCAAACCAAAATTCATTTAATTTACATATATATGTACAATTATAGTGTTTTTCTTAACATGATTAGATTATTGATGATACTATATATGTATTACATCCATATATGTGCAGAATAAAGCTAACCATACATCAACTTTGGGGAAGCAAGCCGAGTATTTCACTACTAACTCACCGCCAACTTCTGATAGTAATCATGAGCAAAATAAGAGCTCCGACGATCACGATCAGTACCTGAACCTTACAGATATTGCTGAAATGGACTATTCTCCAGCTAGAAGAAAACCTCCAATCCATAACTAATTAATTAATTAATTCTAGATCTATAGGAATATAGCTAGAGGATCGGAGCAAGTTCACACTATGTTAATTAGCTAGGATAGTCATATATAGATTGAAGTTGGGACAGCATTACAGAAATGCTGCAGTTTTTCTAGCCTCAGTTCAAATCGATGTACGCTTTTGTTTATAGTACTACTATTATATTCTACTATCATAGTTAATAAAATATTTAATTACATTCTCATGTATTATTTGATATTGAGTCAAGCACTTTTCAGGGAAGATATATCGATCTCTACAGTCTTTTGTAGCCCATAATCATTAATCAATATTATATATATAAGAAGATCTCTCAAATATAATAAAATAAATAAATAAATTCGACTCTGTGTAGATTATCTCTTCTTTCCTCTTTGGATTTGTACTTGGTGTTATCGTTAGAGTTGACAAATAGAAACAGCATAGAATGTACTCGTAATACATAAAATACAAGGTAAACTTAATTCGAAGACATATCCAATACATATTGCAAATAAGGTTCTTAATTCATATATATATATATATATATATATATATATGTTTATGAACAAAAGTTGACTGAATTGATATAAAACTTTTGATCAAATTATCCGACACACACGATTCCGAAGCGAAGTGGGGGACCTTTATTTATTTATTTAATTTCACGTGACGGTGGGGAACCTTTATATATATATATATAGTTATTCTTTCATGCGGCCGGCGCCCTCATTTTTTTTTTTACACGGACATGCTGTTAAATAATGTGGTTTAATAGAATCAGCGTAAACATATTATTAAACCACTTGGTTTTATAGTACACTAAAAACTAACTCTATTAAGCTACATAATTTAATAGGGTATTTGCATTAAAAAAAAATAAGGGAGCCCGCACTTAAGAATAATTATATATATAGTTGAAACGACGGTGGCTCCAAATAGTGGGAAAGGGGATTCATATGGTAGATTGTCGAAGCAGCTTGAACTGAAATTGAAGTCTTACCTGAGATGCTAACTAAGAGGATGTTTGTTTTTTAACTTAATAACTTAAAATGACTTAATTAATTAAGTTAATTAGAGGTGTTTATTTTTATAACTTAATGGAACTTTTTAGATAATTTTGACTTAATAAAATAAGTCAATTTTTTTGGCTTTTTACTGAATAGAGAAATCTGAATAAGCTATAACTCATTTCTAATGTCAAAAATATCGAAACTTTATAATTTATTTTTCATGTCTATCCCAAAACGCACCCATAAAAATTTACCCACCAATAATCTCATCTTATATTATGTACTATTATTGAAATTTGTAATAAAATTTCAAACTTATGGTATTTTATATATTATAATTCTAAAATCATTATGTATTCACTTGAATGTGTTTTGCTTATATATGTTATTTATTTGACATTTAAATTTAATAAGGATACAAATGTAAAAGTACATGTTTTTAGTTTTTTAAGTTGAAAAAACAAACAACTTAATACATATTTTCAGAGATTCAAACAAAAAAAAAACATATTATTCAGATTCAAACATTCAGGTCTATTCATAATTTAGACCAATTTATATCTATTCAGATTCAGATAAAAAAAAACGCCACCTAAGTTGTCTAATCCTTACAACATCTTATCTCTATAATATAAGACCAGTGCGCGGAGAATCTTTGTTTATTACTAGTAAGGTGGACCACTTCCGTCTAGCGGTCATGGGAAAGTCAAAACTTGTATATAATAAGTAAATACTAAGATAAGTCAAAATTGGGTTGGTCGAGACACACACACACACATAATATATATATGTATGTATGTATGTATGTATGTAGGGATCCATAATCATATTAAAATTAGAAATAAGTTAAAAGATTAAAAAAACACATATTTCAAAATATTACAAGACAAAATACATTATAATGAAGTCTTTTTTAATTTTTTTTTTTTGTCTTTTAACATATCCATGACTTTAATATGATCATTAATCCTTAGCTTATCAAATCTAAAAAATTCGGGATAAATTTACAATGTCATCAAAATCAATTTCTAACATTATAAAAGTTGATTTATGACATTGTAAGTTCATCCCAAACTCTAATCCTGGACTTCAATTCCGAATTGAAATATATATATATATATATATATATATATATATCAAATAAAAAGAAACTAAGATGGTGTGCTTTCAACGACATAGGTATGGTGCATTATGTGATTAAGACCAACTGGTGTTTCTTTATTAGGTGATTTGCCCATCAAGGATTCTGAGAATTGGCTCCACCAATGTTACACTTATTGATTGCAATTGCATGAATTGTCATTTACATGTGGGCTCTTATGTTTTCTGTCCTAACTCGTACGTATGTGTGTGTGTGTGGGCTCATCAACTCTCAAGATCAAATTATTAAAGAAAAAAAGACTGGTAGCTATTTTTTATGATATTTGTTGAGCCAAAGATCAACAAGAAGTGATCTTGACCCCCCAAAGATCCACTCTAGAGTTCTTAAGATGCAAGAATAGCAACCAAATGATTTAACCTTGATGAAATTAACTAACTAATCAAGTATTGATCACACTGAATCGAGAAGAACAGAATCAAGCACACACACACAATGCACAAAGGATTTAAGTGGTTCGGCATTAACAAGCCTACATCCACTGTGAAAAGGAGAGATGAGTTTTCACTATTGAGAGCTTTTTAAGGTACAAAGATGAAGATTACATGTAACTCAATCGTATCAATCAAATAACAGCTCATATGGCTTTATACACAACAAGAAAATGACCAGTCATGACCTTGTCTCAACAAGCCTTAGTTTCTGGATTTGGTCAGTTGAAAAACCCAGAAACCTCCCGCGTGTGTAACAACTTCTAACAGCCTTTCAAATAGCCACTAGACACGTGTCAAAACTTAGGCCATTATGTTATGCAAAACGTCATGCTCAACTGCCGTTTTGAGTAAGTATATCACGTGATATGTCACATGATTTACTTATCCTTCTAGCCGACCATGCATTTCTGTCATACCGCTCCCTGAACACTTGGAAACGACAAGTTGTATTGACCTTCAACTTGTAACCGTCATGTCAGACATAACATCAGTTCTCAAATTTGAGCTTCATCTTCAACAATATTTATATATCAGTCATGGGATGCAAGGCCTCTTGATTATTATGGACTAGTGTATATGATTTAATTTTATTATATATCATCTCATTTTATCTTTATCTTATGTTTAGTCATTTTATCTCATTTTAGCACTTTCTTGACAGTCAAGTTTAGATTTTCTATCTTATAATTTTTGCCTGATACTAATTTAGATAAGTTTAATTGTTATCTTCTAATTTCGATTAGCAAGTCTTGAATGTATTTATTCCAATTTTGTGTTATTTTATTGATTTGGCTTATCTCTTAAATGCAATTTGTGTTGTGTAATCTAATGTCTATCCACAACTTAGTGTGGTGTAACGCACGATTCATGCGTTTAGATGGTGTTGAGTAACAAACACCAAGTTAAATGAAGGGTGTGATTCACACTAATGTATCTCGGATGTGTGTTGCAAGCTAAGGAATGGTTCCACCGCTCAAAGCTGCTCAGTTGTAATATATAATTAGGATACCTGCATTTGTAAATGATTCATCCAGAAACACAATTAAGCTATTGAAGGACCTAAGAACAATAAACATTCTTTGCAGGCTTCTCTCTTTCACTTTTGTTAGTCATTGGCTGCTAGCTTTCCAAACTCTGGTTCTTTACTTTGTTTACATCAATTAATTAATTTGGATACTTTCCATTCAATACCACAACAATTTGTTTAATATGATTACTGAAAATCATTGACTCATCAGTTTGAATTCACCTCATCTACTTTTCAATTTCTTCATGATTATTGACAAGGAAACAAAAAATGACAATCATTTTTTAAAATTTTTTTGTGTATAACTGTTTGTTAATTAATAATAGTGTATGGTTGAAAATTAAACTATTCTTATATCAATTAACTCATCAATCAACAAATGAATGCATGCGAGATATATATACACACATATACATGCATACATACATATATATATAGACACACACACACAAACACATACGATTTAAAGGAATATAGAATCAAGAAAGTTGGATTTAACATGCAAATATATATATATATATATATATATATCTTGACAACATGCATGATCTTTATTATGAAGTTCAATTTTCCTTGATTTATTAGTCTTCAAGAATTTGTATTCATTATGGAATCGGTGGTGACTCACTTGGAATTGGAGGATGTGTATGCACAGGACTATATCCGCCCCAAAATTCAGCTCTTTGTCTTCACTACTAATAATAATTCCACTTCCACTGATCAGCTGCAGCCAAGCAACAACAATATGTATATATATAAACCTCTCTTAATAATACCAAAATATACATTAAAATTAGATTGCTGAAGTAAAAGAAATTATTTGTTTTCATGGCTCGCTTGGACTTTTCGGTGACCGATCATTTCCTAAATTAAAAATAAATAAGTAAAAGAAATTATTTTTTTTTCTTTCAATAATTTTCTCTCTCTAACTCTTCACACCCATATAATCAAAAGAACAACAGTTTCATTTTTTTTTCCCCGCACAAACACATTGCATTCTAATCGATTCAATTTCCTGTATAAACTAAAAAGAATAATTTTTTTCCATTTTTTCGCGTATCACACTTAAGAAACAAAAAGTTACAGATTAGATGTTTGAGTCCACTTTTAACTCTAATTAACTCAAAATGTTTTTAAGTTAAATATATAAGATTTAATCATTCAAAACTTTCTTCACATAAATCATATTTGGAAATTTCGAGTTGTGTATAAGAGACTGAAAAAATTTTTATAAAAAAGGATATTTATAAAATTAGAGTAGCCCATGATAAAAATAGGGGCTCTAAATGAAAGTTATAAGGGTGCTGATAGCCCCACTTGAAACAAATCTGTGTTATTTAAGCTCATGAATCTGATGGGTACTGTACGGACACTCTGACTGGGCCGGCGAGCAGTAACGAAGCGAAACAAGAAGCAGCAGCAAGAAGCCGAACAAGAAAGAAGCAAGTTATGTGTCACGGGATGAGTATTTGCGGCACTTAAATAATTTCTAATACAAAAGTTATTAAATAGGCCTATCGAATTTTTCGAACTAATTAAGAAAAAATATTTGTTGAAAAACTAGAGAAAATAAATAATAATATAGCTAAAAAAATATTATATTACTCGAAAGAGTGTGTACAAGAGAATTTTACAAGCATGCTTGAGTTGCTTGTTGAGTTGTGTGTGTCAAAAATGATAAGTGTCATGCCCTATTTATAAGAAGGCTTTCTTAGTTCTCGAGATGTTTATACAACTTACATAACTTGCCTAAATATCTAGATATTTCTAGCTACACACGTGTAGAAAATTTTATAGATATGTACATCTTACTTGCATTTGGGCCATTTGACTTGGGCGCTTGGGCTAAATTTTTGGGCGGCTCATTACTTAGCCCACCATGGTTTGCCAACTTAACCTCCTTTGTGGAAAAAAATTGGAGTGGTGCGTGACATATGGCTGAAGAAGCCAATAGATCCAAAAACAAGCAGCCAATAATTCAAGCACTGTTTCAACGTCACCAGCTTCAACAGCAACACATTTTTACAAATAATTGTAATAACAATTTTCTTTTATGATCTTAAATTTTTAAGTTTAAAAAGAGAAAACAAAAGATCGTCCGTGAGTTTGATAAAGAATATTTAAACTGAGGAAAAGTGGGAAAAATAATAATAATAAATATCACCTACAATTTTGAAATTCATTCGATTATAGAAAAGACTAATTTGATACACTAATGTCAATATATGGAAGAGAAAACCGATTTGGTGTACAACATATATGAGAATTGAGATCAATAATCTCCGATAAATATGACAAATTAATGGTGAATTGAACACCTTACTAGTTATGTAGCTTTTCTTTGATTTTATTTGAATGCAAGATTGAGAAGATCAAGGGGTTGAATAATTTACTATCCATAAATTTTGTTGTTTGTTTGGTAAGTAAATTTAGAGGATTTTTCTAAAAAAAATCTGAATAGACTATAGAAGTCCATGAGCTTAAGGGTTAGTTTGGTAAAATTTGTTAATTGGTTTATCAATTAGAATGAGGCTTCGGTCACCTACACACACACATATATATACATATACATATAAATATACATATAGATATACACATACACATACATATATATAGAAATGTTCCAATCAATAATCCCCGACTTTAATAAAGTTAGGATAAACTAAAAGACAAAAAAACACATATTCCAATGCACTATATTTTTATCCTGTAGTATATTAAAATTCATATTTTTTATCTTTTAACTTATCTTTGTTTAGAAATTCACTCTATATATATATATATATATAGACACACACATACACATATTAAAGTAGAAGCCTCGAAAGGAGAACTGAGAATTTTTTTGATAGGGGATCAAAGTGGTTTTCTTTGGAGATGAAAAATTCGCCCACTGAATTTTATCAATTTGCAATTTTTTTCTCTATTAGCTAAAAGAATAAAATTGGTTGATATTATGACGATATTAAATAGTATAAATATCATTATGGGGGAAGTTGATCGTTGAAATGATAATTGCTTATATATATATATAATTTTTACTACCAACAAAAATAATACAAAAATGAGTAATATGCAAGTAAATTATGTGGGGTTAATTCTTATTTTTGTCTTGCTTTTAGTAGTTGTACATGGAGAGATCCAATAAGTAATGGTGATGATTTTAATCTTGGGGTAGTAGGGCTTGATCTTCGTTACATACCCGTTCATGCACGTACTTCACAACACGACAATAACATTCGTCCTCCGAGTGTCAACAGTAACAATGAAGATTAACTAGCAACGTTTAGGTAGCGTTTATATTTTAGATTTGAGTGGGAGTGGAAATCTTGGGATTGAGAGTGTGGAGTGGGAGTGAGAGTAGGTTGTTTACTTACACTAGAATGAGAATATGAAATCGGAATCAGAATTTAATTTATATGTTTGTTTTGTCTTGGATTGAGAATAAATGATTTTAATTATAATTTTATCCTTATTTAAAGAATTGTAGTTTTTAATTACCCTGATTTGAAAAATAAAATACTTGTTATTACATTTTTAAATTAATAATAATTAATAATATTCTTAATTATGTAAAATCATAATTTATTATTAATTTTAATTTTAATTATGTAAATTAAAAATTATTAATAAAAGCAACACAAATGAAACATTATTATTAATAATATAGTACATATTAATATTTTCTTAGAATAAACTATTTATTTTGTTAATTATTAATATTAAATAAATATAACACTATTATTTTTAAATAAATATAATAATATTATATTTAAATAAATTTAATATTATTATTTTTAATAAATATAATTTTATAAAATAATATAATAATATTATTTATTTTATTTTATTAAATATAATAAAATAGTGGCAAAAAAGGAAGAGGTAGAAGTGGGAATCCCACTCCCCACTCAAAAAATAAGTGGGACCTACGGAGTGACGCTATTGACACCCATCTATGTCTCTTATGAAACCCCACTTTTTTTGTATTTATCCTTTATATTTTAAATTATATCAAAACCACATTGTTTTCTTAGTCTTTTTCTCCATTATAAACTCTTTAAATCTACAAATTTTGAAAAACGGTGAATTGTCATAGAATAAGAATTTGATCTAAATATAAACTAAGTTTTTGTAGGAAAGATAATTTGATGAAGTTTGTTTACTTAGGCCATTTTTTTTTTAATGGACATGCATATACTTGTCTTTATACATACTCATAATATTACCTACTAAGAAAAACAAAGGGGGGGGGAAGGGAACGCCTGACGGATATATATATACACACACACATATACATATATATAGGCATTAAAAATGATATATATATAAAAAAAAAAGGGTTTGAAGATAATGTTAGAGGTGTGCCATTAGTCTAACTTTCCCTTAAAATATGTAAGTAAACACTGGAGTAGGAGAAATCAACACTCCTCACTCTCACTTTCACTCTAATAAATAAACATAGCATTAGTTATAATTATAATGTAATAATAATATTTATTATTGTTAATGATAAATTATTTGAATAATAATAATCACAATTATTTATAATAAATAATTATAGCATTGACAAGAATAATGACATGCTTACTCAATTTAATATTCAATTGGGATACTTATCGATGCGGCAATTTATGTGTCATCTATTGGTTGAGTTGTAAAAATTATAAGATAATGATTAATAATGAAACATCATTGAATATTCAATCATTAATTGAATATCCTAACTAAGTAAGCATAATATTACTGTAACAGCAATAATTAATTAAGGGTATTTTAATATATAACTTGAAACAATCTATTTTGATTTTAAGATAAAGTAAAGATATAAATGAAAATACAACATATTCTTTTTTCGGTTTCGATTACTGCAACTTAAATAAATAATTTATTTTAATTCTCATTTCTCATTCTAATTCCAACCCATTTCAATTACCAATTAGTAAATGTATTGTATATGCAACTGACATTAACTTGAGAGAGGAGGCTTGATTGAGTTGGCCACTTGAAATTGAAATTATGGGAAGTTACGGATTGAAAAATTAATTTACGATTTGCCCACTCTATTTTTTTTTTAAAGTATTGTGATTAATAAATTATCTATATTTTTAAATTTTGTATAAAATACAGGGCACAATCAATTTCATACCCAACCAAAAAACATCACTAATTATTTCTTTACTTTGGATTTATATACATTTCGGTGACATACAAATCCTATTATGATTTATGACTCTATTTACGAGAAGAGGTTCAAGATCACCCTTCAAGTACATAATTGATAACGTCTAGTGCCACATTTTAAGTTGTGACCATTATGCTGATCAGAACGGGTGGAGGGTGGAGACAGACTTTAAACTGAAATAGATACATACATTATTAACAAATTTGTGATGTGAAAAAAAAAAATCTTTATTCCTTATTTTCAAATGAAATAAAAAAAAATAGCCATCTCACTGTTAAAGTTAATAAAAATAAAAATAGAATTCTTAAGATAAGTAAGAAAGAACCACAAAATCCAGCACAGTAAGGGATCGTTTGTTCTTTTGACTTAATGTTTAAAAGAATTCAATTTCAACATTCAATTGTTTTATAGGTATTTTTTTTAACTGAACACTCAAAATTAAGCAATTATCGTTTAATTTAATTAAGTAAAAAATTATAACTTAACGCTGAATTAAAAAAAGCGATGAAGAAGTTCAATTTTTATTTTTCCAACAATATCCTAACAATATCCAATTATTTTTCACAAATAAAACACTTTGAGTCAATAATCAGATTGCTAAAGAAAATTAATTTTAGGTACTTATTTCTTGTTCCTATTCCGTAATTAAATTTTAATTATATGCTTTCTTTTCTTTAATTTTTATAGCTCCCAGATACTGTAGTTATTGAAATTTCATTGAAATCTCTGTGAGTTATTGTTGTACTAGTTAGAAGATTATGAAATTGCTAATGGCCTCTATTATTTACATGAAAACAATATACATTTATTGTTTCCTAAAATCTACAATTTGTTTAATAATTTTATAATTATTGCGATTATTATCCAAGTGAATCAATTTATTTTTGTTATTAAATAATAACTTTAATTTTTTTATTAAATATAATAGCTTATTTATTTTATCTATGATTTTTTTCATTGAATTATTAATATATAAGTATAATAATATGGGTAATATTTAATAGATATATATATAATAATAATAATTTTGGGATATTTTTATTATAAAAAATAAATAATTTAATATATTTATTTAGATATTTAAATATAAAAAATAAAATTAATTCGACTTAATTAAATTTAGTATTATTGAGGGTTGAGTTAAAAAAATCAAACGCCCGCTGAGTAAATTCTTATATGGTTCTCGGGCCTGAATTGCCACGCACTGAACTCATCAAGAGAGGGAGAGAAAGAGAGAAAGCTGCTCTGGTGAGAGCATCATACCGTACGGATACGGATACAGACTTACGGCACGGGGGTTGTCCTGTTCTATTAAGCTGCTCTTTCATAATTCGTAATTCATAGTAAACAAAACACTACTGTCTGTCTCTGTTTCTTCTCACACTCCTCTCTCGCTCTCTCTCATCACTATCCGATCTCAGGTATTCTTTCGTGCGATTTCTTCATCCTTTTTCTTGCTGATTGTTTTCTGGCTTTAAGCTTAAGGTGCCAGCTTTATGCCTTTTTACCTTTCTTTCTTTCTAGGTCTGATAAAACCCTAGCAGGCTGGGACTATTTTTTTTTTTTTTAAATGCAATCTCATGCTGATTATATTTGTTTTCCTGCAAATGGCTATTTCTGTTTATGTGATTTAAGCCTAATGGAATTTTGCAATTTTGCAATTGGGATTTTGTTTTCCCAATATTCATGTTCTTAATTTGTGATGGTTACTTAATCGTTTCACATTTATATCAAAGCTTTTGCTTGCGATTTCTACTTCAGCCCCTGTATCTAATTTACCCTTTAGTTCAAATGGCTTACCTATTTCTTGGATGCTGGAAGAAGACTATCGTTATCTTCTTAAAACATGCATATTCTAGTATTTTTCATGTTGAGAAGCAAAAATGTATTCTTTTTGGAGTATCACATATTGCATTGTCCTTGATTTTTCAATTTTACCTCAGTTTTTCGTTGCCATAATTTTGTAGTATTTTCTTATTAATGCATATACAGCAATTCAAGTACAAGAAGACAACTCTTTTAGTGGTTTTTTTTCATTTTTGATTTTTTTTTTACTAGGTATCTGAACGGTCAGCAGAGAATGGAAAGTCGCCGTACTGTTAAAATTCCTGGGGTTAATGAAGCTGAAAGTTCTGAAACCGCCATTGAAATTAAAATAAAAACACTAGATTCACAAACCTATACTTTGAAAGTTGATAAACAGGTGATTTTTGGTGCTCTCTTGTCATCATCCTGCTTAACTTCCTGCCTTGTGTTAGACTGCAGGTTTAAATTCTGTCCATGGATCTATGACTTAAATGTTCTTTTTTCTTGTTGCTTTGTTCTTATCACAATTGTTTCTTATAGTTGAAACTGGCATCTCATGTATATTGTCCATGGAGACATGTTGCTGTTGACTTTTATGTTAGCTTTATGATAGAATTAGTATTTTCCAAATGTTCTGCAGGTACCAGTTCCTGCTTTGAAAGAGCAGATTGCTTCTGTCACTGGCGTGTTATCAGAGCAACAACGTCTAATATGTCGTGGAAAGGTTCTAAAGGATGATCAACTCCTCTCAGCCTACCGTATCCTTTGTCTTTTAAGGCTTACTTGAGTTGTGGAATGTTGGAGTTTTAGGATGTTGGCTGCAAAGGCCGGTGGTTGCAGAGTAGCTGTTGATTCTGATGTAACTTAAGCATTCAAATAAGAGGCAACTTTTACACTTTTAGAATCATTATGGAAGTTTAGCTCTTAATATATTTCAGAAGTAATAGTTGTTTGGCCTTTTGAGCCTGATATCGATCAAGGATTTTAACTAATTATACAATCACGCATACTGCCAGTAATCTTTTATATTTCCTTAATGTAGCAATTTGTAGATTATAACATGCTTATCATTGTTTGCAGTATCACTCCATATTCCACATTTTCCTTTAATTTCTTAACTTGCATTAGATGTTGAGGATGGCCACACCTTGCATATGGTGGTCAGGCAACCAGTTCCACCGTCATCTGATGGCACCCATAATCTTCCAGGTTGGATTCACTCAAGGATTTATGCTATTGTTTTAAAATATTGTCTGTCCTAAATTTTCTAATCTCAATAAATTTACATGCTCTATATGATTAAGATTCTTTTTTTCTCGATTGTTGGGTTTTTGTTGGTTTTTTTTGGGTGGGGGTGGGGAGGGGGCATTCAGCAGGTGGGTGCCCTGCTTGAGATGGTAATGTTTTATTATTTATTTATTTGTTTTTTGTGTGAATTGGGGAAGAGGGAAAGTTTCTTTAGTGTTTGGTCTTATATAGTAGAAAAAGATCTTTGAACATATATGTTTTATGTGCAATTATTATTGTGACAGTGGATTATCTGTCACAGAATGTTTTGGATGACACAAGTCTCTCCTTTCACTTTTAGGATTAGTTGAGTATTTTCTATGTACTGTGGCTTGGGTGCTTGCCTGCTGAAGCTGTAGGTTCCATAGCAGAGGAATCTAGGAGTGGGGAGAGTAATTTCTTTGTGTTTAATACGTTGTCCATTGTATTATGGGAACAATCGTACTAGTGGGGAGAGTAATTTCTTTGTGTTTAATACGTTGTCCATTGTACTAGGGGAACAATCGTACTTTCTGGAGATTGGGCTTCCTATGTGTACTTCCAAGTTTTTAATATCTGCAATTTATATTCAATTGGATATTTTCTTTGAACTGTCTTGTGCACTCCTTCCATGTTTATTGAATTCTTATTTTTCATTTAACTTTTGTGCCTTCTTTTATGTGTGTACCATTCCTTTTGCTATTGGCCTTATCTTGTATGCTTCAAATTTATTAATTTTACATTAAAGATCTTGTCAACCTGTACTCGTTATGTGGTCAATCATGATGCATCAATAGCTCTTCTTTATGTAGTTTAAAATTTGCACTTATGTTTATAGTATCAGTATGATGGATGTGCAGTTTTGAGTAAATGGTTTCTGTTACTGTTAAAACTACTGAGAAATCCAAGCTAAACCCTGTTATTTTGGCAATTGAACCTGTTCAGGTACAAGCCGCAGTCATGGTAGTCATGTAGCCCCTAGTGTTGTAATTGAAACTTTCAATCTTCCTGATCGAGGAGATGTAGTTCCTCCAGAGATTAGTCAGGTTAGACAGCTTGTAGATTGGATTGGAATGGAACATGAATTTGCATTTCAAGCTGGTTGAATAATCTCCCCCTGGAAATTTCTTGATTTTGTGTTTTCTTCTGAGCAGATTGTGTCGGCTGTTCTTGGCTCTTTTGGTATTTCAAATATTGGAAGTGGTGGTGGTGGAATAGATCTCAGGGTAAGTCATAATCTAAATTCCCTGAAACTGTAACTTAGAGAGTCCGGTTGAAGTATTTTGTGAACTCCAATGCTGCTGGTGTTGAAAAGAAATAAGATTCTGCCTCCATCACACCCACGGCACCCTTTCCCTTCCCCCTCTTTTGCGCAAACTACACCTGCCAAAAGTTGGGGGAAAAAAAATTGACACACATATTTTTATGATTTCTTGATTGGAGGAGATAGTTTGTTGAAGGTTTCCTAAAATTTAGGGTTGTATATGCCACAATATAATGATTATGTTTGTATTGTTCCATCTACAAGCATTTATTATATTCATTTTCATTTTTCTGGGGTTGTGGATGTGGCAGGAACATGCAACGCAAAGAACTGAAAGGACATCAGATGCTGGTGGCGCATCAGACTCAACCCAGCAACAACTTGAACAAGGTGGCACACGATTTCAATCAAATCGATCACATAGTGCTTTTGGAATTCCAACAGCAATTTCCTTGGGGACTTTGCAACCTCCTGTAAGCCTAAAATTCTCAATTTGCTTCATCAATTTGTGGGCTTGCGGTGTGTGGATTTTCTCTTTGTCAAAGTATAAGAAGTAAAAATTGTGATATACCTATTAGGGTTATGTGACAAATTTTGTGTGATATTTGTCTTTAGGTAATACCTGATTCTTTGACAACCTTGTCTCAATATCTAAGTCAATTGAGGCGTGATTTTGATGGAATAGGTCTGTTCTTATCCCCCTTTTATACTGTAATATTCCACTGTGCTATGCATGTTAGGCATTCCTATAATTCTTTGTTGATTTTGGGCAGGCGGAGGTGGTAGGAACGACGCTGCTGCTACAAATAGTACCATAGAAGGAAATACTAACTCAGCTTTACATCCAGGGACATTACAAGAAGGGCTTCCAACGCCTGCATCTTTAGCAGAAGTGATGCAGACTACTAGACAAATGCTCATTGAACAAGCTGCAGAGTGCCTTCATGTGTGTTTCTTGTCTTCCATCTTAATTGTTTGTTTTGGTGATCAATGTCCAACCTTTTCCTTTGTTAACCATGATATGAACCAACTCTTTGAAGTATATTTTCTTTTTCTAGAATCCTGTATAATAACTATTTTCTTTTTCTAGAATCCTGTATAATAACTCCAGTGGATCTGAGATTCTGTTGATTAATTTTTTGTGTGATTGGTATGTTTTCTTATATACTGGTAGCAACTTGCGAGGCAACTTGAGAATCAAGCGAATGTGACGGATCCATCTTTACGGATAAGTATTCAATCGACTGCATGGAGAACCGGTGTTCTACTGCAAAATCTAGCTGCTTTTCTTCTTGAACTTGGTCGTACAATCATGACTTTGCGACTAGGTCAAACTCCGGTAGGATAATTCTGTTACCCTGTGTATGAATTCTCCTCAGTTCACATTACTTTGCCTAAGTTTCACTTTGACTAATTTTCTTATGCAGTCTGAAGCTGTGGTTAATGCTGGGCCAGCAGTTTTCATATCACCTTCTGGTCCTAACCCTCTCATGGTTCAGGCAATATTCTCTGCTCATGATAAAATCTTCTTGCTGACTTCAAATTTTTCCTTTAACTGATCATTGAACTTTATATGTTCAGCCTCTTCCTTTTCAACCGGGAACGAGCTTTGGTGCCATTCCCATGGGGTCTGTACAGCCTGGCTCTGGTTTGGTTAATGGACGTAGTGCTGGGTTTCTTCCAAGGCGTATCGATATACAAATACGAAGAGGTATCCTGTCTATTTTCTGCGTGTAATATTTACTATTTTTTGGTGTACACTATCTGAACTTTTGATAATGACTAATAGAAGCTGCTCAGCTTCCAAAATTATGCATTCACAAAAAACTGCCAAATATGTGTGTATTTGTGAATTTTAAATATTAACCATAATTAACTATGATTTGAGTACTTGTGGATGAACTCCATATATCATGAAATGATAATTGCAACCCGTGTGAGCTTCTTGACAACAGAGTGTGGCTATCCTCGTTTCCCGTGTTTTTACTAGTTATATAGAAGTGGAATCCCTTTAACTATACATGACGCTCACACGTATGGTAATGTGGCCTCAAGTGTCAAACATGCTCACTTATTAAGTTCTTACAACTGTTGATTTTACTGGAAGGTTCGTCAATGGCGAGTTCTAATGCTAATCAAGAGGAACGCAGTAATACTCAGCAGGCCTCAGGCCAAGCTACAGCTTCTGGTACTGATAACCTTGGCAGTCAAGCAACTACGAGGAACTTAGATGGTTCATCTTTTGCTGGAGAATCTGGTGTACGAGTAGTGCCAATTAGAACCATGGTGGCAGCAGTGCCGGCTCCCTTTGGCCGCCTACCTTCAGATTCATCTGGTAATCCTGTCGGCTTATATTATCCAGTTCTCGGAAGATTTCAGCATGTACCTCCTGGACTTGTGAGTGGTGAACAGGGACATCAAGTATCTGGTGAGCATCATCCTGCTGGACTGCAAATTGATCAGCCTTCTGTTCCTGATGCTATAGGGCAACAAAATGCTGAAGATCCTGCACGAAATGGTAATGTAACAATTACAAGGGAAGCCTAGTCCTGATTACAATTATTTCTTGAAATCTTTAAATTCCTATAGTGGTTAATTTCAGGAGGCTTAGTATTTGTTTGATTATTTATTTTAGTAAATGTTGATCTTGTTTTGATAGTAATGCTTGTACTACTGCTGATGCTATTAATATCCTTGATAGTTGTGGGTTTCTGTTTATCCAAAAGATATAACCGGTGACGATTCTGACCATGTATGGGAGCTTCAAACTTTTTGGTGAAATTGTCAGGCAGACTGAATTTACCTGATCAATAAAAAACCCTAGATAAAAACATCAATGCAAAATGTTTGCAGGAGAGCCTGTTCTAATGATTCTTTCATTTGTATTTTTATAAATTGATATGAGTTATCATCTAACTGAGGACAGCATTCATTTCTCTGTCCTGGAAAATAGATCTCAAGCAACTCAATTGATATATAAACTTTTCAACAGGTAGTGGAAGGTAAAAGGAGTTGCACATTTAGTGTGTAAAATGACTCATTATAAACTGAATGATCACTAGGTGCACCTACTTTTGTTTTTTGGATTTCTTTCGGAAGTTTGAGAACTTGTCTAGTCGTCTTGGTCAATGGCTGTTTGCATTCAGAGTTTGCTGCTTGTTTAATCCATATTTTGATCTTCAGTATGGCTATGCATACATGTCTATTCTGTATGTCAAGTTTGCTTTGCTCTGATTTACTTGTTCTTCTCACTGACTGATCATTTTTCATGCCTTGCTTTTGGAGTTAGATTTGGTTTCAGGACTGGTTTAATTTTTATGCTTTTTGTCTGTATTTGTTGACCAAGAAGGTAATCTTTCAGGAACTGAATCCTTCAAGTGGCTTTGGTTTGTAGGATCATTTGCAACTCCAAACTTCAGACAACAGGAGCCATCTCACTCACGCAGTGTCAATGTTAGTACTCTGTCAACTGCTGGACCCCAAAATAACCGAGAATCAGAGCGACAGATCCGTTCTGGTGTTTTTCAACTTCTGAGAAATCTTTTTCCAGGGGGTGAAATCCATGTAGAAGATGGTAGCTTACATGGAACAGCTTCAGATTCTGTCCCGGAGGGTGCAGCCACATTTACAGATCGTGTAGTTTCATCCACTGGCTCTTCAGCGGCAGAAGCAAGTGCCACTGATGAAGGGATATTTTTATCTAATTTGCTTCACCAGATAATGCCCTTCATATCTCAACATTCAAGTGCAGAACCGACTGTTGCACCTTCGGAGGATGTGAATGCATCTGAGCATAGAATGTCTCAATATTCTTCTGCCCATGTAAGACTGGTTCACCAATCGCACTCGTAATGGGTTTTTATGCCTCTTGTACAGAAAATCCAAGATTCCATATTACATTATATTTTTAATTTCCTTCTGGTTCATGATCAAATGTACTTCCACCTCTCAACCTCGTAAACACATGAACTCGCATGCACATGAGAGAATATGCTGAAGGATGATATTTTTGCAGGCTGGTAGCTCGAGTGTTCAGACATCACGTCGACAAAGTGATTCAGAACCAAGTGCACCGAATCCAAAACGTCAAAAGGTGTGTAGTTATGTTGCTGCATGAAAGTTCTTATTTTTGTCAACTTTTCCTCCTTTCAACGTTCTTCCTCGTATGGTTAAAATCCATGATAAATCAAAACTTGATGGAGGATTGAGCTTTTCCATACATCTTCAGAATTGTTAAACAAAATCAGAAAAATTATGTTTCTTCATGAATGTGATCATCTTCAACATTTAATCCGTAAGTTAATAGTTCTGATAATTGTAGTACTCCTTGTGTATCTATTGTTGACATAGCTGGTTTGGTAAAGTGAAACCCATTAATGTAACATGTTGCATGTCATCAAATTTACTTAGCAATATAATATTCGGTTATGTGCTGCATATCAGATTTTGAGCTTTTTCAGATATATTCAAGCATCTGATGTACATGGAGTAAATTTTGTTACAATAGTAGTATAATATAATCCTGCGGTTCCCTTGATGCAGATGGAGTGATTAGTCGTATGGCAGCGGATTTGATTTGTCTGATGGAATTGGATGATTGATGATTTTGAGCAATATGAATAATGTATTTCTGTCTCATAGTGTTCTACAGAGGAAAAGCGGCGATCTCATTAGGCAGATGCGATGAGTCCCGATTTCCCTTTTCTTTTTTTCTTTTTTTTTTAATTTAAATTTCCATCGCAAGTGGAATGTTTGTGGCAGACAATGCTACATTGAGTTAATATGCTGCAGTCTGTTGTTGCGGGATACGTGGGGGTACGTGCTATCTTCTTCAGACTCGGAATAATGAATGTCCATACCATACGTAGCCTTTGCTTTCATTCAGGGCTTTGAACTTTCATTTAAACATCGGTAGTCCATAATGATGGGTAAAATTGTATGTCGTAATTATGCTTGTAATTGAATCCATGCCCTAAGTGAACTTTTCACGGTACATACACATCATGTATTTTGAATCCGTAACACAAGTTGTTGAAGAAATGTAGTAACACTAGAAATGTGAAGTTGGTCCTTGCTTTATTATGTATTTCTTATATATATATTATGTTTAATTATTTTGTCTTATAATACAAAAAAATATTGTAGATTTGCGGTAATATGTTTTTAACAAGAAGTCAAATTACTATTCTACCGCCCGTGAATGGATGCTATATCTAGTAGAAATAGAAGAGGGGCTATAAAGAAAAATTACAGGTATGTGTGCATGGAAAGGAATTGTCATCAATTGAAGGCTTGGAGCTTCCCCAACCGGACCGAGGATGGTCATTGGGCCCGAATATAGGCCCAATTGGATCCCAAATTTAAAGCCGCCAGTGCCATGTTATTTGGTTTGAATTTTGTTAGGGTTTGAACATAGTAACAGTGAAGAAGAAGCTGCAACTCCGAACTTGAGCTGCTTGATAGAGAGTCATGGCCCAGCATGTTCTCTTCAGATCCTTAATCTGCTTATGTCTGGGTGCATGTTGTAATGTTATCATCTTCTTTACATTTACGTTTGCATTTGTATGTTTTTTGTTTGCAGACAGAGCAGGCATTTTTGAAGCAGCCCAAAGTGTTTCTAAGGTACAATGAACTCGACACATTGATAGAACTAACAAAATATATGCTTTTTCCATCTGGGATTTTGAGTTTTACTTTGTTTTATTTTTTTAAATTAAAAAAATAATTAATAATTGTAACAGCTCCGGGAAATAGTCCTCTTTTACTCTTCTGCATATCTATTTATATGTGTGCTTTTATCATATGTTTGCATATTTATGAGTTTTTTTTCTTTTTAAATTTGGATTAAATACCACACCAAAATCTATTTGATTTCATAAATCTATGCTACAGTAGATACTTTCAGCTCAAACTGTAACTGGCTTACCTTATTACTTACTACCATTGACTCTTAGTTCTTCGATGGGTTATCGCAATAAATAGCCATTTGCCTATATTTGGAACATGTATGCCGTATGAATTGCTTTTGAAGATTCCCCATTTATCACTGATAGTGGTGGTTCTGTCATCTATTGATTAGTTTTAACTGATAAAAATCATGTGTTACTGAATGACAGTATTATTGTGCATCAGTCAATAAGATTTTATATTGTTTTGTTTGAAAAAAGTTACAAGGTTTCCATTTGCCATGGATGCTGTGATTTATATTGTGCAACATGCACTAATTTCTTTCGCTGATGATGCAAGATTCACTTTGATTTTGGGATATTTCTCATAGATTGCTTATGTATATAATATGATCACTCTGTAATTGTTACTGTGCATTTTTGCTGTCCATTGACATTCTTGGCTTCATTTTTTTTTTCTTAATAATTAGTGGATTGTAAGTGCCACAAAAATACATAGTCAGAGGTTATGTGTAGCAGTGATTGAGAGATTTGGTGAAAACCAATTGTTTTTTTAATCTGAATGGTTTATTAATGTTGCAATAAAGATATTTCTCCATTTAGGCGTTATCGCATTTGTAAGAGTATGATGAATGTATTAGAAAGTAGAAAAGCTTAGAAAGGGGTGTCCTTTAGATGTTGAACAAGTACTTGATTTTGGAGACATCAATTTGCATTATAACATTAAAGTTTCTTTATTTATAAATTTATTTAATGTGTGTATATTATATTTCATCAACTGCCTGTCTACTTTAATCAGAGAATTAAGAGAATAGGAGATAATTTCATCAATTAGTGGATTCATGTAATCATGTTGTAGTAGTTGCAAATCAGTCCTTAGCCCTTAGCAGCTCAAGTCTTAGCTTTGTTATAGACTCATGGGATTTCCTTCTTGCATACTTGAAGATATGACTTGCCGCAAGCTCGTGTGTGTGTGTGTGTGTATTGCAAATATCTTATTTTCTGATTTTGGCCGTCTAAATATTTTTTGTACAGGAACTTACATTAATAAGAAATGTCCATTAAATGGCACTGTTTCCATTAGAGGCAATATCTTAGCTGGAACTTGCCATAGTGCCAAGATGATAAGGTCTATAGTTGTTTGACGGAATTAACTTAATTTTGTGAACAAATATCAGAGGTATGATTCAGCTTTAGTTTGAACAATGGGTGCCTCTTAACATTTCCTTCGCTTGAGGATTTTTTTTTGTGGTATATATATACATGAGAAAAGTATCCTCTTTGTGTTTTTCAGGTATGAGAAGAGGCATTCAAACATTCCTGCACGCATCTCTCCATGCTTCCGCGTGAGGTCAGGAGATTTCATCATCATTGGCCAACGCAGGTTGGAATTGTTAGCAAAAGACCCTTGTTATTTTTAGGCATGATTGTGATTTGGCGGTTTTTGTGTTGAATAATTAATGTATATGTATATTTTCCCTTACCCAATATTCTAGGCCTTTGTCAAAGACTGTAGGTTCAATGTGTTGAAGGTGATCCCTGCTGGTGCTGGATCTTCTGGCTGTGGCAAAAAAGCATTTACTGGAATGTAAGGTTTTTACTTAATTTGGAATAGGCTGGTGTACTATTGTTGTGGCTTAAGCTGATCTGATTTTGTCAGACACCACTGAAAGTTTTGAAGTACATCTAGGTTTGCTGAATTATGGACTTTTTAGGCTTCTTTCATTTGTCATTAAATATTATCAATTACATCATGTCTGAAGATTCCTATCTACAATCTATTGTTCTTGTATTAGGAATTAGACGGTCAATTTCTAGGGCCTTTCCTTTTTCAGTGGTGTAGTGACTTCTTTGCCAGTTGCCCTAGAATAATAGTTGATGGGTTTGTCTTAGGTAAGGGTGGCCAATGGGCCGTGCCGTGTCGGCCTAGCCCATCAAAGGAAGGTCCATGCGTGCTTATGCATGCCATGCCATGGGCCGTGACATGCCGTGCTTAAGAAAAAATGCACGACAAGCTTTCTTTTTTTTATTTTTTTAAGAAGGTATTCTAAGTTATTGATGTATTTTTTTAATTATATGTATCTTTTTTGAGTTTATGTGCCTTTAGTCAAGTTCAATAAAATCAAAAATTCAAAACTCAAGTCCATATTCAATAATAAAAACTAATAATAGTAAGAGAATATAATAATAACAATTAAGTTAGATCCTATTGTATTATAATTCTTTTTATACTTAACAACAACAATAATAACAATAAATTTTTATCAACGATTAACTGAATTGTTAACTTAGATTTGTATAGAGTCATATATCATAGTTCATAATAATATTATTATATTCATTTTATAAAATCACGATATTTATAATTTTTATTTATTAAAATCATGATATCACTATTTATTTAATAAATTATAAACATAAAATAATGAGTGCTTTTTTAAATTAAAAGTTAAATGAATTTAAAAAAATTACGCGAGTAAAAAAATATATTAAAAGATTTAATTTTAAATTATTTGTAAAATCATAAATTTAAATTTACTTTCATTAAAAAGTGAAACGTGCTTATTGCGTATTTTTTCATGTGTCGCGTTTTAGTCCATCTCTAATCGTGTCGTGTTTTTAAGGTCCACGTGCTTAAATTTCTAAGCTTGGCCTAGTCCACTTGCGTGCTGTGCTGTGCCGTGCCGCGTGTCCTATTGAAACGTGCTCGTATCGTGTCGTGCTGTACAGACACGTGCCGTTCCGTCCGTTGGCCATCTTTAGTCTTAGGTTATTTGAGGAATAATTATTAAGTGATCTTTTTAGTTTTTTGTTAGTGGCACTTTGGATAAGTCAATCTTGAGCCTTAATGGACCAAATTAACTGCCCATAAATAAATAAATAATTCTTTAGCAAGAATGGGTGTGAATGACTTGGGTTGGAATTTACATTTATGGCACAAATTGTGGGGGCAATAATGCAAGGGCTCCACTAACATCAATTTGGAGGACTACAAAAAGCCACATCGAGGACTCCAACATTTAGGTCAAGCATATTCGTAGTTATACTTAACAAGAGTTGATTATCAATCATCCATTGGCTTGACTGTTGCAAGGTTTGCAATCAATCAAGGGAGATATGGCAAATTTAAGAAAATAATGAAAATAATAATAATAATAATGAATTGCATGTGCTTTTTGACCAGCCAACTGAAAAAACAAAATGAAAGTAAAACTAAGATTTTTCTTTGCCTCGTGTCTTTCATTTTTTGTGAAAATCTGAGACTGAATCCCGAAGTTTGGGTGGGTTGCAAGAAGGTAAAAAGATTTAAGAGATTCACCAAAACTTAACATTTTGTGCAAATAGGGATTCAAAAGCACAAAGTATAATGGCAGAAAGAAAAGAAGCATCCTTTTTGGTTTGGGCTAGTGACCAATGTTGAAACTTTGAACAAAAGAAAAGATATTTTCTCTCTCATGGTCATGGAGTGAGACTCACTACCTTTTGTGAAAGAGCCCCGGTTGAGTTTATTTTTTCCTCTTGTCATTGTCTTGCATCACCACCTGCCTTGCCATCAATTCCATCCAAAAGCATTTTTCCACTTATTCACACTTGGCCAATCAAAACTTCTCTTTCAAATCTTTTTGATTCGTTTATTTACTAATTAAAATAACAAAAGCCAATTTGTCATTTGATCAAATTGTGTTCCCAAATTTGATCTTGGAACCAAACAAAAAGTATGAATAAAAAGAAAAATACACAATTTGGGTGCCCTTTTGCTGATTTAACTTTTATTCTCTCTCTTCCATTTTTTACGATTATATCTTTGTTACATCAATGATTCATAGGCGAATTGGGTACGACTGTAATTTTGTTTTATTGATGATTCCAACAAAAATGGTAAAAATATGTGCATCTTATAATATTATCATTTAACCAACACATGATATTATATTATTAACACAATCATGCGTTTTGAGCGAAAATTTTCTCATAGAAAACAGAAAACAAATTAAATAAAATATTAAAGTTAACTCCAACATATTGCAATCTCTATCAAAAGGGAAAAGATTAAAAATAAAAAGAACCAATTTTTACATAATGATAAGAAATGAAAATATTACTTACTGAAACTGAAGGCCGAAGTAAACAAATGGGTACTTTGACAATAATTCCACATTTGCAATAAAAATATTTGCATAGGGTAAGAACAATAAAAATAATAATAATGATTTCTTTCAATTGACTATTCATTATTTTCATGTAAATAGGGGCAAATAATAACAAAATAAAAAGATTTTTGTTTTAAAAAAACAAAGGATGAAGAGAAAATGAACCAACTAAGTGATATTTTGATAGAAAAATCTGGAATTTAACGGCTGCCATCTTCTCTCTTTCTCAACAACCTTTTTATTTTTAATAACAAACTGGAAGAACCCCCCACATTTTATCTCAACATATTCCCAAGAATCTCCTCTTAGACCGCCCCACATTCAATTTTCGTTTGATTCTCTGCTTCCGTTGCCTTTGTCAAATTACAACTTGCTTAATAGCTAAAGAAGACATCATCAAAACTCAAGAGTTCTATATTTTCAACCAACTGACATAACGACAACATCATGTGTGTTCAGGATGCTCAAGAAATGGAGAACCTGAGCACTAACAGTAACAGTTACAATAACACCAACAGGGTTTCTTCTTCTTGGCCTTTGCATTTTGAGCTGTTACACAACCAGATGGAGAATTTGGATAAAGATTCTTCTTTCACCAGTTCTAATGGTCAACTCGCCATAGGCGACTCATTTCCTGTAAGACTCCATTTTTTTTTTTTTTTGGTAGTTACTGGTTTATTTTGTCCGAAGCTTATGTTTTTCTATGGAATTAAGTTTAGGGTATCTCTCCTTTCTCTCTCTTTTTTTTTTTATATTAAATAATTGCAGGTTTGTGATTTCTTTTTCTCTAAATTATGGAACTTTTTAAGTATCTATTCAGCTTAAGCTAGTACTGTAATAATGAGTCTGTAGAGTTTTATCCAGCTTTGCTGGTTATTCAATTCAGGACTTGCTGAGGCTTTTTTCTTTTTTATATACCTTGAGAGAAAACTTAGATTAAAATAATTAGAAAGTAACATCCAAACAAGGGGGACAAAAAGGCCTAACCCCTCAATAGAACAAATTAAAATTACGTAAAAAAAAACATGAATAGAAAAATTTAGAAATCAGCGGAAATAGTAGTATAGATGAGCACAATAAACCAAAGTTAAATTTAAGCGACGCCACAGGCTGCTATGAATAAAAAGCTGCTAAAGTGATATCGTTTTGTATTATGATTTTCTGAAGATATAATTTTTTTTTTCTTGTACCTGAGCTTCGCTGTTGTTTAGAATTCTTAAGCACTGAAGAATCTTTTGTACTATTGGAACTGGTTTAAAATTCAGTTTGTTTTCTACTTTTTTGCTTTAATTTCTGACATATATTTAATACTATCGATGTTCGCAAATCCTAGCTGACACTCTTCTCAAATGTCTTTTTCTTTTTGTCCCCAAGTTCCCCTGATCTTTCTGTTAACTTATTATTGTTCTCATAGTCACTCTAATTCGATACCTTTGTGATTGATTCAGCTGGAAAGCATTTCTGAGGATACAGTTTCAGTTGTAACTGAAAGAAAACAGAACATGTTGACAAATTTTGTCCCTGCCTTGCGATCAGGAGAGTGGTCTGACATCGGTGATCGTACATATATGGAGGATACTCATGTATGCATTAGTGACTTGGCTAAGAAGTTTGGTAATAAATTACTGGGTCAAGAAGCCATTTCATTTTATGGGGTAAGTTTGTATCCTAATTATATTGTTTGTTTGCTGCTCGGTCAAATTGTAATTCATTTGTTTTCAGAAGATTTCACTTTTATTCATGTATCTTTCTCCTTTGATTTGTTGCAACTTGCAATCCTCTCATGAAAGATGTAAGTGTTGTATTTCTCATTTCTTCATAAGAAACAACTTGCTTTGAGGAACAGGTGTTTGATGGCCACGGGGGAAATGGTGCCGCACATTTTGTCCGTGAGCATTTGCCAAGAGTTATTGTTGAGGATGCTGAGTTCCCTTTAGATATTGAGAAAGTGGTCACAAGGTCATTTATAGAGACTGATGCGGCACTTTTGAAATCTTGCTCTATTGAGTCTGCTCTGTCTTCTGGCACAACTGCATTAACGGCAATGATATTTGGGAGGTAAGCTCCTTTCAATTGACACTATAGTAATCTTAGAGTGATGACTAAGCTTTAATGTATATGTTCGTCTAGTCAACATGCTTTTTAGTAAAGTGGATCTGGAAAGGTGAATACATAAGCATCTTCTCATGAGGATCCTAAGATTGCATTCTTATTCATCTTCTCATGAGGATCCTAAGATTGCATTCTTATTTGAACATACATTTTGAGTTACACTTATTTTGTGTGAGTTGTCTGAAAAATTGGTCATCCTCTGAACAGGTCTTTGCTTGTGGCAAATGCTGGTGATTGTCGGGCTGTATTGTCAAGACGTGGTGCAGCTGTAGAACTATCAGAGGATCACAGACCTGACTGTACAAAAGAAAGGATGCGGATAGAGTTGTTGGGTGGATATATTGATGATGGTTACTTGAATGGTCAGCTAGGTGTCACCCGTGCATTAGGTGATTGGCACCTTGAAGGAATGAAGGAAATGGGAGGAAGGGGTGGGCCCTTGAGTGCAGAACCAGAACTCAAACTGGTCACACTGACCAAAGAGGATGAGTTTCTTATCATTGGTAGTGACGGAATATGGGATGTGTTTACTAGTCAAAATGCTGTAGGTTTTGCCAGGAGGCGGCTCCAAGAGCATAACGATTTGAAGTTATGCTGCAAGGAAATGGTCAAGGAAGCAATAAAGCGAGGAGCGACGGACAATCTGACAATTGTAATGGTGAGTTTTCACTTGGAGCCACCTCCACATGTGGCTGTACAAAGGGCAAAAGTTCGTAGAAGCATTTCTGCTGAGGGGCTTCAGAATCTGAAATGCCTGTTAGAAGGATAGAAGTTTTCTTCATTTGCATGCTTCTTTTTTGGCTTTTTAGTAGCCAAAGGAGAGGAGTAGTTAATAATGATAATACTTCGCTGTTCTGGAGAGTTTTTTCCGTAAATATTGATTCATCAAGGGAAACAGAAAGCTGGTATCAGTCTGAGTACCATGAAGGTAAGAGAGGAACTTTAAACACACCAAAACTGTGTATTATAATAAATAATATCACACTTTCCTCTCTCCTCTTTGTTGGAATCCATTGGAGCTTTAGGTTTAATTTAGGAACATTGGAGAAAGGAAACCATGTTGTATAAATGGGATAGGATTTGATTTGTACAGGCATAGTTTCCATTGTTGCCCTACCCTCCTTTGATGTATAAAAAGTGTACATATTTTATTTTTCTTCACCTGTTTGATTATTGTAACCACTTAGAAAGTTCCCGCAATTTACATATTGAAGGAAGCAATTCATAAACCAAAAAGGAGGAAATAAAGAATTTCATCCGAGTCAATATCATTATGCCATTGCCAGTACATGTTCAACAAAAAAGAGTATTGTTTATTATAATGTGACCCCAAAAAAAATAAAAGAAGGCACAAACGATTACATGTATAATGGCCTCAGAAAATTCATATATGTACAATTTTCCTATATGAAATCCACTTCTCTGTTGTGGTACAAAAGTATGTATAGTGGTAACTACAAAACTCTCTTTCATTCTGTGGTCATGCTATTCCAATGCCATTTTCCCTCGATAAGCTTCTGTCTAATCTCAGCCTTCACAACACGAATCAAGAACATGCCCGCAAAGAATATAGAAACAATAAGCATAAAGAACACGCTGTTCCATCCCCGGGTGGAAATATAGCCAGCCAAAAGCGGGCCAAGAGCTGCCCCAACAGAACCAGTCCCATCTATAATGGCAGTCACAGTAGCTAATGCTCGTGAATTCCCTTTAACTAAATCCTGAGTACCCAGATCAGCTGCAACAGCTGTTGTAATAAGCGAATATGGACCATTCACTAGCAAACCGGAAAGAAACATCAGTGTGATGTTGGTGATCATTGAGAGACTTCCATAAGCACGGTATAAAAGTAGGGCTGGAATTGATAGTAACAAGAATGCAACTGAAGTAACTGCCCGAGCTTCAATCATATCAGAAATAAGACCTGCCAAAATTCCACCAAAAACTCCACCAATATCGAATATAGTAGAAAGTATGCCAGCAGTTTTGTGTGACAAATGCACACCAGCAACAGCTGCATTTCATCAAGAGTTCAATGAATATTCACCACTAAAAATAATCAGATAGCTTTCTAACAAGTTCCAAACATACAAAATGTTCTTGGGTAAGGAAAGCAATATAAGAGATAAATGCATCATCTATGATGGAGCAATCAAAAGAAAGCCGAAGCATTACCATGACCATTTTAACAAATGACACACATTCCCAATAGTAATAGATGCCGGTTAAACAAAACAGTTTCAATGTCCAAATCCATTATCTATGGCGCAGCAACTGATCCTTAACCAATGTCCCAACTAATTGTATAACATCAGTTTCACAAAGTTCAAAAGTTACGCCATCACTTGTACCAGTGAGAGATTGTCTACAATGGCCCGATCAAGATAATATATTGTCATACTAACTCATGCATCAAACAAAATGTCACTCGACAGATAACAACAAGCAACTCTGAAATTCATCTTGCAAGCATATATTTAATTTTAAAAGTAGAAACAAGTACCTGTGTGCCGTATGTAGAATGGCAACCAGTATAAAAATGTGTAAGCCACCAGCTTGGAAAAGAAAAGACAGAATGCAAAAGGAGCCACTCCGGGCAACTTCCAAGCCTCCAAGAATCCAATTGCTTGCAAGGAACCTGAACTTTCCGATTCAAGAAGCCCCACTTCCTCATTTTCGACTTTATCCCCATTCTCCACGTTCATCAACTCAACCTCTTTTCCTGGCGCCTCGAACCCCAAATCGTCAGGCCTCACAACAAGAAACAGAAACACAAAAACCCCAACAAAAATCACCAAAAAACCAGGCAGCACAAATGACCAACCCCAACCAAACTCCAAAACTCCAGAAGCCAAAACAGACCCAATAATGTTACCAATGGATGTGTGAGAATTCCATACTCCCATTATCAACCCTCTCTTTGCTTTCCCAAACCAGTTCCCCACAACTGCAACCACACAAGGCCAACCTATTGACTGAAACAAACCGCAAAAAATCTGTACACCCACAAAATAGCCTAACGAATGAACACTAAACCAATAGGCCAAACCAAATATTATAGTGAAAAAACCACTTGCCATCATTCCAAATACAAGAAACAATCTCAAATCAATCCTATCACCAACATGTCCAGCAAAATACATCCCAATTGAATATGAAGCAAGAAATGCTAAATCAAGCTCACCAAGCCTGTGGGTCCCATCTGGGCCGTTAAAGGGAGCCCATCCGGAATCGTCTGAGCGCAGGTTTGAGTCATCAAATGTGGGTCCAAGAACGCTCTTGACAATGCTAGGTGGTTTACGAGAAGCATGAAATGAAGCGTAGGCGAAGAAGGTGATGATAAGGGCTGTGATTTGGTGAAAAATTAGGGTTTTGTTTGGGGATTTAAGGGTTGGGAATAGATTCAGACCTGGTGCGAGAGAAACGGCTTCCTGGCCCTGGGGTTGCAGCATTGCTCTTCCCAGGTGGTCAGAAGAATAGAATGATAAGGGATCTAGGGCCGTCGAAAAGATTTGATTCACACAATCTTAACCGATGCTTTTCTTTCTCTAAAACAACACAACACAAAAATGCTTAGGGGATTTTGTATGATCATCAGAATAATAATTAATAATAAAAAATATTCACCTTTTAGTGTTTTGCTTCTGGGTTCCAAACAAATTTAAGTTTTTCCTAAAGAAGAAGGATAATCTAAGATTGCGATTGTGTTTTTCAACTGATTAATGTTTACAACACAAGAATTAATAATAATAATAAAGACGCTAAAAGAAATTGAAGCGTGTGATTTACACAGAGGATGAAGAAGAAGAGAAGTTTGTGAGATTTTGACTTTTAAAACAAGTGTACGAAAAATGACAGTTTGGCCACGTCTCTCTGTGTGAAAGAGAGAGTTATGTTCTGACTGAAGCCCAGCACACGATGTCTCTCAATTCTCAAATATCATGTCATCTCTTCGAAGTTGAGTAAATAATGTGCCGTATGTAACTTGGCTTATAATTATGATTAAATTTGTCGAGGATTCTTCAACACCTTTTTTTTTTTTCTTCTTTCTTTCTTATTTCCCCCTCTGACACGAGCTAATCAGACTTAAAAATTGGTTAGAATTTAGAAACAGGCATCATCCCAAAAGCGTAAACTAGCCAACCAGACTTAAGAATTGGGAACACAAGTACAAAATATGTTGCTCACACCTGACACAGCCATCACTAGCATAGAAAATGAAATCATAAGCAAAAATTTCCAATTTACTCATGAAGATCAATGATACAATCAGCCACTACCGGACATCTGGAAACTGAAGTCTGCTCGGGGGTGTTGTTAGTCTTGTTTATAACCTGGTAGCTTGACAATAGATCAACCATTATCAGTACAACTTATACATCTGGACTCTTCTCTAAAGAGAACTTGATAAAATTGAAGGAGGCGCCTAAGTACGGGCTCATCAAATCATCTGCTGATGAAGATCAGCTGCCTGCTGAGCAAGTTCCACCACCATGGCCTCATCAAAGAACTTGTTGATGCTCACATCTTCACTCATACCCTGCCAAATCCAGGGCAAAATCCAAATGATTAGTTCTTCAATTCAGGATCAATTTCTCAATTTTTAAGCAAAATTCTTTTCTGAGCTGCTTCTTTTTTTCACTCCCTATTCTCAAGGACAATCTTGAATGTATTTATGGCATGCACCTTTATGATTTTCTAAAGTTCATGTGCTGGATGCAGCAAATCCATTGGCAGATTAGACAAAATCCAAATCATTAGTTCTTCAATTCAGGATCAATTTCTCAATTTTTAAGCAAAATTCTTCTCCAAGATGCCTCTTTTTTTCACTACCTATTCTCAAGGACAATCTTGAATATGTATCTATGGCATCCACCCTTGTGATTTTCTAAAGTTCACAAGCTGGATGCAGCAAATTCATGGGCAGATTAGACAAAATTCTAAAATAGCACACCCAAACCCCCAAAAACCCCAAATTTTCCATCCGATATATATTGGCCAATTACTCTCAAAACTACATGAATGTATAAAAGGGCAATATATTCTGCATCCTAGACTCTTACAGAGCAGATGCAGAAAAAAGGGGGGATAAGAGACATTGGAGTTTGAGCTGTACCTTTCTACGCCTTGTCTTAACCATAAATTCACGAGCAAGGTGCTGGATTGGGGCAGGTTCAAGCGGCCGCAGAACTATGCTCTTGTCAAGGGGATCTCCAGGAACTATAGCCCAATGATCAAAAACTGAAAGGCAAAATGCTTGCCCTTGAGTATGGTATCTCAAGTCCGTCTCAAAACCAAAACTCTCAATCACCGGTAAAAATGCCTGCAGTCGGAAAGTATGAAAGAAAAGGATTATAACATGCATGGAATAGGCAGCATTATGAAGTAAGCAGAAGGTATTTGCTGCCACCCAAAAAGACCAAGCTAGCAAAAAGTCTTATCTGTTACACCCATCTAAGAGACTATAGTAAGCAAAGTTTTCTTAACCAAACCTTAACAATATAAGCTGGCGTTCCTGGTTGAGGAACATCGGCTGTAACATGTCCACGCCTTCGAGATAACACCGTGTAGATTGCAGAGACACAATCAATTGGAGTTTGTATCTGAAAAAACAACGGCACCGATGATTGCATAATCAGAGCAGTGGCAGTAGAAAGCACACACGCAAGATGAAATCAAAAAGACTTATCATGTAAATAGATAATCAGAGGACTCTCCTCAGCTTACATGCACTTGTACCATTCACTTCCATTTAAGTTCTTTGGTACACAATCTAATTTTTAACATGACAGAACGAGATGTATTTACCTCAACGTAATACACCGGTTCCATAAGCCGTGGAGTAGCCATAAGAAAAGCCGAATAAGCCACACGTCGAGCTGTGGGAATAATCTGACCAGATCCTCGATGCAGTGGTTCAGGAGCAATCCTTGCATCGACTATTTTAAATTTGACATTTCTGATAGGTTCATCACAGAGAGGTCCTTCTCGAGCACCCCACTGAAATCTGTTCAAAAGATGATAACCCATTCACGATAAGCCAAAAAAATTAAGAGTAAAAGCAAAAAAGAAAAGAAAACAAACTAAAGAAGAAATTACTCAATTTACCCTTGAACAATGGAATCCTTAACAGCATTCAGCAAGCTCTTGTCAACTTCCGTTGGGAGTGTGTCATCTAATAAAATATTAGGTCCCTTTGATAAATTCAAATGCATAAAGTTAGGCTCTCAACAGAATGGGAGATAAAGATATCTTGCCAAGATTAATTTGGAAACAATAACATATTAACACCCTTGAAAGTCTATCTCACCTGCTTATCAGGTCCAAATGCCCATATGGATCGTGCTGCAAGTAAATCCCAGTCATATTTTGTTTTAAAGAAATCACCAAGCGTCTTCCGACTCCAATCAATACTTACAATGCCGTTCTCAATATCCTCTGCAAGTCCTCTCTCCAATGGTTCTGCAATCTGCCAAATGAACAGGCATTTACTAAGCTTTCTTACAAAAACTGAATCATTTGCAAGTCCCAAAAGCATCAGGATCAAACAAAAATTAGATGGCTTCCCTACCATGGTTATTTTATTTTTCTTGTTGGGCGTTTCAGCAAAACACTTCATCGACGAAGACTCCACCACTGTTTCACAGAATGAGACAACAGGATCTGCCACCTACAATTTAAGCAAAGCATGCACACTAAGACACAAGTATCCAACAGAAGAAGACCATAAAGACCTTAGAATGATTCCAACAAAAAATGTTTAAGAAAATAAGTACCTTGACTTCAACTTCAGAATAGAGCTCTCTCAGATCTTTCATAATTGAATCCAAGTACAACTCTCCAGTACCCAATATAGTATGCTCTCCAGACTCCTCAACTTTAGTTATGGCTAGAGGATAGCTTTTGCTAATTTTCCTAAGACCCTCCACCATTTTAGGCAACTCACTGGGGTTTAGAGGCTCAGTAGCTGTTTTAACCACTGGAAGGGTATTGAATTGAAGAGGCCGGAAGATGTAAACATCTTCATCAAACTCTAGGTTACAGAGAGTAGCAGTTTTCATAATTGATGCATCCACACCTTCAATAAGAACCCAAGAACCAGGAGGAGCAGTGCTTATGGGTATCCTATCACGAGCTTGATAAATCCATAATTTTGTTACTTCTTTGACAGTCATGTCTTCCTCATCCTCTGGGGAATAGCCCTCTCCCAATACACGTACACTCTGCCCTGTCTGAATAATACCACTATACACTCTACCAAAAGCATCGAAGACACTGCAATCAGACTTGGGATACAGCTTGGTCACATTGACCATAAGAGGGCCGGAAGGATCACAATCTACCATCGCCTTGTAAATCAAAGAGTTCCTAGGTCCTGAGTATATATGATCTACTTTCCTAACCGCAGCATCCTTGGCAGAAGGAATAAACTTAACCAGCATATCAGTAAAGCCCGAGGCTGAACCAAAAACTGAGCTACAGGCCAGCCTTAGCAGAGGCCTAACATTCAATCTGTAAGCCGCATTGCTAAGAGTGACACCAAGTTCAGCAAGTGTTGCCTCCACACTCCTCTTATGTTCTCCAATCACTTGGCTATATATTTTGTAAAGGGGTTCAAGCACAAATTGGACAAATGATCTTTCCCCTCCACTAGCAGGGGGTTTCTTCTTGAATACCCTGGTATCAGGATGAAAATACATGTCTCCCCAAAGACGAGATGCAAACTTATTAGCGTCAAATGGGACCCCATGGAGTTTGACATATAACTTAGCAAAT
This sequence comes from Clausena lansium, assembly GCA_030449835.1. Lineage (NCBI taxonomy): Eukaryota > Viridiplantae > Streptophyta > Magnoliopsida > Sapindales > Rutaceae > Clausena > Clausena lansium. The sequence goes on from JASUUF010000257.1 coordinate 8,624,387, forward strand.
GAATGTAATGTGAACGACCACCCCGCACTGGCACTAGCAAAACAAACATTCCCAGCAGCTGGATCTATAACTTGAACATTTCCAGCAGTGGTTGAAGCAGCAGAAATGTGGTTATTAATTACTTCAATTGTATGCCTCAGTTTATGGTAAGCATCTTTGGGCGGGAGTTTAAGTTCTGTTATCAGCCTGTCAACCTTTGGGGGTGGGGGGAAGTACATAAGAAAATCAGGAGGTATAAATACGACATTGCAGCAGTGGTTCACAATGAAATCCAGGCATGAGATTTGAGCATGAGACAATGGATATTTACCTTATTGATTACAACTACAATAGGTAGGCGCTCTTGGATAGCATGGCGTATAGCCCTCTCTGTATTCACCTGTGAGTCATACAGTACAATAACTTTCAGACCAAGTAGCCATAACAATAATATAGTTCACACCAAGATGTTCAAATACACTCCACTAGAGATAAGAGAAAACAGCAACAAAATCAACTTAAACATCGGAATCCAAAGGCAAAGAATAGGTCACCAGAATGGATATAGTTGACTCTAACAGAGATTATACTTTCTAGATGCCCAAAGAGAGATATAAGCAACCTCAGTGATTTCAAACTTCACACTTCAGTCTAGCTTAGGTTGCTCATGAAAATCAAAAGGATACATAGAATTTTTACAATCATGGGAAAAATAAAGGTTCCAGCCACTCTGTGGGCATAATTAGATTATCAGAGAGATGAATATTTAAGAGTACAATAGAATGTAGAATTTTACCATCACTCCTTCAGCAGCATCAACAATCAAAACGGCACCATCAGCAAGCCTGAGAGCAGCAGTCATTTCATCAGAGAAATTAACATGACCAGGAGAGTCCATGATGTTACACAGGTAAGATTTTGAATTGCTGTCTTCCAGAACAAGAGACATGGGAACAGCCTTGATCGATATCCTTCTCTCTTGTTCATCAATCCTTGTATCCGTGTACCTCATGTGCTTCTCACTATTAGGATCAAACGTAGACATATGGTGTGTCTGCTCAATCAACATATCCATGAAAACAGTCTTGCCATGATGCAAGTGCCCCACAAGAGCAACATTCCGCACCAAAGCAGGGTTTGACATGAGACCAACAAGAAACTGGGTGGACACATAGGTGGAAGAATCTTTGACCCCAACCTCAAACTTGATATTCTTAACAGGTTTAATTATAGGTTGCTCAAGAGGCTGCTCATCCTCGTCCATAACCAAAGTCTCCACATCCTCACCATAAACCTCTTCTGCAGTCGGGTAATACTTCTTATCCTCAGCAAGGACAATCTGGTTATCCATATCAACATCATTAGAAGCAGTAATCCACCCATTGGAAGCAGTGGCTGCATCCTCACGATCAGAGGCATGCCCGTCTTCATCGGCCTTGTCTGGAAGGTCTTCATCCTCATCATCCTCTACCTCACTCTCTCGATCCGACTCAATTTCGGGACCAATATAGTTCCCAAACTCATCATACAAACTGTCATCCATATTATTTCTAAAATCTAGCACGGTAAAGGCAAACAATTAGAAAGTAACACAATCAAGGAAAACAAGAGTTTAGTAAAAGTAAATCCTTTCATATGGATAACAATCAGAAATGGGGAGCCTTAAAAAGTAAATCTAGGAACTGGGTCTGGGTATCAAGTATTAAGTAGCAAAATTAAGTGATTTACAAAAATTAAAAAAAGCAACACAACATCCATCTTCAAATAAGCAAACACTTGTACATTGTATTAAGTACATAAGGAAAAAAGAAGCTGAAGAAGAGAAATTACCTTCAAATTACAGGTTCCTAATCAGCTGGAAAGTAGAAGAAGTTGCTAATAAGGGTTTAGGGTTTCGAGAATTGAGAGCGAGAGCCGAGAGAGTTCTGCTCTGTTTTTGCTTTGGGTTTTACGGCCTACGATGGGAAAATTTCGGATTCGGGTAATTCCCGTGGGGATTTCCGGAATCCGCAAAATGATCCCTAGCTAACCCAGACCCGAATCTGACCCAAATATGCATTTCCATTCTTGGGTCGGTCGGTTGTGCACTTATCCTTACATCAAAAGTACTTTATTATTATTATTATTTTTTTAATTTTTTCTTAATTGAAAAACGAATCTATTTTTAATATCAAATAAAAAAATTCACAATTTACGATAATTAATAAATTAACCCATAATTTTATAGAAAATATCTACAAAATTTATATGATTACAAAGCTGCGAGCTTTCCATATTTTTAATGCTTCAAAAGTAATTGCTATTAAAATTGAAATCCATTTTGTAATTTGAGAATTTATTACTTTTCTTGAAAAAGAATGTAACTTGATCATTTTTTCCATTGTATAATTAGAAATAAAAATTTAAGAGTATTTCAGCTTAAATTTGTTTGTTTTCATCTATATTTTAAAAGAATTGATTATTTATCTAATCAAATTATAAATTTATCGAGTCTGAAATAACATTTAAGAAGAGCTAAACATTATATCCAATGTTAGATGTTCCAAAATGTCTGTTTGCAACATTTGATATGATTTATTCATTAAGTAGATACAAGAAGCCCACAAAATTCAAGTGAATTCTTTACATTAATCATTTAACTAAAAGTAAGCTTGTGTCAATCTTAGTGTCATACACATGGCCTGAAATATTGCTTATGATTTACATATGTATTAGTAATTGAATATTGGCCAATTAGATTCAATCAAAAGACTCTTCGATCGATAAGTGATGTGCATGGTTAAATCATGACATGTGATTAACTATTATCCAATAAAATATTGCCACAAAATAGAAGGGTAAAAAAAAGAGTTTTCAACGTAAGTATTAATTAACATAATATGGCATACATGCAATAGTTGGTGAGAACGATAATGTAATTAATCAATATAAAAATTATGAATAAATGAGATTATTTATACTCTAAAACATGTTTTGAACATTTTATTTCTTTGAACACTCATTTAATAAATTGTAAAAATAAATATTTACTTGATACTCTTTTAAATACCCAAATAATCCTTTATCAATATAATGCATTAATTATTTTATTTATTTTCTACACCTGTTCAAATAGTCATCTCCCTCCAGTCTTTTTTTTTTTTTTTTTGTCAAAATCTCAAAGACAATAGAAATTTGTAAAGATTATAACTTTATTCCATTAATTCTTACTGATAAAGAGAAAATATTCTAATTTTTTTTTAGCAAAAATTCACTTTTCTTCAAAAAAAAATGAAATAACCTGTTTTTTAAAAGAAAATTTTCTTTTTATGGAGAGTTATCTTGATCAAATAACTATTTGAATTTTCTAATGTCTTTTAGATGCAGATTTCTTTTTTTATTTTTTAATAACTGAATATTTTTTCTCTTTCATTTTTCAACACGATGCTCGTTTTCTCTGCATATATAAGTAAGTTTATTTTTCAAAGATTTATTGTAGTTGGTTATTGTTAGCTTGTTAAATACTTGTTAAAATTTATCCGGGATTTATGATATAAATTTGATGTTGAGGAAAGTTTTTGTGTTTATGGTCAGATAATTGGTTTGAATTTTCTCAAAAAGAATTAAAAAAATGGATTTATTGTGTTCCTAAATGGTAACAAGGGTTTTCAATTAACTTAAATTGAGTTCTCCATTTCAGTAAATTACACTAGACACATTTTTGTAATTAAATTTTTTGCTAAAATTTGGGTGTCTAGAGTAATTTTAGAGTACAATTAGTCCCATCCATTGTCAATGTGCAATGCTATCTTTGAATTAACACGCATCTGTTATTAGATTTACAGTTATTTTTTACCCCAAAAATACGCGATAAAATAATAATTTATAAATTTAATAGAAGTTATTTATTCATTATATATTTGAGCATACATTATTAGCTATTATTTATAAGGTATGTGATTTATGTATTAAGCATATAATTCTAATATTAGAAGATATAAATCATAAGTTCTTTATAAATAGAAGATTGTTCATAGCTACTAATGAAATTGACATTTCATTATGTAAGACTGAAACTTTTCTACTTCTATTGTGAGTAATTTTATCTTAATCATAAAGTGAAAAGTTCAAATATAATAGTTAGTATTTATATGAGATATACACATTGAATGATATCATAGTGAATTATGATCTGATTTAACAAATGTCGCTGATCATAATTCATACAAAATTTAATAAGCTTAAGTGACCTTAATTATGAGTGAGTAATGAATTTGCATTTATGTATTATGTCTTTTGAGTTATCATGAAGTGAAAGTTATATGAACGGTCAAAATTTTGATAACCTAGAGATATAATTTCATGGATCATAGGAACATATACTTACGAGATATAATCTATACAAATAATGCTTACCTAAGTTGTTTGTGGTATTTGATTATTTAAATGTGTGATAGTAATTTATTCAATAAATTAGCAGCATCAAATAAAGAATTAATTAAGTAGTTATTATTGGTCTGAGACCGGGCCTAATATTAATTAAAAAGGATTTTAATTAATTGGGCCTTTTTTTTTTGTTAACATTGTTTACTATAGTGTAACTTTGGACTTTTATTGTAATAGTTTAGGGTTAACTTAATAGTTCTGTTGTGTCATGAGATAATTAGGTATTGACTATTAAGTTAGAGCTAAAAAGCTCGTGGTCTACAATCCTTTCGTTAGTTCAATTCTTAGTCAAATTGTAACTTTAATAAGTGCCTATATAAAGGAGAAAAATTTAGAACAGTAAGAATCTTTAGATGTAGAAATTTTTCTCTGTAAAAGAAAAAGAGAATGTTTTAGGATTTCCATCTCCTACACTTAAATTAGGGTCTACCATACACTCATGTGTGTGAGGGAGATGATTTAGGATAGTCGAGAAGGTTGCAACCATATTATGCATATCCTAATAATGATGGTAAAAAAGATAAGAATCAGTAAACGAATATGTGAAAGCGTACCAAAATTCATAATGCTTAATTATTCTCTAGGGCCTTATAGTTTATCTTCCAAATCAAATTATAATCCTATAGAATGCTTCAACTTTCTCTGTACACTATCTCTAATGATAGGATATTGGAAAAGAGTATAATGTTTCATGCGATCTAGGGAACATAACCACATATATAGATATATTAAAGCGCATCATAAAAATTATCTTTAAGTCTTTACACATTAAAGGCCCACACCCCATTAGATACATTAAAACCTAAATTATCGAAAACGTTAATAGATTACTTTTAATTTTAAAAATAAGAATCTTTAGACGCAGTCACGCAGAGATTTTTCTTTGTAAGAGAAAAAGAGAATGTTCTATGATTTCCATCTCCTGCACTTAAATTAGTGTTTGCTTTACGCTCACACGTGTGAGGGAGATGATTGAGGATCGCATAAAAGACTGCAACCATATCTTGGAATCCCAATAATGATGGTGAAAAAGATTATAGATTTCTTCTTTAAATTTTCAATAGAAAATCAAGGTATTTATCTAACCTTCGCATATATTCATTATCAAGAAAAAGATCCTACTTCCATTGATTTTATTAAATACAAAAGAGTAATAATATAGCTACAAACTCTTGTACAAATTTATTTTGTGCAAACTGAAGTGGCATGATTAAATTGGTTGGATTAAATATCTTTGGGTGCACATATTTTATTTTTATTATTTTATATTTTCATTCAACCAATGAGTTAATGCCAAATCAACTTGTACAAAATAAGTTTGTAACAGTATCATCGCTCAATGCAAAAATATTTTATTGGGCCCTAATTTAGCAACGTCTGCGATTCAGATTTATGTTCATATTTTGGTGGGTTATACCTGCTAAGTCTGGAAGAGTGGAGCTATTAGGACCCTCTCTTTATCTCGTCAAACCCCACTTGTCATTGTTTTTTTTTTTAATTTTATTTTTCAGAAAATTACCATAAAGAAGGAAACAAGTCTCAAATTCAGAAGTCTCTCACTCTCAAATTCAAAGTTCTCGGAACTTTTCTCCTCAATTCCCTTACTTTATTTACCTAGTCTCATGTATTCAAAAAATCAAGTTGCATTAATATTTTCACATAACAACAACAGCATCACGGGGACATTTTATTTTAGATTGGGTAGATGCTCAGCCTACACTATCATGGAGACAAGTTGATAAATCAAGACTTTCGTCTCAAAGTGAGAAGAGGTAATTGGGACATTTCAGCAAGTAGTCATCTACTGCTTACTTCTGTGAATACCAAATTAAAGAACAATTTAAGCACAACAGCAGCTTAGTTTTATTCTGCAATGACTTTTGTCCGCCAAGAATTACATAATGGAGAGAGGATCATTGGACATAACATATATAAAAATCATAATCACTTGATTTTTTTTTTTTTTTTTAAGATTTCTTTCATATTAATGTGATTAGTGGATTGTTTACTTTCAGAAACGTTGATGGACATTCAAAAACATATCAAGGCAATTTTGGGATTAGAAGGAGTATACAGTAACAAGAAATTTAGAAAGATTTTGAATTGTTGTTGGGTGTATTTAGAAACGGGCCGATCTCCGGTCTCTCAGAAATCTACGAAGGCCGAGGAACCACTTTTTTGGGTTATTGGGCATGAATGAGCCCATTAACACGACATTGACCGTCTTCGTGGTCAATTTCTAAGGCAACGTGAGGGTAGGAATGGAATTGACTTGTGAACCCCAACCCACACGTTTTTGAGCTATGGCTATAAGCTATTGTTTTACGTCATTCTTCAATCTTAAGAATTTTTATAATTCTTATAAAAAAAAAAGAATTTTTATAATTTACTTTACAACTCATTTTCACCTTTTTTTTTTTAAAGCTCACTTTCTAAATTTTCTTAAGACAATATATTTCACTCGTTGAATGTGTTATGTTTCTCTTATTTTGGGCACATTTTAAGCTTCTTTTACTACAAAAATCACTTCCAAAACATATGTACCAAAATAATTGTATCATCAGCTTTAAATTTAGACAATCAAACCAAAATATTGATAGCCAACAAATATAAGACCATTTTTCTCCGCTCATCAAACTTAATTTATTTTTTATTTTGAAAAGGAAAAAAATTATAGAATTTGCTTAAATTGCACACTCATGTGTATTTGACAATGACAATAGAAATTGCCATATCAACACCTCACCAAACCAAAAGTCTTACTTAACCAAGTGACCCGTAATTACTAATTAGCCTCTCCTACACTCCACAATCCACATACATACATAAAATACATTAAAAAGTCTCTTGAAAACACGATAGAAACCAAAATAATAAAAATAATAAAAATAATAAAATTATTGGTTATATATATGTATATATATATATATTCAATAAATATAGGATGACAATCATATTATTGCAAATAAATGAAATATGTGTGTAAAATGTTCCCCCAATTCAAAAACGAAAGAAACAAAAACAAAATGCACCCACAAACACAATACTCAAAAAACGTAATTGATAACATTTTTCAAACCTCATAACTCACAAAACACTTGGGAAAGGAAAAAGCTCTCTCTTTCTTTCTCTATAATTCTCAAATGGGTTCAAGCAGCAGTAGACTCGGGTCGGGTCAAACTCGTACCCGGGTCAATCGCCGATCGAAACTACTGCCGTCTCTGCTCTGTGGATGCTCCTCATCTCGAACCGCTACCGTTGAGGTATTTTTACCACCGTCGTCTTCGTCGTCAGTTCCGGTCAATTCATGCTAAATTTTTCAACTTTTTATTTTTATTTTTTTCTGTTTCGTAATCTATCGGTCCTCGATGATCGGATTAAGCCAAATCCAACATGCCCATTTCTGTATTTTCCCGAAATTTTGTATTTTCTTCCGAAAATTCTTTCCCAATGTTTTTTACTTTGCCTCAAGTTGATCTTTTTTTTCCTTTCAATTAGTTTACCTTGTTATCGAATTTTATTTTCTAGGGTTATGTGTGGGTAGTCCTATTTGTTTGTGCTCGTAGAAATTTCAATTACCTTAATTTTTGAAGAAACTGCAAAGAGTTTGAACCAATTGTGAATGTGGGTCCCTGGTTAGTCTTGTGAAATGGACGGTTCAGGTATCAGATCTTCATTGTAGTGAACAGAGATTCTGATTCAGTAGGTTTGATGATTACATGGCTTCATGGGGGATCATATTTTCTTCAGCTTGGAATTAGTTTTGTTACTCAACATTTTTTTTAAATTGACAAAAGGAGGTTCTAGAAGAACTCTGATAAATAATGGGTTTCTGGTTGACTGTAAATGTTGGGAATCACTGTGACATTGAGAAATTATGGGTCTAACTCTTGGGGTTATTTATTTTAGAAAAGCCCCTTTTATGCCAATTATCGTTTATTTTTCCTTCACTTATCGAGTTTCTTTGTGGTTTATGAGTGCTCCTGCATTAGTGATGATTTGATCTATTTGCACTTTGCAGTGCTGCTTGGTGCTTAGCATTAGATGGGTTTAGCTGATTTTGTTGGCATTTGTCACACTTAGTGTTTATATGACTTGTTCAGTTTTACCGCTGAAGTTGGTTCTATAGAGGATGAAAGTTTTAATGCATCACAGATTATGAGCCACTTGACTTTCTCAATTGGTAAATCTACAAGTGGTAGAGGGTTGATATGTTGAAGTGTTTTTTTCGTGTGTAGATGGAAGAGTATTCAGATAAAAACCAGGTGAGTTCTTCAGAGTGTTGTCATCCTCTCATCAATGAAGTCCAAAACCCCCCAGTACCTTCTTTGATATCTAGTACAAGAACACAGTTTAATTCTGTAACTGGAGCCTCATCTGGAAGCAGTACTGCAGTTAGTGATGGTACTTATGCTGAAGATGGTAGGAGAAATAGTGGGCCTGATAATCATGGGAAAGGATTGGCTGATAGCAAGGAGTTAGTTTCTCCTTGTCCGGTAAGTGCTGATTCTAGTTGTGATGAATCTTATAGGGATAGAAGTAGTACTACAGCTATTACTTCTTTTAAAGATCAAGAATCTTCAGAACCTGTCTCTCTAAATGATTCGGCTAACAAGAATGCAGTCAATGGTATTGAAAATTCAGCGGAAGAAGGTGTATCTCAGATCTGTCCTGAGCCAAGCTGTTCGTATTCTCAAAGCCTTGAAGATTCTGCTTCTGCTGGGGTGTCTGTAGAGACTCATGAGAGTGAAGTGATACCCGTGCATAATTCTCATTCTGATCCTGTTTCTCTTGCATCTGATTTACCAGTAGCTTTTCACTCACTTGGAGAGGAATCTATTAGAGGGGTGATGCCTGCAGGTTTAGGATTTCTCGTGTCTAATAGGGACCAAGACCGAGTTGATGGAAATGTGCTACATGTTGATGTGGTTAGTATCTCCTCCGACATTTTGTCTCATGGAAATGCTGATACAAATAACCGTGAGGCCAGAAGGAATAGCAGGAGAATGTTTTGGGATGCCTTTTCAAGACGCAGTTCTAGGAGGCTAACTGATTCTCCAACCATTGTTTTCTCCACAGACGATAATGGGGATCTAGGATCCCATGACAGATGGCTCGTTGATCTCAGTGGTGACTTCTTTGATGGTGGTGTAGGAGGTGATTCTGGTTACTTGGGCAGAAGAGTTCATAGCTTGAATGAGCGAAGAAGGCATTCAAGATCTGAGGTAAGGTTTAAAATTATGCGCTGAGTTGCAGTCTGTGCATTGTACGTTGCAGCTGTACTCCTTTCCTCCTCCTCCTCCTCCTCCTCATAATAATTATAAATATGTCAATCGACCATATTGTTAAGGATTTTCATTGTGATCATAGGTTAGCACCATTTTTGGCTCGTGTCAGTATGAGCTATATTTTCATTTCAGTTGTTAGTGGGTTGATGGAAACTATGCATAATGATTGATGTTCAGTTTTCCATTCCCATAGTGTCAAATAACTAAGGGTCAACTTTTCACCTTTGATATAGTTTCTTCTCCGAACTTAGTTTGTTGACCTTTTTTAGTTAATAATGGGAGAATGGAAATTTCAATAATTTTTCTTTCAGCCTCTTTGGTAATTTTGATGTACTGCTTTATGTGAGTTTTCACAGGTTTGGGAAAGACTTCGGGCTGGCCTTGATGAGAATAGCGGGCGAACTACCTTCTGCCCATCTGGACTCCATCCTGATGGTACATGCTCATGTGAGTCAATCGTAATGAGTGAGGATTCTGGTACCCGTGCAATATCACGAATTGTCATGCTTGCTGAAGCTCTGTTTGAGGTAGTCTTCCTCAAATCACTAGCGTGTTCTTCACCTATGTCACAAATCATGTTTTTTTGGTCTATTCATGAGCCAATATATTGCATAATGTGCATTTTCATCATTTGTTGATTTGTTAAGGAGAATTTTGATTTCAGTTCATGGTTTGTGTCTGTGTTACGATTAGTGAGGAACAGAGGAAACTATGCTTCTACCATTCTTTGATTTAAAAGCTGTTCCTTAATTATTTCTTTGTGTAGTTCTGAAATATCATATTTTCTGTATATATTAATCTGATACCATATTTGAAACTACAATTTTTGCATCATATAAGTTTCTTTTCAATTAGGTTTTATTCTTAGAAATTATTTGTTTCCTTCCAAATATGCCTCATGAAAAAAGCAGTATACTCCTATGAGATGAGTGGATTTTTTCATATCCTTGTTATCATCGGCTAGTAAAATTCTATATGGTTTATAGTTACTCATGCATTAGAATTTGAAGATGACCATATAGCTTCACCAGTGGATTGAGTACCTTTGTTGTAACTTGAAATTTGCAGGTTTTGGATGAAATTCATCGCCAGCCCGTGTCACTTTCCTTATCCATGGTCTCACTTCCAGCACCGGAATCAGTTGTTGACTCATTCCCTCTCAAGAATCACAAAAAGGGGGATAAAGCTGAGGGTGGGGATGAACCTGATCAGTAAGTTTATTTATGAATCAATCCTCTACTGTGAAGTGGTAATGTGTGTGTGGATCGATGGTTTAAGTTGCAGACTGATCATAATCTTTGAATGGGGATGACTATGACTGATTCCTTACAATTGTTTGTTGTTTGGTAGGTGTTACATCTGCCTGGCTGAGTACGAGGAAGGGGACAAAATACGAGTTCTTCCTTGCCACCATGAGTATCACATGTCTTGTGTTGATAAATGGCTAAAAGAGATTCATGGGTATCCTCCTTGCCATGTTCCACTTATTTTCATATCTTCCATATTTTTTCCCATCCTGAATAAGATTTATTATTGATTGATCTTTTTTTTTTCCTTCTCTTTTTAAATTAATGGTTCTCTTTTCTGTTCCCTTGCACTTGGTACTTACAGGGTGTGTCCACTATGTCGGGGAGATGTTCGTCAAGGTGCCACTGAATCACCCAACTCAGAAATTCCATCTGTTTGATACAATTGTGCATAATGATGTAAATAGTAACAGATTTTTGCTATATAAATGTTGTATGTACCAAATATTTACTACAAAGCTCTACGTGAATTTTTAATATTGCGATATTAAGTCTCCATGTATTGTAGAAATCTTCGCCACATGATGTTTTTTTTTTTTTGGGAAAGGTAGTAGCTATGTGCAAGTTTGTTTATTCATAGGTGAGTTCAGGAAATGGCATTTGCTGGCATATTTGTGCCATCCTGTGGTAATTTTTTATGTTTCAAATATACCCCACTTAGAAAACTATTTGCCAATATTTGAAAGACCCCAAAGGAGAGAAATTAAAATAACAACCAAAAGCAGGCTTGAGTACCCAAAGTATGCAGTAGTAATTTCTTTTACAATCCCAAAATACATGAAATAAAAGGCTTGAAGAACAGTATTCTTCTAAAATTTTTATAATCTACAAAAGAAACAAAGCAAAAACTAAGACAAGAAATTGCACAAATCTCTCTACAGCCTATTGTTTCGGCAAAGAAGGGCCACTTGGGCTCCAGAATGGATTCTGGTGTTCAAGATAGGCTGCTTCAGATTTCGGGTTGTTTCCATTTTTTCAGTTGTAATCATTGAAGAAGGGATTATTACCAAAGTTCTTACCACTGGTACAATCTTCATTCCCAGAAAACTTTTGCTGCTTGAGTGGAAATGAATGATCCTTACGAGCAAAGAGATTTGGGTGACAATTTTCATCATCATCAAAAGTTGTCCATCGCATTGAGTTGCTATGCTTCTTCTCCCTCGCTGCATTTCTCATATTCTCCATGTCTCCTACATGATCCTTGAACTCTTTTTTCACCACATCCAACACAACATCTCCATAACGATCACACCATGACCTTGAACATTCAACAAGAAAACACAGTTCAGAGAAGATCAGCTAGGAAAGAAATGACTTTCCTATCCATTCAATTATACTTTTGCTTGCTTTCTTTTTCCCCCACACTAAAGTTAGGTCTCATTAAGATTGCACTAACACTATACTTATTAATTTTTCCTAAAGTTAGGTCTGATTAGGTAGTGGTTTTTGCACAGTCATTAGTACCTATATAAACCATAAGAAAACAATATAAAGGACTCACTTTGGGAAAAACTTTTTCAGGTCAGCCTTATCCACAGGAAGCGTAGTGGAAATTGCTTCGATTTGATCATTCCTGTTGGAACCCGCATCATACATAAAGACGTAAAGCAAAAAAACCAATACCCCATGAATACTCAAAACACACTTGAAAAAGCTTACGAAAATTTCAGATTGGGGTTTGTGGTAGTGGTACTGAGTTCTGACTGAATTCGCGACAGCTCCTTTTTTATGTTGTCTCCTAAAACCTGTAAATGCAAATTTATGTACACAACATCATGAGATGAAAATTAACACTATTTTTCTTAAGCACAAGATTAAAACTCAAAGCTTAATTAGACCTTATCAATGAAAAAATCTGATGGAGAGCCATTTGAGTGTAACTTCTTCTTGATCTCTCTAGTATTTGGTCCCTCTCCAACAGGGCTTGAAACAAGACTGCATGATCCCCAATAAGCTTCACTATCTGATCTTTCATTGATAGGTAGAGGAGCAGTCTCATCGTCAGAATCATTTCTCTTCCATCTCTTAAACCCCTTAAAACCCCATTGTTTCTTTGCTGATTTTGATCCTTTCTCTTCCAAATCTGGACCATTTTCACCACCATGATGTCCCTCTCTATGGAACAAAGTCCTAAATGGTTTTCTCTTAGCTTTATCAACACCACCACTTCCCTTGATGGGGGCTTCATTTGTTAAGCTTTCTTGCATGAGAATTGATCTAGTCTCACCTTCATTTTCCTTCAAATGACTATTCCAAAAAGGGTTTTCCTTGGAACACATCATATCATTCTTATTACAAACAGAGAATTGTGATTGATCAAATGTAAAAATGCTCTTCTCTTTTCTGTGTTTCTTTTGAGACGAAGCAAAGCTAAAAACTGAAGCTGCTTCTTTAATTTGCTTCATTGCAGAGTTGTTGTTCTTTAACTTGTTCCTTGAATGAAAATTCTCTTTGTTATTGTTAACCTGCAATTTCTCATCCTTTAAGTCAATGACTGACCATTCTTCTTCTGCATTCTCTTTGGAATCCTTCGGATTCGCCACAATCACATCTCTAGCCTCAATCTCAGCTCCTTGAACAGCCAATCGCTGCAACAATGGCCTCTTTGATGAATGGTACTCATCTTCTGATATGCATTTTGCATAAAGCAGCTCCTGCCAAAACCACCCCCCCCCCCGGGGATAATGATATAATAATAAAAAGAATTAGCGAAAGAAAAGCTAACCTCCACTAGATAACGTACAGTTGAATGAAGCTTAATAATTAAGGACTAGAAAATTGAATCAAATTAATTAATACCTGCAAGAACACCAACTTATCTCTCAATATAACTGGCTGCTCATGTTCAGCCGGAGAAGCAATGAGGGTCTCGAGCAAATTAGATCTAAAAGCAGAAACCTGAGGTTCATCTAGAATCCCCTCTTTGTGCAGACCCATCAAGTTCAAAATCTGGTGGAATGAATCCTGCTGCCACTTGAGATTATCAGACTGTAACTTGGCCAGCCTGTGCTCTGCCGCCGCCAACCGCTTTTTCTTTAATGAAAATGGAAGAATACTCTTGCAAAGAGAGGTGATTGAATCGTGAAGCGAAGTATAGTATGTGGGTGTGTATGTATACACCATTTTCTTTGATTTTCTTCTTGTTTTGGTGATTTTTTGTTGATTTTGAGAGATTTTGCTATCTGGGTAAGATAGAAGATTGTTGCTACTAGTTGCCAGCGCTTTCAGATTTGTGTTTTTTTCTTGGTGGATTTCTTTTCTTTCTTTTTTTTTTTTTTTTAAATGATTTGTGTTTTATTGCAAGTAAGAGACTGATGGAGACGGTTCATAAGAGTTTGAATCTTGGGAAAAAATTTAACGGTCACTTGAAACTAGCCGTTGTGGGGGGAAAAGATTGTACTGTTATTATTTGTGGAGTGACACGCTGTCGTTTTACGGTGGACAGCCTCTCCGTCTCCGTGATAATGTTGTCCGGAAGAGCCAAGCCATGAAGCCAACCAGGTCAAATTGCACGGAAAAAAACTAACATTGGTATGTAAAAAGCACCCAACTATATTAATTAATTGGGAAAATAAAATTTTCTCATGAGCTCTTAAAAAAAAAAATATATATATATATATATATATATATATATATATATATATATATATATATATATGCACGCGCTTTTTATTATTATTATTATTATTAAGGTATTCATTTCGAGCTTTCAACTCAGTGAACAAATACAAAAGATGGGTTGGAATGTTATCCATTCAAAAAATAATTTTACTCTAAAAAAAAAAAAATTTCAGATTGCTCCAAAGCTAGTTTAACTAAATTGTGAAATATTATATTGTTGGCTCTTGAGTATGTTGAATTGAGATTTGTTACCGCCTTCTAATACAAGATAGATATGCATGCATTTTGAGTCCAAAAATTTCAAAACAAAATTGTAATGTGCATTTACAGTAACAATATACAGTTTCTTAATTTATACTATACAATGGGTTGGCAATCTAGGTCATGATTTATTTATTCGATTCCATTCGATGCAAAATTAAATAGGTTTAGGTTTGAAAAAATTAATTCGTTTAATAAATATGTGAATTCAATTCGATTCGCTTCGTTTAATTAGCCAATCAAATCCGGGTTTCGTTTAATAAACGGATCATAAACGAATCGAATACAATCCATTCATTTAAAATTTATTTATTATTCGCTTAATTAAATTATTTATTTATCCTGAAATATGTATGAAAAAAATTTAAAGTTTGAAGGCTAATGATGCGTATTTTATGCAATAGGTGTCAATGTGCAAGTGTATATAATAAGTATTATAATGATAAGTATCAAGATCGTCTCCACAGGGATTGATGTTATAGGATTTGCTACAACAATCTTAACAGTGCAATTTTAGTAAACTAAATAAAACAAAATAAATGATGAGATTAATGATCTAATGAAATTAAAAATGCAATAAACAGAATGTAATAAAGAAAATATTAAGTCAAACACAGAGATATACTCAATAGCAAATGGGTAATTCGATTTTAAACTCAGTTAATGGTATTTGACTGTTTTTCAATTAAGGCACTGTTGCTACAGCATCTACTGCAGCACTAGACAGAGTTTCTCATGCATCCTCAATTGTTGTATGTTGGATATCTTATATATATACGCAATCTAACAGTGACTAATTGTTAAACTAACATTAAACATAGCATTATACATTCTAGAATCCACTTGCCCTACAAGGTGAATCCGTATGTCTAGTTCTTTACTAATCTTAAATTAAGCATATCCCTATTCAAATCGAGATTAACTCAACTTGGGAAATCCAATCTAAAATCATATATTGCCTTAATTTGTTCTACTAAGTCAAACCCTTTTTAGGCTTCTTCTTAGCTTATATCCACTAAATGGGTAGTCAGCCGAAATAGGAATTTGCAATAAGTAAAATTAAAGTAAAATGCTACAACAGGTACTGTGCAACATACACATGTAAATCAAATAACCATTAAGATTGTTTAAAACCCAACCACATTAAGGTTTAGTTCACGATGAGTATTAAAAGAGTAATAACACAAGTTTTTGCCATCAAATAGATTCCCAAAAGAGATGAAAACAAGCAAATATAAAATAGAAGTTGAGATACGCAAAAATCAAAATGTCACTCTTTTAAACTTTGGCGATCTCTCATTCTTCTTCTCCACTGAAATCTCTGCTGCAACCCTCAAGTCTCTCATTTTTCTTGTCTTTTTCTTTTTTGCTTCTTTTTCTTGTTGTGTTTGATGGCTCTCTCCATTTTTTTCCCCTTAAGATGTGCTCTTTTGATAGTCTTGGAGTTAGGATTTCCCAAAAAGGCATGCTGTATGCCATGTCTGTCCTATTTTTGTCTGCACGTGATCCTGGGTTGCTGCAGCGACTTCTATAGCATCGTCTCTAATTAAGACTTGTTTTTGTTCATCTACAGATAAGTCTATTATCGTTTTCTGCAGGCCTGTTGCAGCAGCAATGCAGTCCTTCCTCTACAGCATCCATAAATAACACATGAGCTTTTTAATCACCTACAATAATGCACTTAATAAGAGCACAAAATGGTCTAAAAAATGTCAATTTATTGAAACTAATACTTAAATATATACTAATGCAAAGTGTAACTAAAAATAGGATAAAAATAAATCATTTACTCTTTAAGTAATATTAGTTCCAGCCTAAAAATGCTATGATAACTCTCATTTCATAGAATTATCAACTAATATAGTAATTATAAATGATAATAAGATAAAATATCTAAATAACATTGGTTTATTATTCATTATAGGATAAACGAATAGTAAACAAATCTAGATTCGATTTTATTCTTTTGTTAATTCTACTAAACGAATAAAATGAATAGAACCGAATATTCGTTTAATAAACGAATCAAATCTGAATCATGAGATTTCAATTTGTTTAATAAACGAATCGAATCAGAATAGGTAAAATTTTGACCCAATTCATTTACGATTCAATTCGAATTCGATTCATTTATTCATTTTGCTGCCCCTACTATACATGACTAAAATAATTTAATACTCTCATATTAAAAAAACAAATATTTCAATTTTCAAGTTTTGTTCACAGAGCCCCCAAACAAATGTGGGACTAAACTTGCCTTTAATCCTCCATTAGCTCAATAATTGAATGTAAAGATCAAGAACACTGCACGATAGTGAGTGATTCGTATTAGTGGGGGAAAATGATGTTTCACCTCAACAAAAAAGTAACATTAATTATTCCTTCTACCTTTTTTTTTTCTTTTTTTTTTTTATACAAACCATACATTTATATTCCTACCATACATTTATATTTCACCTCTACAAAAAAGTTTTTAGGTAATCTTTTGATATGTATTTTTTTAATATCTTGAAATTGAATCTTTAGTGGGTCATGATGTATCATAAATTGAGTGGGAGGAACATATACATGTCCAACCTTGGATTTGACACGTTGATTGGCCCACTCGAAGACAAGTGTGGAGCATTATTTGAAATTCAATTCAAGGTGGGGCAAAACAACGAAAAGATAGTGATCCCTGGAACTTTATGGATCACTTGCTTTCTTATACAAATTACAGGTACCTTTCAAGTCATGGAGTGAATGATAAAAAAAGAACTATAGCCAGGTGTCTGATATTTATTTTAGATTGGGTGGTAGTGCCGCCAACCCAAGAAGCCTGTATTAATTGGGTTATTAGTGAGATGAAGATAATAAGATGAAAAATTTAAAAACAAAAACAAGAACAAAACTAGATTGTTAGCTAATTAAACAAAAGTAGTCTTGCATATTCATAAGTAGACAAGAAAGAACTAATAATAGATGCACATGTTCGCACATTGCACAGATGATAATTATGAATTAATTTGCTGATGAAGCTGCAGGGTGCAGGATTTGCATTCTGCAACAAGGGCAACTATGAGCATTGGTGTCAAGCCATGGCAACAAGCACCTTGCATGAAACCTATGAGCACAAGGCAAGTGCACCAAGGTGTCACCAACCTTGAATCTCTCGAGGCAAATTGCACACTCTTCTTGCTCACAAGCTTTCCAGCTCAATTTGGACCAACTAAACCTTTTTGAATCACTCTTCTTTGATCCAAACACTTGTGTATGTAACACCGTAGACTTATTAATATTCATCATTATTGAGCTCTCTTTACCATTTTGCCTGAATATATATATACACACACACACATGAATATATATCCAAATAAACAAGGTCCATATATTAATTTCATTTTTTTAGGGAAAAAAAAAAAAAGGAGAGAGAGAGAGAGAGAGAGGGAGAGCTTCTGGGCATCTCTAGGAGTGTTTTACCTGCTTTTGGACGAATCTGAGGATTTCCTTTGAGTTCTGAGCCTTTCATCTAATCTTTCTTTAGCTTCTCTAGCTATTCCTGCAAGCTTCTCATCTTGACATGCTTGGCTTATTATGCTTCTCTGATAATAATTTCAAATTCATTTCTCAAATCAAAATCATCGATCTAAAATAAATAAACAAATAAAAGAAAAAAAGAAAGAACGAATAGATATTTGAGAGCTAGAATGAATGAATTAATTAATTAAGAGGCATATATATAATAAAATACCAGAGAAGAGATAGAAGAAGTGTGATGAGTCTCATGGTTGCTTGTATATAAACAAAAAGAGGACCTTCTACTCAGAGACATAGACATAGACATAGACGAAGACGTTGGCGTCAAGCCATCTGAGGCTGAGCTGCACCCTCCTCCACCAGTTTGATGAATCCTTCTTCTTCTTGCACATTCAACTCCCGGTAGCATACCAGCCATTACTAGCTAAACTAATTAAAAACCAAGCTCTCTCTCAATTCTCTAGCTAAACAATCAGTATAATTCGAAAGAAAGAAACTCTTGATATGAAGATAATTCCCACATGACACTCTGACAGAAGGAATTAAGAAACAGTTATATTTGTATACATAAATAAATGTGAATTCAATATATCCTTTTTTTTAAAAAAAAAAAAAAAGATTAAATAATTATATAAATGAAACTGTGGGAGACAGAGGAGGGTCCACAGTCAATAGACTCTCAGTCACCCACACCATTGACCTTGAATTACTGTATGTACATACAAAGGAACAATCAAAATCTGATCATTATTGCCCTTGTCACTCAGATTTATTATGATATAATTAAGTTGTGTAAAAAAAAAAAAAAACAGAAGTTTTAATATTGCAAGAGTTCCTTTAATTAAAGTGAGAAATACAAAGAAATGACAGAGGATCTAGGCAGGCAAGACAAGGTAAGAAAAGGAAGGTTCAATATTGTAGTTGACATACACTCACAATCACGCACGCGTATATATGTTATTCTCAGCTGCAAAACGTCCGTGTTTTATAAAATATAAACTGGAATCTACAATTTATAAAGTGCGAACAGATAGAAGACCGTGCGTGTGTGTGTATATATATATATAACTTTATTGCTTATTATGAATTATTAGTTTATTACTTAAAGGAACCGAAACAAAGACCAGAAATGAAATTAATAAATCAGCACTTACATCCATGCCATATATACACACAATTAAGGGGTGAGGCTGGGCAGGTGACTGACCTAAACTCAACCTCGTTTTCTTCGTCCATATGAAATGATCCTCGTGAAAAAGAATGTGACTGTATTCTGTACGGTTGGTTGATGCATGTAACGTACGTAGATTTTTTCTTGGATTTAATTATATCGTTTACAATCAAATCTTAACTGATTGTTTCATGAGAAAATAATTCTGACAATTAAATGTAAGAGAAAGAGAATTATAATTACTATCCAAAAAGAATAGGATCATTTTTTGGTGTTTTTCTATCATAGTCTCTCCTAGTGTGAATAGTCATCGCTGTATTATTATTTTGGGTTATTATTATTTTAGTACTTCAAGAATTGTAAAATATCAAATGATTACAAAAAGTATTGTTTTCTATCATTTTACTATTATATCTTTGCAAAATATTTCATTTTATTACTTTTTCGTTATGACCGTTAGTTGACCAATTAGTTGATTAGTAAAATACTAATTTTATCCTTTATGATAAATATTTTATTTTACTACTTTTAAATTCATGTGTATTTTATCATAATAGGTAAAATACAATTTTTTAATGGTGACCGGACAAGGAAATCCGCTTTTCACACAGCTTCTATCTTTTATAAGTACCAACAGTCAAATGTGCAATTGTGCTTTTTCTTAAAACGTTAAAGGAAGAGTGTAAAAGTATAGCAAAAAATTTATGTATATTAGGAGTAGGTTGCATGATTTATTAATATAAACCTTTCAAAGAGTTTGATTTAGACATTTACAATCTCCATGTTTTATTCAAAGTCATATTGGCAGAATTTCTAGCCTGACAGATTAAAAATATTTATGTGTTTTGTGAAAATGGTTCGGAAAATATTTCAAATTTTACGTACGCTGCAAGAGATCTTGAAAGGGTGTTAAGAGAACGAAAAATATGTTCAATGTTTGGAAACGATGACTTTGGATTTATGAAGTTTGTTATAGAAGCTACACTTGTAAGTGGAAATGAAATCGTCCCTAATACATATGAAAGACTTCTTGAAATGAATGACGGTATTGATGCTTTCATTGTTTTGCCAGGGGATTAAAATCCTAGAAGAAATCTTCACCATTACCTCATAGTCATAACAAAACAGGTATAAAAAATCCATCGGTTTGCTAAATATAAATAATTTCTATAGCTTATTTTTGTTCTTTCTTGATGGTGCAGTGTTACAAGGTTTTCTTTATTTATCGAGGCGAATAATATTTGTTCATGCCAGCATCGCCAATGAGTTAATTGATTTGTTATAAGCATATTGGCCTGAGTTCGACCCAACCACTTCTCAGCATAGATCAGATGATGATAAAGAGAAAAAGGATGAGTGTCTTATTCTGAATATATATTAACCAATAGAAAATGCTTACTAATATTAGAAAAATTATTAATATCAAATGCTTCAATAGATAAGAATCTACCGATTACGGTGACTACGCTAATCTTTCTAAATAGGGATGGCAACAATACTCGCGGGCCCCCGAACCCGCGGGCCCCCAACTAATTTGGGGTGGGTATGGGCTCCCGAAAAGTCTTAAAAATGAAATTGGGTACATTTCGGGGATGGGCCCAAGACCCAAAAAAAATTTGGGTTTGGGTTCGGGGATTTTTTAGGGCCCTCGAACCGGACCCGAAATAAATATTAAAAATTATTAATTTAAAAATTTTCATTATTTTAATAGTAAAAATATTTATTGTATATTTTTTTTTACCCAAAATTCATGAAATATGATTATAACCAAGAAATTCAATTGAATATTATGTTAGCCAATGACAGGAACTTTTTTCTCAAGTTAGCAATGCTCATGTTACAAAGAGCATGGCTGAACCTAAAAGGTCTAAAATTTATTGGTAAAAAATTTATTTATCATATATTTCAATTAATTTAATTTTATAAAAATATCCTAGAAGCAAGAGAAAAAAAAATCAAGAATTGCGTTAATGAATTTTTGAAATTAAAAGAAAATTTTGATTTTGCACGGTTTAGTTATTTTTCCATTTGAGTTTAATATTAATTTTTTTTTGACTTGAGATCGAAGAAGCGAATCAATTAGGTTGAATCAAAACTTTTGCATGCAATTAAACTTCAACGTGATTGCTTCATTTTCTTAGTTTAGCTTTTCGGTCTTCAAATACAAAACAACAGCACCAATAATGAATGACGAAGAGCCAGCATTTATTTTTGTTTTGTAATAGTTTTGTCAAACGATCTTTATTTGATTTTATACTGGTTTGTTTATAGTTTTGAAATTAATTTCAGATTAATTATTTTTGTTTCAGGCATAACTGTAACATACATCATACGTACATACAAATTTCATTTTATTACATACTCTTTGCAAATTACCAAACTTTTCTTTTTGGTTCGTGAGAAAACTGATAGAATGAGCAATTTATGGTAAAATTTAAAAATTTTAACTATATAAAATTATTAAATAATTTAAATAAATAGGGATCGGGTCCCCATTTGAGGATTTTTGGGGATATTCCTGAACTGCCCCCGAATAAGAATTTTCGAGTATAGGGGCGGGTTCGGGGATTGCTTCTAGTTCGGGTACGGGTACGGGGATCATGATCCCCGCCCCGACCCGAACTAGAAGCAATCCCTATTTCTAAAGAAGTACAGATAATCCTACATTTTCTAGGCAGAAATTATTTTGAGAATTAAAAAAATTTCAATAAGAGACATTTTTAGCCCCCTGTGACTTTGATTAATGAAGCCTTATCTTCTTATGATTCCTTACTTCATAAATTTTCATCTCTTATAACTCTAAGGATCTTTTTGCTTTACTTATATCTAAGGGACCAATCCTCAACAACCTTAGCTGTGGGAACTTTTTATGACGTTCCCTCGCGTTCACATATATGTAAGTGCATTGCAACAAACTTTTATTTTGATTTACATTTTTTTTTTCATTATAATTAACATCACTTGAATGGATAAGAATTATTATAATGTCCTTGTAGTAATATCAATAATGACAACTTTTCCCTATTCTTTGGTTCAATATGGATAATTGAGAGGCTACTCTGTTTTTGTTTCCTTGTATACCGATGAAATTAGGGATGGCAATGGATTGGATCTGATCCAAGATCCACGTGATCCAAATCCAATCCGATTGAATTTGGGTCGATCTGAAATGGACTTGGATTGAATTTGGATATTGATGCGCGGATCTAAGGTGGATTTGGAGCAGGTCTGGATCTATCTTAATATCTAGATCCAGATTCATATCCACTTACCTTTTAATTTAATATTATTTTAAAATTTTTTTAACAATTGTGTAATTATAAATATAATAGTTTTGTAAATTTTAATGATAATAAGACAAAAATAATTTAGTGTAAAGTAAAATTAGGACAGTCGGCGATAATTTTTTTAAGTCTTTCACTCTTCAGTTCAGCTCTTTCTCTCTCTTTAGTCTACTTTCACTTCTCTACTTCGTTTGAATGCTTGGATCAGTCATTTAATTGCTAGGTAAATCTCTAGACTTGGGTTTCCTTTTCTGTTATTTTGTTATAACCTTATTCATGTTATGTAATCACTAATTAGTGGTGGCTATCTACTATAAAATAACTATGTTATTCATATATTTAGTTAAATATAGTCTGAATATAGATCACATTTAACTTATATGTCATTATTTAATGTTGTAGGAATGATGATGGGTTTGCCGTAGATGTCGGATGATGAAAGAGACATTAGAATATTACATTGATCTTACTCATGCAATTGCTTTTGATGGATATTTTATTATCTTTTTTATTTATTTGTTTTAGTGTAAAAGCATAAGCTATAATGTTTATTAGATTTTTTAAACAAATTATATAATTTAATTGTTATCAATACATTTTAGTCTTTAATTTTCTTTCTAAAAAATTATTGCTCTTTTATTATTAAGTTTTAGAACTCATGCGAATCTAGAGCAGATTTGGATTTTAATTTTTTTATTTAGATTTGGAGCAGATATAGATATTTATTTTCTTTTCGGATATGAATATAGAGCAAAAAACATAGTCCATAACGGATCTGGAGCAGACACGGATCTCAATTTTTATTATAGATCTCGATTTGGAACAAAGTAGATCTAACCCATATGTGCCCAATTGCCATCCTTAGATGAAAGAGTAATATGTTCAAAAAATCCTAATTAGATTGAAGTTTATAATATTTAAAAATATTTTAATTAATTTTTATCTAGTTACCTATTTATAATTTTATTGTTTACCTATTTAGAGAATTATAAATATGTATCTTTATTTATAACTTTTGCATCAGAGTGTTGATTATTATTGAAGTTCAGTTACATCATGAATTCTAGTTTATTTTACTATTCCAAGTATATTTTTAAATTAAACGGAGGATATTTTCAATTTCTCTTATCCTTTTCCATCAATCCATCCCCTATTTCAATTATACTTTCCGTTGCATCGGTTAAAACCCCGCCCGCCGTAAGTTATCTAGCATCCGTCAACAGCGGTAAATCTCTTTGTGTTTTGAAGATTGATGAAAGCGATCCTGATGGGGCACTTGCATCCATTCTTTAAGTTCTTAAGAAAATTCACCATATGTTTCCCTGAAACTTGATTGATAAAAGTTGATGTTGTTTGTTTTCCGTGCTTGAGTCTGTTGATCGGAAACCTCATTATATGAAGCTAGGAGTGATCTTGCCAGAAGTGATGTGAGCCAGATAAGATGTTTCTTGAGTAACTGAATGTCACCATCATAACTTGGGGCTTAACTGGTTCTTTATGTTGTTGTGAAATTATATTTTTTAATATATCTATACCAATATATAGGCCTCATATATTTGTTTTTCATAATCATTTAATTCATTTTAATGCTTGTTGATATTTTCAATCTTTCCTCTGAAGGTTGTCAGGTTATTCACTTATTTTGTGCACTGACTTATCCTGTTTTGCTCTACAGTTGCTGAAAACAGTTTGGAAGCGCTAAAAGGAGTGTAAAATAGTCTTCAGTAGAGTTTTTCACCCCCCAATTTCCTAGCTGACAATCACTCTGTTTGGAAAATGACTGAACAATTAGGAGCTACGTGTTCAACACAAGTTGATCCATCTGTGACACATATAGTTTCAGAAGATATTGGAACTGATAAGAAGTGTGGTTGGACAGTGAAGGAGAAGTATTTGGTTCATGCACGGTGGATAAAGGCTGCAAATCTTTTACGAAGAGAAGTTTAATTCCCTGGGCCAGTGAAAGTGTTAAAGGGAATTGTGTCCAGCTAATAGACACCATCTATAGAGAATGGCTGCACAATTAGGAGCTAAATGCCCTGCAAAACTCGATACATTAGTGACACATATAGTATCAAAACTTGATTCACGAACTGATAAGTCTCATTGGGCACGCAAGGAGAAGAAGTTTTTGATTCGTCCGCAGTGGATAGAAGCTTCACATTTACCATGCCAGAAACAACCTGAAGAGAACTTCCCAGTTCCCACCCACACCCAGTAATAGGCAATCGACAAGGACACAATTTCATTTTCTGCAGTCCAAAATACAAGATTTATTTGATGAAACGTAAATACAGTTAATAGAAATTTTAAATAGCATCAATTACACATCCTTAATTTAATTTTTTATAATGAATCTCGAAATATTCGAGGTAGGTAACATGGTGAATTCTAATGGCATGTTTATTTTGAAGAAATGGAAGGAGAAGAAAAGAGAGGAGAAAAAAAAAAAAAAAATATATATATATATATATATATATATATATATATATATATATATATATATATATATATATTTGGAATTTTAATGTGTGGGAAAGTTTGGAAATGCTTTAAAACCGCACGGTTTAAGTGCTTTAAGTTTTAAGCCTTTAAACCCATGCGGTTTTAAAAATCCCAGACTAGATAGGGACTATATATATATATATATATAATCATTCTCCGGTGCATGCACTTTCTTTTTTTTTTAATGCGGACACACTGTTAAATCGTGCGGTTTTGTAGAGTTATTTTTTAATACACTATAAGCTATTTAATAGTATTAAAAACTCATTCTATTAAACTTTATAGCTTAACACTGCATTCACATAAAAAAAAAAAAATGAGAGCGTCAGCATTAGAAAATTACTCTACATATAGAGAGAGTTATGTTTTAAATAAGCGCTTTTCTTTTTCTTTTTTTGGTAATTTTACTCCCTCAATTTTGGGGAATGTGGGAATTTCGAACCCCCTACGTTACCATGGATAAAGGGAACAGTGCTAACCAATTCAATTAAATTAGTTTTCCAATTTAATTAATTAGGTAACAACTGAAATTGGATATTTTTAAATATTTGGAAATTTAATTAGAATAGAGTAAATAATGACCTAAACAAACGGATAATATTCATAGGAATCGCAACATTATTGGAGATTTGGATTAGTAAAACAACGTACTCATTTTGAATAGAAGGCATCTTGAATTGACTGGAGAATCAGCAACCTTGCTGCCGTCTGCAAATATAAAAGATGATAATATCAAGGTTGCAATTAATCTGTTGGAGATGAAGTTCAAATCTGGGATTACGTTTGAATCATACAAGTCGGTTTCACTCTTGAGTTTTATACGACATGTCGGTTATTGAGTCTCAGGGATCTCTAGGACAATCGTATGGTGTCGGCTGGAAGAATAAGTAAATCACGTGTTGTACTTACTCAATACGGCAGCCACATTTGCCGTTTTGCATAACAGCATCAATGGAACTTTGACACGTGTCCTTCGGCGGGTTCAAAAGACTGTTGAAGGTTGTTACAGACGCGGGAAAGCTTCTGGTGTTGGTAACAAACCCAGAAAACGTGAGCTGGCTGGATGAGGGTCTTTCTAGATCAATATCTTTGTGTATGAAAAGCCATTTGATCTGTTATTTGAGAATTTCAGTTCAGTTACATCTCTTCTTCGTCATTGTATCTTGTACAACTCTGAAATGGTGAATACTCATCTCTCTTTTCACAGTGGATATAGGCTCTTGAGTGGCCGAACCACTTAAATCTTTTGTGCATTGTGGGATTCTTTCTGTTCTTCTCAGTTCTGGGTAATTGATATCAGTGTAATTTGTTAATTGCATCAAGATTAGATTGGTTGATTGCAGTTCTTTGATCTAAAGAACTTGTGAGTGGATCTTTGGGGAGACGAGATCAGTTCTCTTGAAGCAAATTTTTACTCATTTTAAAGAAAATCAGTTTTTTTTCAAAAGGGTTTTGATAGATTTCTTTGAAGTTGAAAATGGATTTTGTTAGTGAAAACCCAGTTCCTATATTCGATGGAGAAGATTTTTTAAAGTACTTCAATCTCGAAACGGTGGATATGGCGGCTAAAGAATTTGAAGCGAGCACAATAACCACTCTCAGAGAAATAGCTGCCATTGTAATCTTCCAAGTATGTGCCTTTATTATTGCTTTAATTTTGGCCTACTTCCTTAATTATTAATTAATTTCCCAAGAAGAAATTAAAATGCAATGGCAATGCACGGAAAATTAAAAACTTTTGTATAAATAAAATATTAAGAAATTACAAATGCTACGTGCGTGTTTGTTTAATTTCACTTACTTTCCCTTAGATATGATTGCTTGCTGATCATTTAGAAAGAAATAATTGTGTTAATTTTCTTGGAAATTTAATTAATTTATTAAGTACTTCCCTTCTGGGTTCGTTTGGTTGGTGGGAAATCTAGCTAAGAAAGAAAATTAACAAGTTAAATATAATAAAGATTAATTGAACTAATTAATCTTATGTTATCAATTAATTGATTTCTCTTTGATTGACAATTAATTAATCTTTTTTAATAAATTATATATTTTCCGAAATGTACTGATCATTGTATTTGTTGCGTTGGTTAATTGGCATGCAGAATTCAAAATCGTCGTCCGATAAACTTGATGCATTTATACCATATCTTGCTATGAGTTACTTCGATCGATTCATTTCAAGGAATGAACTTCCGGTGATTAATTTTATTCTATATTATAATATAATTTCACAGATTAGATTAATTAATTAGGTTTAACGTGATGATGATTGATGAGTGTTGATTATTAATTTGTTTTGTTTGATGATGATGCAGAATGTGGTAGGAAGTGTGGGAGATGATGTAGTTCTTGCCGCCAATTGTTGCCTAACTATTGCTTGGAAGATGAGAGACACATCTTTCTCATTCCATAAGTTTCTGGTAATGTAAATTAAATTAAAGTAAATTATATATTAGATTACTAATACAATTGAAGATGAATTAATTAATTATTGTGCACATATATATATTTATATATATATATATATACACACACACACACACACACAGGCAAAAAACAATCTGAATAGGGAGTATTATGAAAAGCATATACTGAAGATGGAGCTTGAGATTCTTAAAGGACTGGAATGGCGAATGCGTAATGCCGCAATGGCTCTGTGTTTTGTGCCGTATTTTCTTAAAAGGTCCTCAGTCAGAGGAATCAGCAGTAGAGCTGTCAATCAGATCATAATCGAATCACAAGAAGGTATATATATATATATAATTATCTCTATTATTATTATTAATTAAGAAAATTTAATTTATATATGCATGATGGGTTAGTTTGGATGATGATGATGATGGCAGATGTGGGTTATGCAAGTTTCAAGTGTTCAGTGATAGCTGCAGCAGCTGTGATTGTGGCTTGCAGACTTTTGATTCGAGATGGGAACGTCAAAATGCCGCCTCACAGGAGGTGCAGGCTCAGTCTTTTAGACACCAAATATGTCAATTATGTAAGCAATATACATACAAGCATTTACCAATTAATTAAGCAGTGTGTGTGTGTGTGTGTGTGTAATCAATCAAACATTTTTCATCCTTTTCTATGGTTAATTTAATTTTCTTGTGTACGTGGAGAGTCTCAAATTGTGTTATGTGTGGACTGTACTGTGTGCCAATGTGTTAATATTATTAATGGATCGCAGGAGCAAGTAGATCGGTGCTCTGAAAGAATGTTGGAAATGTGCATGAAAAAGAATATGTTTGTGGAAGGAGTTGACGAATTTTTTCAGGATCTAGCATTGAAGGTAGCAGAAGCAAGGGCGCCTGTGGTTCCCCTTTCCCTTGCAGCAGCAGGACAAGCAAGCTCAAGCAGGCGGCATGGCAAGCAGCTAATGCATGAGGATGAGATAGAGGTTGTTGAACCTGAAGCAGAGGCAGGGATGGGCTTTGCACTCAAGTGGCTAATGGATGTGGATGATCCTCATCATCACTTAGCACTTCAGCTCAGCAATATTGATTCCTTTTGTTTTCGCCCCCCAGCCCCTGATGCTGCTGACACTGCCAGTAACACTGTCGCCACCAAGGATAAACCTTCCAGCACCAGCAAATGGGTGAAGAGATTTCCTTTTCAGTTTTGAATTTTGCACTTATTTCTATCAAATTCAGCTAGCTAGCTAGCTAGCTATAGCTTATCATACTGATTGATGCATTTCACCACCACCCAAGTCAAATTTGTTAATTTGTTTGATTGAAACTTGAATCCTGCAAGTTGTATATGTACTTTTAGGAGCAAGCTATACATACATATATGATATACATACAAGTCACCAGCCCACCACCATTATTATTATTATTATTATGATGATGATTCACAGAGGTTAAGGTGGAAAGGTAGTCTTTCTTTGTATTTAGTAGATATGATAATAGATGAACACCTAACAACTGAACAAACAAACATCATACCATATCATAGGAATTACTCTATTCATTAATTTATTATGTTATGTATGATGATGAAAATGGGCACATCAAGACAATCTCTATCTTAAAAAGGGCCATATATATATATATATAACCAATAATATATATATTTTGGGGGTGGGTTTGAATTTATTTTTCACAAACACTTGTCATATTCCCAGTGATCTCCTTAGAGGAAACATATCATATTCCCCACAAATTGGGTCACCCTACTAGAACCAGTCATGGTCAACAAATGAAATCTATCTTCCTATATTATAACCAATAATATTTGGAGAGAGAAATTGAAACATTTTGGAGATCAATTTATATAGTTCAAAGTTTCTAATAAATACTATTGAAAGAAAATAAACCCACAAGAAAGTGAGAAACACTAAAAAGAATGGTTCTTTTTAATCATTCAAGACTTCTACCCTATATTTCATCAAAATAAATTGGTGGGATCCCATGCATCATTGACAACAAAAAAGAAATATATATGTTTTTCTTTTTTAGGTTATGGGCTCAAATCTTTGACAATTCACCAACATAGTCTTGGCCAATAGATATTAAAAATGTCCTCAATTTACATGAAAGCTAGCTAGGATTATTCAAATGTAACGTGTTTTGTTGGTTATTTAGTAATAAATTATTAAGCTTGATTCTGATATTATTGGATGTAAAGTTCTGTTTAAGCACTTTTTTTTTTTTTTTTTTTGTCTTTTCTACTAATTAAACAAATGAGAAAGTTGAACACCCAATTGAAAGGTAGACCAACTACCAACAGTCTTGGTGTAAAAGAATTTCGACGACTTTCTTTCTTTTTTTATAACATTGTCATGAAAAATGTATGTGATTTATGTTTTGAACTTGGTTTGTTCATATATATCATGATGGACGCACGTGTTAACAATACATATATGTATATATATATATATACACACACACACACTTGAGGTTGAGGTTGAGGTTGAGGTGAGATTGAGATTGAGATTGAGATTGAGATTTAGGAAGGTATAATAAGCAAGCATCCATGCGTAAAACACTTAATTTGTACTAGCTATTGGGGTCGTTTCATTTTATAATAATTCTAACTCTTATAATTATTGGTCAAAAATGGTCGGTCACTTTATCTATTTTTTTGGATTATTTCTCATTTCCTGTTTAATTAATTATAAGACTCACGGAATTGTTTTTGTTTTTTTATGTTTGTTTCTGTTCATTAATTTTTATTTTTGCCTGCAAGAATTTAATTTTTACCAACAACCTCATATATGGATTTTTAATTTATTTATATTTATATTTATATTTTAGAATGTGGGTTAATTAAAAAGAGAGATTATTTTAATGGCACATCCTCTATATATATATACATATAGAGGATTTCATGTCTGTTTTGAAGGATCCGATCTTCTTCTGGATTCGCTTAAGAATGGTGTAAAATTTAACACTAACTTATGTTTTCATTTTCAACGTTTACTGATCAGAATATTTACACCAAATCTTGTTAATTACTTAGATTGCAGATTTTTTACCGGATAATCCGGTATATTAATTGAATTGAATTGGGTGTGCTGCGCTTGACAATTAGAGATTTCATTTCACCGCTGTCTAGATTCTAATCCAACAGTAGCGTCATTTTAATTTTTACTTTACACAACAAAGTTTAGGGTGGTAACGTACTTTCCCACACCTATATCAAATTTCAAGCAAAAGCCTCCATGGTTCTCTTCTCTATTGTATCTTCAAGTGGCTTGGGTGTTACGAATGAAAGATATATATTTCCGTCTATATCTTTAATTATCGCATTTTATCTACTTTATGATAAACAAAACAATAATATTTGTGAATGATTTAATGGGCATTATGACTTGTTTGTTATTTACCAAGTAGAAATTATTTAAATCAAAATAAATCTTTGTTATCTTTTTCTCACATCTCACTTTTTGTATTGTCGATCGATTAGTGGTAAAAATATGCTGTGAATATTTGACTTGACACCTTCAAACAAACTATTACGCAAGCAATATACCAGTCTTATCTTTAAAGTGCTTCCATATATGCATGAACACAGATCTAATCATAAAACCTAAAAAATGCTTTAATTTGCCAGTTACTTTTATAGTACTACAAAAGTCTTGACTCTAATGTTTACCGTTTCTACACTTTTCTTTGCATTAATTTCCATTTCTCTTTTTCTCATCCACTTCCTTGCAAATTCCTCTCTACACTTTATCCACATGACTTGCTAGTTTTTTAATAAATAAATAAATGAGAGAAAGTTGACAAGTACTTAAGTTATGAACAAAGCTCTACCTAGACCAATTACTACGCATTAATTTAATTGCTGGTGTAAAAATTAATTCAAAGAATAAAATAACAACAACCAATGCCTTGATTTATGGCTTTAGTTATCTTATATATGTTCAGGCACCTCAACAAAATATATGATCAATGGAGATGACAACAACTTGTAGAGCACTATATATGTAGAAGTAGAACCAGAAAGGGAAAACATTTTAGTTTAATTCTCTGTGTTTCCAAGGTGGGGCTTCTAGAAATTAATTAATAATTATGATGTCTAATTAATCATAATTGT
This sequence comes from Clausena lansium, assembly GCA_030449835.1. Lineage (NCBI taxonomy): Eukaryota > Viridiplantae > Streptophyta > Magnoliopsida > Sapindales > Rutaceae > Clausena > Clausena lansium. The sequence continues at coordinate 8,656,287 of JASUUF010000257.1, forward strand.
AATAATAAGAGGATTATCGTCATTACATACTTTAATAGCAACTAATTTCCCCGTACCACTCAGAAAAGTTTTATTCGTAGAAATTAATATGCAACCAAAACAATATCAATTTCTTTATGACTAAGTGAACTTGTAATGCTAGGATGAATGAATACTGTATATACATATAATCAACATATTTATATTTGTAAGGGAGTTTGCCAATTTCCCCCTCACTAAAATCAACATATACCATTCATCCCTCCTCCTCCGCTGTTTTTATAATAGCCAATAACCCACCTGATAGCATAAGTTTACATTATTAACCTTAATTTCAAATGCTCTTTTATTCATAATAAAATAAAAAAATTATCATTAATTAAATAAATAAATTATATGAATCAAAATTAAAATAAAAAATTAAGTATTAAAAACAAGAAATATATGTTTTGATGTGAAAAAAATTAATAATAAAATATTTTTCTTGTACTTTTTTAATTTTATAAACAATTTCTTATAATAAATATATAAGAAAATTATTATAAAATGATAAAAAATTATTATAAAATAAATAATAAAATTTTTTTGTGCTTTTTACATTTAATTTTAAAATATTTATTATAAGAAAATGCCTATAAAATAAAAAGAAGTACAAGAAAAATATTTAATTATTAATTTTTTGTTCACATCAAAACATATATTTCCTGTTTTTAATACTTAATTTTTTTATTTTAATTTTTATTCATATAATTTATTTCAATTATAATAAATATGAGTAAAAGTATATTTAAAAATAAGAGTAATATTGTAAAATTATACTATCAGGGGTTTTTTTTTGCTATTATAAAAATAATAAGAGAGTAAATAGTATACACTGATTATAATAGGGAGAAATTGTCAATCTCTCTATTTATAAACACATTAAACTTTATATTTTAAAACAAATAGGGATAGTATCATATTAGGAAAAATTTCATATGGTGTTATGGTATATGACACATTTTTTTTTAATAAAATAAATAAATTTACCTTTTATTAAAATATATATTTTTAATCTTTTAGTGATTTTGTGCATTTGTGTGTTCAATTAATTAGCATTCACTCTTTTTTATAAATCATAATCAGAGCAGGGAAGTGAATAAATGAGATCAAATAACAAAACATATAAAAAAAAGACATAAATTTTAGAAGCAAATCAACAGAGATGAGATTCTCTGAAAATCATAACAAAAGAGATTGAATGGAGAATATCGAAATGTGAAGGAAATCACGTCACTTTCAAACACAAACACGGAGACAAAAAAATTTGCATGAAACGCACCACGTGGCACGTGGCTTCGCCCCCCGTCTCTCTCACAAAACTAAATGAAAATCCATCCATTCCTTAAATACTAAGAAAATTGAAAAAATCGAGAATCAAAACGGGACAAAAACATAACCCGCTTCGCTATTTTTTCAACTCTCTCCTTTCTTATTTTAATTCAATTTCCCCGTTAAATCCAATCAGAAATATAATTTTTTTTAAAAAAAATTAAAAATAAAACACGTTTCGGAGAGAGAATATAGTGTCTGTGAGAGACAGTTGAGCTCAGATTCTTCACCGCCAAAAGCCCTGATTCAAGCTTCAAATTGCACCGACTTCATCTCTCTCGCTATCGCTCTCAAATGAGGTATTCATCTTTTTCTTCAATCTCTTTTATTTACTCTTTTTTTTTTTAATGTTTGTTTGTTTTTAGTTTCGTTCAATCTGGTAGGGTTTTATCAGCTCATTAGTTAATTAGCTTTATTTCAGCATTTTAACAGTAACCCATCACTTTGGAATGAATATAACAAATGCCCAGGAGCGGAAAATATCAACTTTGTGTCCCTACATCGATTTTCACTGATGTAGTGAAACTTCCTTGTTGTAGATATGGCATTTGATCAAAACACAGTACCAACAGATCTAAGACCGTTAAATGTAGCTAGAAGTACAGCCGAAGAGCCCCGCATTGCAGTGGCAACGACAGCCAATCAAGGGTTTTTCACTAATGTGAATCGGGAGTCTGGTAGCCCTGGGTCAATACCAGTTTTTTATCCGGCAACGGTTCCTGATGCCGGGTTTGTGGGTTTAGGGTATGGCAATGCAGTGACACCTGCGCCAGGGGTTGCCGCCAACACTTGGGGATCCTGTGTGCCTGTTTTGACGCCTGTTGGGCGTGCAGGTGTAAACCAGGTTGTAGGGTACGGTTATAATCCCAATTTGGGGAATATGGTTGTTGCCAATGCTGTTGATCAGACGAATAGTGACATGGGGCCTGGGTTTGTTTTTGCTCACAATTTGGGGAATAGGGTTAGTGGCGGCAATGGGAGTGATCAGTTGACTAGTAATAATGAATTGGCTTTGGGGAGTAGGGGTAGTAGCAGTGCTGTTGATCAGGCTAGTGATGAAGGTGGAGATGATTCGGCATCAGGGAAGAAAGTAAAGTTTCTGTGTAGTTTTGGGGGCAAAATTTTGCCTAGACCAAGTGATGGTATGTTGAGATATGTGGGAGGGCAAACAAGGATTATTAGTGTGAGGAGAGATGTGAACTTTAACGAGCTGATGCAGAAGATGACTGATACTTATGGACAACCTATGGTTCTCAAGTACCAACTTCCAGATGAGGATCTTGATGCATTGGTTTCAGTTTCGTGTCCTGATGATCTTGATAACATGATGGAGGAGTATGAAAAGTTAGTTGAGAGGTCTACGGATGGATCAGCTAAACTACGGGTATTTTTGTTTTCTGCTTCTGAACTTGACACTTCTGGGGTTGTGCCATTTGGGGACTTACATGACAGTGGGCAGAGATATGTGGAAGCAGTGAATGGGGTTACAGAGGGAGGGACTGGTGGTGGTATCATGAGGAAGGAAAGTATAGCGAGCCAGACTTCAACTCAGAATTCTGATTTTAGTGGATCTGAGGCTGTTGATGGTTTATATGGTCAAGGGGATGCTAATGGGCCTCCATGTACCAGCAATTTATCACCAAGGGGAAATTCTAGTACTTCTCATGAAATGGCTACAAAAATGGTGTGTGTGGATCCCAACCCTGCTATTTATGCAGATGCTTCTGCTGTTTCATTGGGCATACCAGTTATGAAGTCCAGCCCTCATGCTTTATCTTCTCAGCCTGAGGTAGACCCAGAGAGGGCTGTACCCCTTACCATAGCACAGCAGCAAATAGGGGTTGATCTGCATCAACGTGGAGGGGATATTCCACCACCTGGACCTCATATGCAGGCTTATATGGATCCTTGCCAAGAAGCAATAAACCGTGCTGATTTTCTGCATCTTCCTACACAGATGGGGTTCCCAAGTCGACTGGTGGGGCATGCTGCACCTGTACTTAACCAACAGCAGCTTCGTGATAACGCTGCTGCTTTCACCTCTCAGCAGTTTATTCCTGCCATGCATATGACAATGGCTCCTTCATCTTCTCATGTTGGTATAAGACCAACTATGGCTCAGCCCTGGATGCAACCACAACAATCCCGTTTGGAGCAGTATCCTGATGAGAACACATATGGGACAAGGGTTGTTCAGCTTCCTGTTGACCAGAGCTACAATGTATACCCTTCCCAGGTTCCGTCTGCAGTAGTTGGAGGAGCTTATGCTTGGCCTCAAATTACTCCGACGGAGCACGTTCTCATCTCAGACGGAGCAGTGCCTCATCAACACATAATTATTCCTCAGAAGATTCCCCAGTTGGATGATTGTCATATGTGTCAAAAAGCATTACCTCATGCACATTCAGATCCTTTGGCACAGGACCAAAGAGACAGTGGTGGAAGCTCTGTGTCTGATTCAAATTCAATTTATCATAGTCTTCTTCTTGAAGATGTAATGAGAACTCAGCCGGTAAACAGGGTGATGGTAACTGGAGAATTGGGAGAAGGTTTTGCTGAACAGGGAACTGGGCCTCAAATGAGAGTCTTTAGTCATATAGATCATAAGATTGGATTGCCTCAATCGGAGACAATTGGATTCTCTCAGAATGTTGAGACACAGCATGAAAACGATCGAAAATTCCAGAAAATTGAACATTCTGATCTTCCTAGGGTTCCAGTAACCCATGGTGCGATGGGGTTGGCAGGTGATGTACAACCATCTTATGGTGTGTTCATGGGTGCTGTTTCGCAGACTTCCCAAGAAGATGCTGTCCAGCAACAGTCATTGTCACCCCATTACCAGGCCAACCAGGAGGCCTTACTTAACAAACATGTAACTAGTGATGTTCCTCACGTGGTCCTCGCTCATGTAAAATCTTCAGAGTGCCTGATTCATGAACATCCCAAAGAAAATTCTGGTAAACTTCCTGCTGTTGTCTCCAAAGACAATACTGTAAACCCTTGCACATCATCTGAACATCTGAGACCAATTGATGGGATAATGGAAGGTCTCCGGATATGCCCCACTGAATTTAATGTAAACAATGAACAGAATAAGTTACCTGTTGATAATTTTAGAAAGGAAGACATCATGGATGGCAGACCCCAGCATTTAGGTGGAAGGCAGGTGCCTCTAGATAATACGTTTAGCCAACCCTCAATGGTTCTTGACACAAATCAGATGAAGACAACTGAAGTGCTGCCTTGTTCTACTACAGAAGTTTTATACATGAATAATCCTCGACTTTTGGAGTCTTACGAAGTGGCAAACCCTCCCGTTTATCAACAGTCAAACATTGGAGTCCAGCACTTGGATCCTGCTGAAGTTCGATATGGCAACCCTTCATTCTCTGCTGCTGAGTCAGCCCATTTGGCTGATAGATTCCCGACTGCCCCTGATTGGAAGGATGAAGTCTATCACCTGCAGCCAAAGATTGTCCTTAGTGATGCAGAAGCTGTCCCTGCAAATGTTAACACCTCATCTTTATCACCATCTGGCAGGGCTGGCGATGTTCAGGATTCCTCAAACTCACTGTTCAGCAATCAGGATCCTTGGAATTTTCAACTAGATACTCATTTTCCTCCGCCTAGACCAAACAAACTTATAACAAAAAAGGAAGGCTTTCTTCCTAGGGATCCTTTCAATGAGAATCGTTTAGGCAATGCTGGGGAGTTGGTCACAGATGAACAATTGGAGAAAGCCATCTACCAGCCATTGAGTGATGCGCACAAGGATTTCAATTTAGAACATAGTAGCTCCAAAAAAGGTCAAAATTTTGTATACTATGTTTGCTCTTTTGCATGGGTGTGTGTGGTTACTTGTGAATGATGTATATTTTTCTGGAATGGTAACTCATTCTATTTGGTATTATCTTAAAGGCTCAGCGGAGGAACTCATCAAGCAAGAACTTCAGGCTGTTGCTGAGGGTGTAGCTGCTTCTGTTTTTCAGTCAGCTACAAATTCTAATCCTGAATCATCAGCGCAAGGGATCGATGAATCTGGTTACGGAAGCAATCATGGGAGAGAAGTTCAGGATAGTGATGTAGAAAGGCAGCACAAAGCCAAACTTGAGGTGCTAAATTTACTTTTTAATGAAATTTTCTGTTTAGTTGTCTACTGATTATTTATCCACTGTTTCTTAGAACCATCTATTGTTTTATTCTTTTAACTCAGGGTTTCAAGAGCAATGTACCAGAGAAGCTTAATATTGGCTTTCCTGTTTCAGATGGCATTGGTCGCTTGCAGGTTGGAGATTTGGCACCATTCGATTTTTTTAATTTATATGATTGTTTCATATCATTGGCTTTCAATTTAGCCATATTTTTTTCACTTGGCAGATTATAAAGAATAGTGACCTTGAAGAGCTGCAGGAATTGGGTTCAGGAACCTTCGGTACTGTTTACCATGGGAAGTGGAGGGGTACTGACGTTGCAATAAAACGGACCAATGATAGATGTTTCGCTGGAAAACCTTCAGAACAAGAACGCATGGTTTGTGTTGTTTCATTCAACTTTACAAGCTCCAAATATATTTATATCACTTCTTATTTATGATGTTACTTGCTGAAAGTTTATATTCATTCAATCAGATAGATGACTTCTGGAATGAAGCCATTAAGCTCGCAGATTTGCACCATCCGAATGTAGTGGCTTTCTACGGTGTTGTGCTTGATGGTCCTGGAGGTTCTGTGGCAACAGTAACAGAGTATATGGTTAATGGTTCTCTAAGAAACGCTTTGCAAAAGAATGAGAGGTATGATATCCATTTTGGAGTTATGTTGTTTTCCTTTTTATATATTCACTTGTCCCTCGTCAGTATGGCTGTGTATAAGTTTTCATGCATGCACATTTTCATGCTTCTCACCAGGAATCTTGATAAGCGTAAGCATCTCTTGATTGCCATGGATGTGGCCTTTGGAATGGAGTACTTGCACGGAAAGAACATAGTGCACTTTGATTTAAAAAGTGACAATTTACTTGTTAATCTTCGAGATCCTCACCGCCCAATATGTAAGGTTAGTCAACAGGCCTGCAATCTTGTTTTGGTGAATTTTTTATGGGGTATTTCTTTGATTACTTGTACAGTTTTCTATTTACAAACATTTTTAATTGGTATCATCCTTAGAGGGTACATGCATTTTGTAATTTGTTCCAGTTCTGTGCTTGTGGAAGAGTTTTAATTCATAGTTCTTGTGGTACTAGGTTGGTGATTTGGGCCTGTCTAAGGTGAAATGTCAGACGCTGATCTCAGGGGGTGTACGAGGAACACTTCCATGGATGGCCCCAGAGCTCTTGAATGGCAGCAGCAGCCTAGTGTCAGAAAAGGTTTGTGCTTCTTTGTGTATTCTTAGGTCATCCTCTGATGCTATTTTTTGTTGCTTCATTCTCCTGAAAACTTCATATTTATCTTTCAAAATGTCTTGCTCTCTAGGTGGATGTTTTCTCCTTCGGCATTGTGTTGTGGGAACTTCTTACTGGAGATGAACCATATGCAGATTTGCACTATGGAGCTATTATTGGTTACTTTTGAACCTCATCTTTTATTGGTTCTTTACTTGGGTGGATTTGGATTTCCTTTTCTGACTGTTGACTTGAAATACTAATCAGGTGGTATTGTGAGCAATACTTTGCGGCCACCAGTGCCGGAATCTTGTGACCCAGAGTGGAGATCAATGATGGAGAGATGCTGGTCAGCAGAACCATCAGAGAGACCAAGCTTCACTGAGATTGCAAACGAGCTGCGGTCGATGGCAGCCAAAATTCCTCCCAAAGGACAAAACTCAGCACAGCCACATTCCCAACCCCAAGTTCATAAATAATTTCAGTCTATTTGCTTCCTCTCAGAGTCTTTTTCTGATTAGCTTTGAACAGTTTGTTGAATTTTTGCCAAATCGAGTAGATGTAACATAGGAATTATTTTTTCTTTCTCTTGCTGTCAATGGGTGGACGGAAGATAGAGGAGTGATTTGAATGGATGTGCTATTATATATTTTAATTGATGAAATGAAAGGAATTTTTTGAAGGTGCAAAATTTATTTTTGACCCCCAATTGCATCATTGTCAACTGTGTTTGTTCTTGTGCATTATAATGATGAGAGAGAGAATGGGAATCGGCCAAGAAATGGGGATTGGGAATAATCATGGTTGCTTATTACAAAAGATTTGACCGAGTCAAATCACATTGTTCCAACTTCCAAGCAACCTCGTCTCCCAAATCAATTTAGACTTGATTTATATAATATGAGATGCGGCCGCGTTTTTTATAATATAAAAGATATATATCATTGGTCAATTTCAAAGTGCGAATGCCAGCCAACTCCCAAATCAATCAATGTATCTGTTAAGTGCACTTTGTTCTCTTTGTTTTTTTTTTGAAATGGGTAAATTTGCTTTTGGCTTTCGCCAGTCATCTTCTTCTTCTTCTAGACTTATTAAACAACGCGAAGACAGATAAACACGGTCTTGGTTTTGACATCTCAAAGTGTTTACAGAAACCTCAATTTCTGTGACGTTTCCTTTTCCCTTTCCTCATCATCTTCCTTCCATTTACGACGCCTATATAGTACTTTTTATGCTCGTTACCGTCCATCACATCTCCCTGTCTCTCGATCATTCTGTATTTCATTTTTCTGTCATGGCCAACGTTCAGGAGAAAGTTTCATGCATGTCACCATTAAAGGAGAATGGACAAGAGGGAGAAGAAGACTTTGGTGACTATGAAAACAGCGTTTCCGCACAAGGCAAAGGGTATGGTTGTGATTGTTTCGGGCTCTTCAGCTTCAAGACCAGGCGCCGAGGCAATGAATACAACAATCTGTTGCATGAAGGGGAGTACAGACTTGGAGAGCCATGGTGGAATGAGAAACTGAAGAGAGTTAAGGAGGCTTCTGAGTTATGCGCAGGGCCTAAATGGAAGAATTTCATTAGAAAGATTGGTAGATATTTCAGTTTTAAGAGAAACAAACACAACAATTTCCAATATGATCCTCAGAGCTATGCTCTCAACTTTGATGGTGGTTTTGACAGAGAAGATGATGATTTTGCTTCATGATTTGCTGCTATTTTGTGTAGATGAAAAATCATGATCGTAAAATCGTAATATAGAATTGACCAGCCAGTAGTGTTGATTGATGGCAATACCTCGTGTATTTCTTAGTTGTTCATTCATCCACCATCTAACATACATATATTCAATTACACGTGTAAAGAAAGTTGATTTGCATGTTGGCACTTATTTTTCATCTGTTGTATATGGTACATCAATTAGCATATAAACATTGCACGCATCTTACAAATATATAGCAAGATAACAGACAGTAGATAAACATACCATGCAACTTCATCCTCAACTTATGAATGGTTTAACACACCTCTCTCTCAACAACATATCTCTTTGGGCAAGCATCATACTAGTAATAACAACTCACATTAGTGGAAACAGATTGAATCACATATACAACCCTAACTTATAGACATTAACTATTCGCAGATATATTCTTAACTAGAGGCAAATATTGATATGGTCCAGGCTAGCTATATGAAAGGGTATTTTTCCCATCCCATAATGCTTGAAATTTGAACCTTTAAAATGAGAAAAGGCTTTAGATGCCTTAAAGCATAACTCAGTCTGAAACCATTGGATTTGAGTTGGTGCAGTTGTATGAGTTGAACAGCAGCCTCGTTTAGCAGACTAAGGTTTCTTGTACGAGCTCAATAAAGATACCCAAATGTTCCTTATAATTTGTATTTGAAGTTTCAAACTTCTTGTTTCAGTGGCCACAGAGAGGTGATCTGATACTTCTTCAACCAAAATTTGGAGAAGAGGACAATACTTCTGTCCAGGTGTTCCATTTACATGAAATTTTCATTGCTATATTTACCTGCATTGCTTCTTTTCCAAATTACATTAGAAAAAATTCTCATAATAAAATCTGATTCTGTAACGGAAATGCTAAGATCAATTAATAGCCTACCTCTTGCGTTTGCTGTTCGAAGCAGTGGAAGATGAAGGGTTAGCATGCCAATTCCTTTTCCTTTGGTTTATGAACCAATTATTTATTTGCTTTAATTGCAAGCCCGTTTCCTGCACCAATCTTGCCTTGTCTTCCTCCTGCAACAACATTTAGAAGCAAATAAGAGTTTAAGGTGCAGGTGCTGTTGAATTAAACTGATAGCTATACGGGAGTTTGTCATACTTACAGTTGGATAAGGCCACTTAGCATGTGACTGCCACCAAGCTTTTAAAAGCGAGGTGGTGTCACCTGGCAGTTTTCCAGCTCTTCTCTTACGCAAAATTTCTTCCCTAATGTCAACAATCTTCTCCTTGTAACCCTAAAATGCAGAAAATGGATCAGCTGCACAATCAAGTCGTTTACCAATGAAGATGTTTTTGCATTCTTACCTGTTTCAGCTCATGCTTCAGTTCGTGCCTAACACGCTCCATCAAGGACCTCTCACTTTCAGTTGGAACAAGAGGACCAAATCCCATGCTATCAGGTCCATCCAGACTTCCATCAAAAAAGTTCGTGTCACTGTCTACCTGGTCTTCATCATCATCAGACATTGTTGCACCTGTGCCTTCACCAGGAGATACACCTGTAGTGCTCATCCATCATGGTTTAGTTCCAAGTTGAGCCACTAATACAAGGAGATTGCAAAGTGATAAAAATAATTTTGAGAAAGAAGGGAAACCATAGATGAAACAGTTACTGTAAGTAGCCAAACCAAAGCCGGTGGTCATAAAATTTCTATGAGCTATATTTGCAGGTTTTTCCAGTTGTTGGGTAACACTATTACTGGATGGAAACAAGAATAACCATGATCATAAAAACAATTTATGCAACTTAAGGAACAATTATTTTAAACTTCACTACAGAAGAGTCAATAAGCACCACAAATACAATAGTGGGTTTACCATATAGATGAAACTTCTCATGCTCAAAAAACACAAGTGATTCTACGGTTGTTTCTCAGAATTCTGATGATGCAATATGGTTCTTGAAATATCAGCAGATTCATGTTTTATGCACAACTTTGATTCTTCAGCTTCCATTATTCAGGATACTAAATATATAGTTCATTCAAGAAAAGGTTATCCCTCTTTTAAATTCTACTGCTCAGCCAACAAGCTAAATGTGTTGAGGGAAAAGATTACCAGTTAAGCTTTGTAAAGATTGCTCAAGATCCCAACAAGCCATTACTGCTTCCATTGCATGAACCCGGACATGTTGTTGCAATTGTTCTTTAAAGGAATAGAGCAATAGAACATAATGCGTCTACATCAGAAATGGAAGAGAAAAAATGGGCTTTCAGATCCAAAAGAACAAAAATGATTTCACACAAAATGTCTACATCAGAAGAAACATAAATATGGAGAAAAGGATGGATAATTATTACATTAATTATAGAATTGCATTTTAAAAATTAGCTCAAAAGATTGTAGTGAGCCAGTATTGTCATATGATAAATTTTATAGTAGAGGCAAATCAGGAATCACCATTGTTACGGTATGACAAAGATGGGATTTAGAGGATGCCAAAAAGGGGGAAAAAATGGTTTACAACTCTCAGTCATGAAATAAAAAACCTCCAGAAATCAAACATTTCATAAATACCTTCCAACTAGTTTAATAAACTTCCATCTTTAAATAAGATAGTAAACTAAATATTGGCTGGTTAAATCAATCTTCTCTGCAAGAGAAAAGAGTACATACTTGAATATGCATTGTATATCGCATTTGTTAAAGTAAATATGTATGCTTAACTGTTGCCAAGTAAATGAACTGTTAAAATGCAAGGTTACTAATAGATTCTTTCGTAAACATGGGAAATGAAGAAAGTAAAACAAATTGGTCCCTTCATGGAAGAACAAGTTCCGCTAGGTACACCAAGGACTGTAACCCATCAAACAAGATGAGAAATTCGACATGACAATCAGCAAAAAGATTCTCTAAAGCACTCAAAAAAAAAAAAAAACTCAATTATTAAGTGTACCCAACAACATGATTCCGCTTATGATGCCACTACATGACACATTCTGATTCACTTCACTTACCACACCTCCCCTAGTAGTATCATCCTCCACTGAAAAACTCAACCACCCTTTCCACATCATTCTGTAATTTCATACAATAAATCCAAAACAGCTCCAAGAAAACATTATTCATTGCATGTGAACTCTTGATTTGAAAAATAAGCAGAGAAGGTTTCTGATAAAATCTACAATATTACAATCATGGGTATGCGCTGATTTTGAAACCAATGGAATTACATGGAAGAAAAATGAAATTTTGCAGCAAGCCAAATCATGATCAATCAAAACAATTAACAAAGCATATAACCCATAAATCATACAAGCACTAGTAACAAAAGGGCCTTTTGCAAAGAAGCAGAGAATGATAAAGGACTTATCTTTATTGCCATATTACACACAAACGCAAAAAAAGAAAAAGAAAAAAAAAAGGGCTTCAATTTATCAACTAGAATCAACAAGAAAAAGATGAAGAAGAAGCAAAATACCATGAATTGATCAAGCTCTTTATCATCGAGCACGCGTCCATTGCCGACAGCGGAGTACTTAGCCAAGACATCCTGCGACTGAGACAACTGAGCATCAATCTTAGGCAACTGGTCAACTGGGGTGGCGATCCTTAAACAGGACACGTGTGCCGACAGCAGTTGCTCGTACAATGGGTGTCCCACTATCTCTGCTTTACATTTTACAGTCCCCCAATCCTCCTCCCTGCTGTTGTTGTTTCTTTCACTGTTGTTCTTGTTGTTGTTGTTGTTTGGAGCTTCTTCTTCTTCTTCGTCGTCGTTTTGGTGGTGCTGGTGGCGGACGGCGTTGTTCAGCCATGTTGGTGGTGGCGGGTTCGTCGACGTCGTCGGAAGGATGAGCCTTTGCATGTTTTCGTGGTCGTTATAAGCCATTTTTTTTTTGTTACTTACTTTCGTTTTTGCTTTTGCTCTTTGCATGCAAGAGCTAAGAGAAGAAAGAAGCACATCAAAATAAATGTGCAAGTGAAAAATAAAGTTGAGAAGGAGATGCGTTTGTAAAAGCCCTGATCGGACGGTATGAATGCCACGTGGTGGATGTCATATTATTGGGGATTGTATTACTGCTAATTACTTTACTGGTGAAGATAAAAAGACATTCATTATCATTGCTAGCTAGGCACACACGACATATCTATTACATCAGAAGATTGGTATTTTCTCATTTTAAACTTAGTGAACAAATATTATTACGGGGTCTTTTGTTAATTCAGCTTATATATATATATATATATAGTACAAATGAGATTTAAAGTCGCGAATCTCACTTTTTAGAAGAATTTTATTATACATCTGAGATAATATAATCTGTCAATGCATGCGTGATATATGTAATTAAATTTAATATAATTACTATTCGTACGGTAATTTTTTAAAATAAATGTATATTTTATTATTGTATGGTTAATGTAATATCTCCGATGATGATGGTTGAAGTAACTTGAACTTTCTAATTAAGAAAGAGGAGTCTGAGCAAATTATTAATGGGTAATGATGAGATTTATTTGCCATGCAAACACTTAAGAATTAAAATATTGGATTAAAGCGGTTAAAAGCAAGCAAAGCCAATGAAAAATAGTACTTGAGTTTGATTAACGACTCCACTAGGGTTCGGAAGTACTTTTATTTCTTGTTCTATCTTCCAAAGCAAACGTGAAAAGGGGGGCAATAAACAGTTCGTACTCATTTAGCTGTAGCTGACCAAACAACAAGGCACTCCGGATTCGGATTTTTTTTTTTTTTGGGGGTTTCTCCTGTCTTCCGCGGCACCTTGTGTTCACTGATCAGGTCACCGCACGCAGGCGCAGAGGGCAGCAGACATGACATGATGTTGTTGTTGCTGCTGTTGCTTAGCTGACTTGATAATCGATCATTTCGTACAACAGACACGTGTCGATACCAGGTTTCATGGACCACTTGTAGTTGTAGGGGACCATTATGGTTATGGGAGCACGCGCCCAACCCAATGGAAATCGGACACGTCCGATGCGAGTCTTCTCTTTTTTTAAGGGGTGCCGGCGGCTGACACAGTTCACGCGCTCTTGTTTGTGATCCGCTGCTCCCATCCTTCAGGGACCCACATAGCCACTCTTTAATTTATTGGCAGCCCAACCTCATACATGGACTGACACGTGTTGACCTTAGGTTGTTGGTCCCCCCGTTCTCTTCCCAAAATTTTTACTATTATTATTAATTTGTTTGTTTGTTTGTTTGTTTTATCATGATGAATAATAATAAATAATAACAAATAATATATGATCAACTATTCTATCTAGACGGATAGCGGAAGTGGAAGTTCCTGTTTGGTGGTATTATTATTAGGATCATGTTATTATTATAGTTTAAGCAAACATGAAATGGCATGATAAAAACGATTAAAGATAGATAAGTAAAAGTCCTTACACAAATTAACACAATGTCATTGATTTGAATCTGATCATGAAGCATAAGTAAATAAATAATGATGCAGTGCAGGTGCGGTCGAAGAAGAAGATTGAGAAAAAGGGAATCTTTGTCAGCAATGTCACTCACTGAAGAAAGTATTGTGTGTAGAAGTAGAACAAGGGCAAGTGCTTCTGGGTAAATTAAAATGGGCCGTGCTAGTGCTATGTCTGAGGTATTAGTTGGTCCCCCCCCCCCCGGCCACTGGGGACATTTATAGCCAGCCCACTTGCAGCTCCAGCTGGCCTACTTTTTTGTTTTTGCATTTCGTTTCACCGCTTAGCTAGGGATCTGTTTTCGAGGACGGTGGTCCCTTTCTATTATTTTCTGTAACTGTAAAGAGTGTCTGTAACCAAAGCAACCCAAACCCACAGAGCTATGGCAATTAGGTGGAGAGGAGACCTTCACCTGCTGTGCTGCTGCTTGAGCTTTGAGTTTGAGTTTGAAACTTAGATTAGAGTAATAACGTCCGTCCGTCTCGAATTTGACTGATCATGTACGAACATGATCAGTCAAATTCGGGCTGGACACTTGTGGGAGGCCTTTGGGGTCAATCCAGCCCAGCTATGTTTGGTTTTTGGGCCCTATTAAAAGGTTTTGCTTTTATTTTTTGTTTTTGATCAATTTGTCAATTCATCGACTACCAACAAACAACAAGTCTTTCCTTTCCTTTCCTCCTGGAAGCTGGAGACTGGAGTTCAATTAAAATAATGCAACAGAGAATTCAAGAATTAATAGTCGAGTAAAAATAATTTAAGGCAGTGTGGGAGAAAGGGAAGGTTTTGGTGTGACACTGGGCTAGAGCTCACCGCAGTCGCTGATATAAACAGTTTTAAGAGGCCTATTCCAAATTGCGCGAGCTGTGTCCGCTCTTTTGTCCCCGAGAAACGCGGCAAGATCATTGTATTTCTGAATTCTTTCAGATGGTTTGTATGTTGGTATAGAAGCAATGGCAGCCACCACATCCAACCCTGAACCAAATGTCAGCAAATTAACCACAGCTTTTGGGTTAATTTAAAAATTAATCATGACTAGACAGTCGATCTGTGACTGACCAGTAAGCTAAAAATGAATATTAAAGTCCGTTCAAATTAATCAGAATATATCAAATGTACGTATGCTAGCTGATTTCAGTTCTTTGCAAAACATTCAACACGACACGAATTAAGCTCCTCCATGTATAGACGACAGACATATTAACTAATTCTTCATCATTTTTATTTATTATTATTATTATTTTTTTTTTTTTGTTTTGTTTTAATTTGTTTTGCAGTTCTCACTTCTGACTAGCTACTGTAATACAAGTAAGTACATAATTTAATTATATATACCAGTGGTAATTAATTACATTCAAAATGCAAAAAAATAAATAAATATATGTACGTGGATAATATAATTAATTAACTAATTAATTCAATTAATAAAACAATATAAATAGATAGAAAAGAGAAAGAAAGAAAGAAAGAAAGAAAAGTAACTACGTACGTACTGAACTGAGAACTGACCTTGAAGAACACTGCCAAAAACGATGTTTTTGTTATCCAACTGAGGGCAAGGACCGGGGCCAGTAGTGATCAAGAACTCAACATTCCTATAATGAGGATCAAGCTTGACGTCGGGGTCATCATCGTTCTCGGACAAGCACAGAGAAACAACACCACCTCTGGAATGCTTCAACAAGAAAGCATTGGGTTGAAGAGTGTCGGTGTTAGGGAGCAAGAAGTCCAAGGGAGGATGAAGCTCCCCTAGTTTAAAGTCTCTGCGGCTGAGGCCTTGACGGCCGGCAAGAAAGAACTGACCGGGAAAGATTTTGTGAACAAGGGTGTTCCTATAGACAGATGTAGATCCAGAGGAGGAGCACATGGCTTTGAAGTTGGAGACGGTGATGGGGACGAGGCGGCCGTAGAGGCCAATGATGAGGCGGCCCAGGGGGACAGGGGAGGAGCAGAGGGTGGTGTCAGTACGTTCGGGGCGGAAGAAGGTGGGGCAGAGGGAAAAGTCCATGAAGATGCGGTCAGTGATGGTGGTGTCAGGTGGTGGTGGTGGAAGGGAGAGAGCAGTACTAGTAGTGGATGAGAAGAAAAGGAAAGTGCGGCGGGGGAAGCTGATAGACGGTGGAGGAGGCGAAGGGGTGGCCGCCATCATCATCAAGGAATTCAAAGCCCGCACTGGAGTTGAGGACATGGTTCATCATGATGGTGTTTGTTTGTCAGTTACTTTTAGGTTGGCTTCAGAGTTGAGACTGAGATCTGAGAGGAGTTGTACTGTGGGGCCCTCTTCTTTTCAACGGCCCTCCTCCGCCTCAAAACGAGTGAGTCCCCAATCTCATTCTTATTGGATAAACTTGTACTTAATTAGTTCCCTAATTCCATTCCCTTCTTTTCTTTAAATAATAATTAATCTGTGAGTGCTGATACTCTCTCAGAATCAAACTTCAAAAAGAATTTTTTTGTAATTTTTTTCAAACTTAAATGACTTGGATCACAAAATTTTTCTTATTAAGCAAATGGGTCCTTTTACAGTATTTGAATTTCTTAATTTTGAATAATTGGACAATTCGTCTTTCTATCTTTTGTACATCTATCTTTAAAATTTTTTAAACTTTTAACTGTAATTTTATATAAGTTTAGATAATTATCATATTTATAAAGATCTATTGGTTCTAAATTAGGATATGCATTAATAATTATTTGTCTCTATTGTGACAGAGACCATATTTTTTCTTCTAACATATTTATGTATATTTCTAGACTATCATTCCAACTTAGATACATTCCATCCAAGCTTTCACATAAATTTTGTAATATAAATTCGGCATTTTGAATTAAAAAGCTCATATTATTGTTATTATTCATTATGGGTGATTTTGAGTCATGTTATTAGTTCTACACATATTTTGAATTACTTCAAGATTTGTTAAAATAGATTCCATTAATGCTATCCTATTTTCTTCTTCAAATGCATCAAATATATCATATTCATCTTCGACATTTATTCTAATCATATTTCTATTTTGGATTTTTTTAGATTTAAATGATCTTTAATCATAGTAATTGCATAAATAATTTGATATTCTTAACTAAAATCTAGATTATCTATAGCATTTAAAAACTTGATAACAGATCGTTCCATGATTTAAGAATTTGAGTTACTTTTATCACTTCCAATCTTATATTATCCAAGAAAACAACCAAGGTCCAACATGCTTCCGTTTGTTGCTAAAATTTAAGAAGATAGTTCAGGATTACTAACCAGTGTATTATCTATCGGAATTCTGAGATAGACTAGCTAATTGTCTCCAACCATAGAGAGGTCCATGGTTAGCACCGTCAGAGCTCCACACGTCCAGCAAGATCACCTCTGCGACTGTTCCACACGGCCTAACGTAACACACTGCTCCACGTCCTAGAAGGATATGTCTGAGTGCTTTTCTTGCAAACGTCTCTGGAAGAGTGTTTAGTAATAAGAAATCTTCTTCGATTAGCACAAGTGCTGGCATGTAAAGTACTTGATTTATTTATAAAAATCTATATATAAGATATATGGAAGATGATAAGTTCACTCAAAAGTTTTATTTATTTCATAACTGAAGATGGTTACAAAAAAATAATTATAGAAGCTTGTGAAGGAGAAGAGATGGCTACAAGACGATTACCTCTCTCCTTTACACATCATTATATTTATACAACAGAGAAGATAAGATTACTAAATTAGATTACATCACACGCGTTATATTTTTGTGGGATCTTTGAGATTTCCTTTAGATAAGGACTCCTCTTTATTTTATTCTTGTTGGCATTTGTTGTCGACAGCTACTGTGTTGATAAGCTCTATCCTTATGGCATTTTCTTTTGAATCATTAAAGCCTGGTAAGCTGGCATCTTTTAGCTTTTTTGCAGGGGACCTTGTTACATGCCTATTATCAACTCTTCATTTATTGACATGTCTTCTTCACTGGACCATTCTTTGGCTTTTCTAGAGCAGTAGCCACAATCATTTTGGTGTTTTAACACCTTGCATATCCCGTGGTGTGTTGGCAAATTGAACTCCATAAGATTTTCATAAATAACATTTTTTTTTAACAATGGCCTGTTTTACTAGTGTACTGTCTTTTCTACTCATGGAAAAAATGACATATTCTTTTGTTGCCTCGTAGAGCCATACATGTTCTTTACTTATCCTCTCAAGCTATTTATTAAGGACTTTCATTTCTATTGCCCTTTTGGTAGTGAGTGCTTTGGGCTCAAATAACTCTAGATCATAATCATTATAGACCTGATCTAAATCAATTGTTGGACTAATCTTTTTGTTGCTGACCCCAACTTGTATCATGTGTTGAGCTGGATACCATTTGTTATCATGATATTCAGGACAAGCACTGAGGAATTTGATAAAAATGACTTCTTTTGTCCTGCTTATTCTTTTTAGTTCAATGGCGGCTTTTTTGATCTTTTCGGGAAGAAATTTAAGTTCCCTGAAATTTTCATATGTATAGATGAGATTAAGAAATCCATAATCAAACATATCTTTTATCAATTTAGGATCACCTCCTAAAACGAAATTAATCATTGGGTATAACCCTGAATGATCCGGTATTATAGCCTGGTTAGGACAAATCTCATAGGCTATTTTACCAATTCTTTTATATTCATAAGTATAGTCATTTTCACATGGGATTTTAACCATTGAAATTGACTGTCCACTTTAAGTATGTTGAGGCTTTAAACTCTATGAAAAGCTTTAGGAACCATTTCCCTTCATATACTGTTCTTTGAGATCATGGATTGAGAGGAACCTCTTTGGAATTGGAATCTTTGTATTATGTGAAGAACACTGGGCGATCTGACCCTTATTTTGGTCCTTAAAATGGACCATTTTTAGCATTTTGCTAATAATACTTCTGAAGTTTATACTTCTGGATCATTTTGCAAACTTTTGTCTGGGCAAAGTTTACTCAATTCTTCTTAGGCAGCATCAATCATAGCAAGCCCATCATAAATTATTTCATTGTATTTGAGAAGCAATTCTTGACCTTCAGAGCATATCATTATGCCTTTTATTATTCTGGAAAGGTTTTTATCCATTGTATCCTCTGCTGAGAAAATCTACAATACAATTGTTAGCTCCTTTAATATATTCAATTTCAAAATCATATTCTGTAAAGAATTGCTGCCATCTAATTAATCTCTTATATTGAGGGAGATTAGGCAATTTATTGAATATAAATCCTTTAACCTGAGTATTATCAGATCTAACTTTAAATTTCTTTGGTAACAAAAAAAAGGTAAATTTAGCTATTCCATTTTTAATAGCTAATAATTCATTTTCATTACTATGATAATTCTTTTCTGTTGGCTTAAAGGTTCCGCTGGTATTCTTTTCATTACTTTTCTTCTCATTAAAATAAATTATTGTATCTTGTAAAATTTTATTCTGTTCTTGAATTATTATAAGTAATTCTTCCATATTATTATCAATTCTTTGTACTTCAATTTTATTGAAATTTTCTATGTTTGTTTATAGCAAATTTATTACCAAGTTGTTCTATAATTTTTTCAATTTTATTTAATTGACTTTCTATTTTATTCAATCTTGTTTCTGTTGAATTCTTATTTATTATATTTATAATTTTTTTGTTTCAATATTTACAAATCTTCAATTTTGCATGCATTTATTATTTGTTTAATGTGTTCAAATTCTTAACTCATTTAATTTCCTAATCTTTTGATTTGATCTATATTTTCATCATTAAAATTTTCTATTTCAAGTATTTAATTTGCACAATCTATATCATTTATGGTTAAATTAGGGTTTCCTAATTTATTTAATAAATATAGAGAAATCCAGTTTTACTGATTATTTCCCCACATATCGGAATCATTTACCAAATCAAATGGTTGAAATCTTCCATAGGTATATCCTCTTTACCTATAACTAGAAGGTAAAAACCTACTAGTTTCAATATTTTGAGAAATTATTAATGGGTCAGGTAACTTATTCGTTATATCATCTACATGATATTTCATTACTTTCTATTAAATATTTGTGACACATAATGTCTCTTATTTCCTTGGGAATATAATTTTTCTTTAAGCCTTTATTTATAAGGCAAAGTTTATGCATAAATAAATCTTTATATCCTAATAGCATATTACTAGAATGATAATATTTACTCCTAATTCTTTTGTTATTTCAATTATATTCCTCTCTTTGTTTAATAGACAAAAATCTATTATAATCTATTATAAGATCATCTTGATAATCTTCAACAAAATTAATATTCCATTGTTTCCAAGAAAAGTTATTTATGGAAACTTATATTCTTATCCTATCTAACAAGAGAGGATCTATATTTAAACTTCTTCTATTTATTATTATTAATTCTCCAATTCTAAATTCTTGTGCTTTTGATAAATATAATTGCATTAATTGTTTAATATCTAAATCTCTTCTTTCATGCGAATAATATTGAAGATGTTTACCAATATTATATTTTATAGCTCTACTATCTATTAATAAATTATATCCATCAGGATTAATATTATATATACTTATTTCATCATCCATTTTTAAATTATTAATACCAATTACTTGGCTCCGATACCATTTTTGCGGACCATTTAATCATAAAAAATTCAATCAAATTAATTAATTACTAAAATCAATTCAATAAACACATTAATGATATGATTATCAAAATATTCACAAGGGAATGCATGCGAATACGTACAAGTAA
The DNA here is from genome assembly GCA_030449835.1 of Clausena lansium. Taxonomy (NCBI): domain Eukaryota; kingdom Viridiplantae; phylum Streptophyta; class Magnoliopsida; order Sapindales; family Rutaceae; genus Clausena; species Clausena lansium. The sequence goes on from JASUUF010000257.1 coordinate 8,676,909, forward strand.
TACAATCAAGATTATATTTCTTTACTGAACTGATATGATTATGAATAAATTAATAATTAACAGTACTCTCTATGCATATGTTGCCATACAACAAAAAATTAATGATACCACACGCAGTGTTTACAGTTACCAAAAAATGGGAAACATATATACGAAAAATACGCACACATGCATAGAGCTTCCGATGATAAGAGTAAATCCTAACCTGACAGTATAAATCATCCCTCAGGTTTCTTGACATCTGGAGGTGGAATAAGCAACTAAAGAAATGGAACAATGGTTCCATGATTGTTTTTGGGGAAAAGAAATATTTGTTTGATCATGACAATCATGAGAAAAATAAGTATTAGGGCAAACATCTTTCAAGTTGTGCAGCGCACAGCCGCAGTTGCGATGGTATGGCCTCCGCTGCACCTCAGTTTCACACGATGATATGCTTCCCAAGAACACATGCACACACCGCATGCGCAGCATCATCTTCAATTCGTTGCTGCGCCTGCTTTTCTATTAAATTAATTTAATCTTAATTTATAATTAATTTTATATGTGTGCGTAAATGCATGCGTTGAATGTTTTGCATATGCTTGCTTGCACAAGGGGCTTACTATATATAGAGAAGGGTGTCGATGTTTAAGGAGAAATTTATTTGTTTTCTTGTGGGGAGGGAATAATGTTGACTTAGTGCTCAAAACTCCAACCCATTAAAGTTAAATTGTATCTCGACATTCTTGTAGCAATAGTTACGCAAGAAGTTAAAAGCGATTTTACCTAAGAATTGAATTAAAATCCACCGGCTTGGATTGGCTTGTTGATTAATTCGTTATCGTTCGGCTTGACTGCAAAATTTATTCCATGTGTTTTAGTTAAGCATGCATGCATGGTTTGCTCCGAAAGAATGAATATGTAACTCTTTTCTGACTACTTAATTAATTACCTGTTTGAACGAATAGTTTAGCTATTACTTTTGTTAAATTAAAGGTGTCTCTACTCTAACTAGCTTGATGATGAACATAATGTGTGTTGGAGGAGCCACCATTGTATAAAAATTAAAAATTAAACTATGAAGGGGAAGTATGACTTATCTACCTTACAATAGCTAGCTAGCTTAATTAATTAAAGATCACATATATTGTTCAACTAATCGATCACGTAGGATTATTCCAATTTAAATTTCAAACGAGAAAGACAGACTTATACTCTCGAAATTAACCATTTCTGGCTCCTAGAGAAATTTACTAGTGTATCGTTTGTTATTGTTTTGTAAGTGAGAAACATCAGTGGCTGTTTACAAATAGAGAGCTCGAAAACTTGATGCTTTTGAAGTTAATTATATAATACCCTCGACAAAAGGTGAAGGAATTGAAGCAAATCAAGACAACACTAGCTAGTATTTATTTTGAAAAATTAACCAAAATGTATGTAGACAAAGACGGCCAATATTTTTGTTTGATATCATAACAACTAAATCACAGCTGCCATTGGCTTAATTAACCTCCTTTTCCTTGTCAAACTTTGATATGGATCAGTTAAGCGGAGCCTGCTAATTAATTAAATCCAATACATTTATAGGCCCTTGTTTTCATGATAGAAGATAGCGCTCACCGACTACATATAGAAAGAAGTCTATATTTGCAAGGAAACGCTTCCATGTTTTCATTGTTAATATATATTTCTCTTAGGGGATGTGACAAGAAATATTTGACTACTGAACTTTGAATCTCCAAGAGATTTTCATAATATTGCTGGTCAATTATTTTACAGAAAATTAAAACTCTGGTGTATACAAGAATTTTTATCGGAAAAAAAAGAAAAGAAGGAGATAAATAGTGATAATTACTGACCATATAAATATTGTGTGATATATTGGCAAGAATCAATTGAGAGAGGCAATCTGCTGCCAACTCGATCAAATTAATATTTGGCAAAATATTCACTTATATATTGCCATATAATGAGCATTTGTGGCCTTGTAAATTTTGTAAAATAAGAGTAAAAGATTATTATGCCTTATATACATATGTTTCTCATAATTATCTTCATAAAGTGAGATGACTAATAATAGGAAAAACATAATAAGTTTAGGTTACTCCTCAAAATTATCATAGTAAATATACAGAATCTAGGGTCTGGAAGTTCATCATTATTGTGCATGCATAAAAACAGAGAATATAATACATCACACATAATAAAATTGGCATGTTTCCAAAAAGGTTAGTTAGATTGATTTCCAAAGACAAGCTAATAAACGATGCTTAACCATAATCTTAATTATGATAATTTTTTTTTAATAAATTAATACCAGGCCAAGCCAGCGACCGAAGCTAATTAAGCCATTGACCTTTCTCTCAATTTTTTTCTCTCTCAAAATTTACGTGCAAATTGCAATGTTGTTAGAAATAGGAACTTCTGGACCCTAGGGAAAAACGATTATTGTCGTCAGTTTGTATAACTAACAACTCTACTTTGGAATAAAAACCCTCTCGAGTTCCACGGGAAATTCAGTGCAGCCCTAGGTGGTTCCAATTAATTTATTCATGTTCACAGTCATGCTGTCTCTATATAAATTACTAACGGTTCAGAATTAAACCATGCATGCATGCAAGTCATTAAAGCTTCAAAAAATTCAAGTTCACAATCTATAACCTGCAAACACATCCACACACACATAAATATGGCAGCTAGAGCAGCTGAGATGATGAGTCTACAGAGTGTGTTTGATGGAAGCTTATCGTTGAATGACATGAACAAGGAGCGAAGGCCTTACCATCGCGATTGCGACTGTGCTCTGCACAAGCTTAAAGGTGTTTGCTCCCATGCTTCTTCTCTGAAAAAGAATATACCATTCCCTTAGAAGAAACAAACACGGAATGGTCCTTCCTTGTCCTTGTCTATAGCGTCTTCCAATTGCTCTTCTCACTTGACTCGTCAATTAGAATCGGAGAATTAGTTCATAACGTTCTGCCCTGAGCTTAACTTGTACATGTTGGATTATTTAATCCAATAATGTTGGATCCTTAATCCAACATTGGGCTTTTATGTGAATAATTATGTGTTGTGGACTGTCATATAAGATTAAGTCCAATTAAAAGTTATCTAATAAGGTTTTCAGTAATATGGGCTTTAACGTATCTATTAGGGTGTGGGCCTTTAATGTGTAGAGACCCAATGATATTCTAATTCTATGATGGGCAGAATTAGGAATACCCAACAGGATATTCTAATTATATAAGTGGTTATGGTCCTGAGGTCACACATATCGTTCTATTCTTTCTGACATCCCATTATCAGATAGAGTGCACAGAGAGAATTAAAAAGCTCTCTAGGATATACGTGCTGATCTGGAAGGCCAACCACACAAATCTAGAGGATATTTAGCGTTATGAATTCAAGTACGCTTCCGCATATTCTGTTATTGATTCTTGGTGATTTAACATGAATGTTCTTGGATTTATATGTGATGGTTTTCACATAAAAATTTATTATAACAGTACATACGTTCTTGATTCGGAGACGTAGAGGGAATAGGTTAGGCGAATTTGAGAAGCTATGTATTGCTTTAATTTTCTTGTCTCCATTCCTCTCTATTGCCCTACAAGATAATTGATTAATGTTATTAATTATCTTCAATAACTGTAATTAGAATTCAATAAATTCAATGTTAACATCTCTAGTTACAATATATTTTAGTGTGTGTGCTCTTTGGAACTCACGATCACATTTAGTCAACTCACGACATTTTTTTTTTCCATAAGAAGAATATTTTTTTTTTAAAATTTTTGAAAGAAGTGAATCAGTGATTAACTAAAGAGTAATGTTACACATTCTAAATTTTTTGTCCTAAATAACTATCTCAAATGATTTGACATTCATTAATTAGTTGATAGTTCTTTTCTAAGTGAATTAATTGTAATCAATTAATGAAAGTCAAATTATTTAGGACAAAAATTTTGGAATATGCAGCATTACTGTTAACTAAAATGCCAATAATTGTTTTGTCAATCAATGCAGCATCATTGTAGACATGTTATTAAGCAACCCCAAGAAGTAATTCACATCTCACATATATTTTTTTTTTGCTGCATTTTCAACGATATAATTATTTTTTTTTAAAATAGATGTCCTGATTAATAATACACCATGGGTCAAGTTTTATTGCATGAATTAATTAGTACTTAACACTAAAAGACAACGTTAGCTTCTGGCTTTTTTTTTTTTTTCGTTTGGGGGGGAAAAAACGACCAAATGATTTAATGATGAAACAAAAAACTATTCATTGATTTAATGGCCGTTTCCATAACATGCTATGCCAGTTCGATATAAGGGAAAACTAATTAACAACGTTTAAAATTAATTAATGAACACTGAAAATCCAGTGTTCATTTTCAACCCATGGTGTATTATTAATTAGTTTAATAATTAATTAATAAACGGTGTTAATTAATTAAGACATTTTCCCCTAGAAATTCAATTAAAAATATATATACATACACACGCACATACATAGTACATCAAAGCCTTAATTTGGCAATATTGATGTAAAATTAATTTGCTTACATAGTTTTCTTTGGAGAATTAACGTATCTTTAATTTCTAACTAACTTTGTTGTAATTATGCCGATTTTAACGTATTTAAATTAGTTAGGCTTTCCTTGTTGTTTTCAAATGATTAATATTGGCCGTCTTGGTCTTTATACATTTTATTCGTTTAATTTAGACACCCTTTAGTTTCCATAACTACTAATGACCGTCCATTTATGCAACATTTAAGAGAATCTAGAGTGGCTTGGGAATGACTGTTCTTTTATTATTAACAGTAATGTCAAAAAGTTACAAATTATTTATAAACAACATACTTTGTACAGTCTGATATGAGATAATTTCGATGGGATCGAGCTGATTAATTTCACGCTATTTTGTGGGTAGAGCTACTATTCTTTCATATTTTAAAAATATTTATGAATATTAATTCTAAGATATATAATATATTTGTGAGCAATTTGTAAGACTGGTTAAATTCTAAACTGTGTTGAGTTCTGATTAAAAAATAAATAAAGTACCACAAAGCTCATACAATTTAGTTTTCATTATTAATATTCTACTTTGGCACTCAAATTAATTACAAAAATTGTTAGGTGGTGTTGGGGTTATCCCACATCAGTTGTGGAAGGGGCTGGTGGTGAATTTATAAGTGTGATAGAATGCCTCACCCTTTGAGCTAGCTTTTGGGGTTGAGAGAGGCCATAGACCACTTAACACTGGTATCAAAGCCCAGGTTTACTAATATCTCAGCCCAATAGTCTAATAGGGAGAACGGGTGTCTATGCTTTTGATCGAACACCCAAGGCCCGATGTGTAAAGGGGAGATCGTTGGGGTTATTCCACATCGGTTGTGGAAGGGGCTGGTGGTGAGTTTATAAGTGTGAGGAAATGCCTCACCCCTTGAGCTAGCTTTTGGGGTTGAGAGAGGCCCTAGACCACCTTATAATCTCTTTCCTTCTTTGTGTGAGTTCTTTTCCCAACAGGTGGCGCATAGTTTTAATTTTAGTGCAAGGAATTTCTTAAATTCAAACCAACTTTTTTCGAAGGATGCCACTTTCATTGTTTTGTATGGACGCCGATTGAGACCTGAGAGAGGCCGTCCACTGAATAAAGGGGCTCTTTATATATTTAAATGATCGAATCTCTTGCACCGTTAAGCAAGATTTTGGCCATTTTTTGGAAAATTTACTTATAAAGCCAATTTCCAAAATGCATTATCAAAACTAGCCATAGAAAAAAATTTCTCATAATAGTAGTCATATAAGCTTATTCTGGACTAAATTGCCCCTACCCAATACTCTATCTACAGCCCACGCCAACAACAAACAGCTCACACCAAGTACTCTCTCTATAGCCCACGCCAAAACTCAACAACAAACACTTCTCAAACACCTCAACAACTAAACACAAAATCCAAAAAACTCCTCTCATTTCACTTCTCAAACTCTCTCCAACAATTAAACACAAAACTACTCACATTTCTTATGCATCAAACAGCAATTGTTACCTAATATTGAAGACAAAATCAATCAACACAAAAAAGAAAAAAAGATCAATAAGCAATTAAGGTTAGTGATTTTAAATTTTATATTGTAAGATTAAGTGAGTTTTATATATGGGTTTTGTAGATATTCGTATTTCTCGCGGGCGATGGTCCCTATCAATCGATGGCATCCATTGTCAAAATTTGGGCACCTCATGTAGTTGTATTTTTAATGTTAATTGTTTGTAGTTAATTATATTTTTAAAGAAATAAAATTGTTATTTCAGTAATGTAATTATATTTGTTTTAATTTGCTTTAGGTTGAATGGAATCAATAATTGTACTTAAGATGTGTTATGATGGATCATGAGAAACTTATACTGATGATCGTATGGAGTACAAGAATGGAAAAGTTAAAGCATTTTTACTTCGGAATGATGCAACTTTCGAGCAGTTTATTGCTAGGGTATATCAAGTGCTGAAGTTAAGTTCAGACGAATATTCTATGATAGTGAAACAGTTTGGGCCACAATTGTCCTATGCAACCCACTGCTTCTTTACCTATGGACATACTACATGATGAAATGGTGAACATTATTATACGTATGAACTCTGATCTGATGAACTATGGTAGGACTCCTATTTTTGTAAACACATCGCCTAAATTTACAATCAAAGCTCCTTTGATGCCGTCTCACCAAACTTCTACTCATTTCATGCTGTCAACCCAATCGTCAGCCTTTGAATACCCATTTGGCTATGGATCCACTTCAAACTATGATAATGACTCTTTTCTCGATATTGAAGAACAAAGGTTTCCAATATGGAAAGCTACTCTCCATTCCGTGAAATAAATAGCTTGGATAATTTCGTCATGTAGTAGTTAACTAATTGTAAGATTACTTACAAAAAACCAGCTATCTGTATGCGTATAACGCTGAGGTAAAGCATTCAGATATGTTTGTTGCCACTTACTAAGCAAGTACAAGTAAGCATGGACATGCTATGAATTAGTGGTACAAGATTAGAAAATAATAGATTCATCAAATTCAATAATCAAGACAGTACAATAATTAAGGACACTTACCTCATTTCTCAGCCATCCTCATGGACTGCTCTTATTGTCACACAAAATAGGCCTAAAAAAATCTTTTGTAAATGTAATGGGCCGACTCAATGTGATTTCTTCACGGTACCACTGCTTGAACTTAGAAAATAATTCTGGATTATCAATCCCTTTCAATGGATCTATATCAACAAGTACCGCATCATCCATATTTATGACTTCATTTGTGAGAAGACTTTCAACACTATGAGCTTTCCACCTTTTGGGTAGGGGAATTGTGTATGGACTACTTAGAAGATGCGACTTCTTCAGCTAACATCCAAACAAACTCACGCCTGGTGGCTTTGTCAGTATACAAACACTGTCATCGTAGATGTCCCTACTCTAATTATATGCTGGAGTTTTTCCTTTGTCATTGGCATCATATTCAAATGGTTTAATATCGAGATTATCCGATTCTTCAAAATTCAGAGGCACCTGTCAAATGAGGATTCCCTATATGAGCATTGCAAATGTGGAATTAATATAGGAAATGTATTTTGATGTATGTATAAACTGCATACCGAGTGTGAGTGCCAATATGAGAATTCACCATAAGATTGTGGAAATGTAGAATTTGTGTGTGATATCATAATTGCATGTTTCATACCATCAAATGCTGTCTTCATCTCATCAAACAGCTTCCGATCTTCAGCCATTGCTGTCTTGATTTCAGCAACATCAACCTCAAGCTTATTTAGTTTATGGACGACGTAAACAAATCGATTCTTCAACATCGATTGAAAAAAGAAAATTAACTATAGTGGAAACTTCCTAAGTTATTGGTGACTCTAGATTGAACGTAAACTACGAAACAAATCTAACCTCGATAGTTTCTAAGTCCTCTGGTTCATTGAAACTTTTAGGTGGATTGTGTGGCCTACAATCATTTATAGGTGATCGATGGTGGTCATCCAATGGCAATATAGTGCCATTGTGTTTTTCCCTTTCTACAAGTTGCTTAAACTACACAAGGAAATTACCAATTTTTAGTTAAGCAAAATGCAGTGCAAGTAGTCAATTTATAGTATAAAATCTTCCCACCTCATCGACCCAAGTCAGAATCGTTGTGCAATATCTCCTCACAGATTGATAATATGGTTCTTTGATATCTTTACTAGTCTTTTTCAAAACTTGCTTCGACTCCATCTATGTGAGTATCTAAAAAGATTAAGTTTGCATAATTGTAGATAAATGTATTCATAAAATCACATGCTTTAGCTATACTTACAGTAGGTACTCTAAATTTTTTTAATAGTTTTGAATGTTGTATGCTCTTAGAGACCATCCACTTAAGGATGCGAAGACGACTCATTTTCGTTGGGGTGCCATACTTTAATGCGATTCCTCCAACTGCTTCAAAAATATAGGCCTACATGGAAAAAAGAATAAAACATAAATCACTATATTATATTTATACATAGATACTTGTATTTATATTTTACGGCCCTGCACACCATAACAAAATCTATAGAAATCGTAAGTCTCATGTTTCTACTTCTGACTCGCTTCTTTTTAAAATTTTTCAGCTTTCTCATTCAATGAAGTATTCATTTGATCATAAACAATATTCCACGAATATGTTCTCCAAGAAAAGTTGTTAAAACATTCCAAATTTGCAACGGCATATAGTATAAATTTTTGGATTGGCCTCTCACTGGGTCTCGCACACAAAACTCTATCTGCAAAGTAGAACAATGCAATTCTCAATGCATCATTTCCATTGATTTTAGTGAAATCAAAATCTCCAAACCTTGTTTTTTATTCTTGAAGCTGAAATTCATCATTGCCATAGAAATAAACGTATTCGCCAACTATTGTGTATTTTTTTAACCCTTCCAAATCTTCCAATTCACCACATTTAAGTCCTGTTATAAGGCACCATTCTTGAATCGAGAAACGTAATAACTCATCGCTAACATGAAACCACATTTGGTATTTATCAACTTCTTGCACAACTTTTCTAAGTAACAAATGGTGCACGAGCGTGCCATTAAATCTAATTTCTCTCATAGTGAAAAAATGCTCGAATATTGATTTCTTGAACAACTTTTGTTGTTTATAAGTCAACATTCTTTGCATAAGGCTGATCACTCTCTTCATTTTCGTCATATTTGTGAGAACACCTGAGAAGTGATCTTCAGTTGGTATCTTTAGTGTCCAAGGCAGCATTTCACTGCATGACATATCTGAAAGTTAAATACGACAAATATTATTTTAATATTTAATAAAAAAATTTTGGACATCGCCCGAAACCAATGCCATCGCCTACAACATGTGTGGGACAGCGCAGGCAATGGCCTGTTATCGCCTGCAGCTTGCTCGGGCGATGGCTGTCATCGCCCGCAGCCTGCGTGGGATATGGCTGTCATCATTCGCAAAACTTGCGGGCGATGGCACCAGCCAATGCTAAACATAAAAAAAAAAACTCAAATGAAATAGCCTAAAATTCATATAATTAAGTACATTTGGTATCAAAAAAGTGTATAACTACGGAACTAGTTCGGCAGATTTATTGAGATAATTGCAAATTTTCTTAGAGACATTTTGCCGAACACCTAATGTGCCAAATTTTTAAACATTAATCTTAAATATATTTTGAATTGTTCAAGCCAATACATATCCTAATGTGCTTTTCTATCAATAATAATCCACCAATCAATTAAAACTTGTGATAGTGTAAGAGAGTCGTACCTCTGAGTAGAAGCTGATCCCCACGCTGTCGACAATGCGAAATTTTTTTGTGATGGAGGCTGTGATGTCGAGATTGTGATGATGGAGTTGTGTAAAGAAACTTATGATATGCAGGCGATGACGAGTGATGGGCGACGACGAGTGAAGGGCGAAGATGATGCGATGCGGGCGACTTAGAACTTGGCAGTGTTTGAGAACTTGGTGTAAGCTGTAGAGAGAGTATTGGGCAGCGGCAATTAGGTCCAGAATAAGCTTATATGACTAATATTATGAGAAAATTTTTTCTATGGCTAGTTTTGATCATGCATTTTGAAAATTGGCTATATAAGTAAATTTCCCCCATTTTTTTGACAGCTGTTTACTTTGATTTTATGATTTGACTTTGCTTTCCTTAATAGTTAATTAATAATTACTATTATCATTTGTCCTTTAATTCGAGGGATCTATGAAGCTTGTGGTTTTACCATTTTTAATTTCTTTTCTTTTCAAATAGTTATTTTTACATCGAAAATGATATTTCCACAGGATCAAATCATGGGTCAAACTCCGAAAATGAAACTCACCATTTTGATTAAAGCCAAAATGCAGCATTTTCCTTTACCAAACATTTCCCCACCGTTTTGATTAAAGCCCAAAAACACAGTGTTTTCCTTTGCCAAATATTTCCTCTTTCCTTCATCGGTCGAGCTCTAGCGTTGGGTTACAGTCATTCGCAATCCATAATCTGGCTGTGGATTTTTGTCATTTGCAATCCACAACTCACAGCTACTATCACGTATACCCAGCCACCGTCACAGCCACCACCAACAGTCATCATGAGGTAATGCTTTGATCTTTGGCTCATTTAGATTATGGCCAAGGGTGAATCCAAAATTTTAAGGTACCTAGGGGTAAATTTAAGAAAAAAATTATATCGTAAAGTGAACATAGAATTTCAAAAGTAAAAAAATAAATAAAATACACCTAATAATAGGAGGACATTAGAAGCCTTACCCCAAATAATATTTGCTTTGAACAAAATAAGTATATAAAAATAGAAAATAAAAGTGTAATTCAAACAAAAATATTACTAAAGTTGTACTTTCCGGGCTTCAAACAATGGAACTCGTCAATTATGGATTCTGAATCAATAGTATCAGCAATTTCTCTTTTAGCATAGACGACCATACAATTTGAAAGAAACTCATTTTTTATCTTATTGTGAAGTGATGTCTTGATAAGACCAATGGCTTAAAATGCATGCACTGTTGTGGCTATGGAAACTGGAAAAGAGTCAACACTAGATGGCTTAATCTATCAATCAAGAAATAGTATTGCGACTTCTTTGTTTCAATTAATCATCAACATAACTTAGAAATTGAAGCATCTTTTTGAAAAAGTGGATGAGAAATCACATCAACCTTATAATGCTCCAATTCTCTTTTCAAAGCAAGAATCTCATTTACAGTGAAATCATGAGGATAAAATTTCTTAGCAAGGCAATAAATACAATCTATATCAAATAATTTAAACCCATCGATTGCATCCAAAGCTGAACTTAGAGCAAAGAGTTCTATAGTTTGCTCTAAGAACCTGCTATTCATCTCTGTCAATTGAAAATCTATTACAGCATTAAATATATCAAAGTGATAATGATGCTCAACTATAATATGATCTTTTTGTTGACAAGAACGTTTTGTACCTTCCATATAACAAACACTCATATCAGGCACACTAATATCATGATTTCTACAAAATAACTATCCCAAATGATTTGGCATTTATTAATTGGTTGATAGTTCTTTACAAAATCCAAGTGAATTAATTATAACCAATTAATGAGAGCCAAATCATTTGGGATAGTTATTTGGGACAAAACATTTGGGATATGCAACATTACTATTTACTAAAATGCCAATAATTGTTTTGTCAATCAATGCAGCATCATTGTAGACGTGTCATTAGGCAACCACAAGAAATAATTCACATCTCATATTTTTTTCTTTTACTGCATTTTCAATGATATAATTATTTTTTTAAAAAAATAGATACCCTGATTAATAATACACCATGGGTCAAGTTTTATTGGACGAATTAATTCGTACTTAACCTTTAAAGAAAAAGTTAGCTTTGTTAGGAAATATGTCTCCTTTTTCAATATGAATTTCCTATGATATTTTTTTATTTGGTAGGATTCCTATTTAAGGAATAAATAATTTCCTCTTTGGGATTTGACTTGTTCAAGGAGGAATCTCTTGCACTGTTAAGCAAGATTTTGGCCAATTTTTTTATAGTTGTTTACTTTGTTTTTATGACTGACCTTGTTTTCGTCAATAATTAATTAATGATTATTATTATCATTTGTCCTGTAATTCGAGGGATCTGATGAAACTTGTGGTTTTACCATTTTTAATTTCTTTCTTTTCAAATAGTTAATTTTTACATTGTAACTCACTTTCTAGCTAGAACAAAATTTAAATATAATCATCAACACTGGAGAAAATAAATAGCCAGTCACCAAAAACTTGAATATATATATATATATATATAATCATTCTTTAGTGAGGGTATCCTCATTTTGTTAAAGTAAAGATGTCATTAACAAACAAAAAAATATAGATTTCAATACACGAACAAACAAAAAGTACAGTTTTTAATGTATTGAAATATGTGTTTTTTTTGTGTTTTAATGACATCAACAAAGTGAGGATGCCCTCACTAGAGAATGACTCTCTCTCTCTCTCTCTCTCTCTCTCTCTATATATATATATATATATATATATATATGGCAAGTAATATATATGCAACTTAATTAGTTGTTGAAAGTTGCAAAAGATGTTTACATTTTATTTTATTTTTAGCAAATAAACCACAGGATGGAATGAAAAGAACTTTATTTAAGAATAAAAAAGAAATGATGTTTACAGTCTATGTATCTAGGTACAAGTAACGCTCATTCTTTATGCATGATAAGGAAAAATATAGACTCAAACATAAAAACAAGCTAACTTTTTTTGCCCCTGTACTCGATCAGAAGTTTCTAGTTCATTTCCGACATCAATCGATCTAATAATTAATGTATATACATGATCTGCACATTTATGTATATATATGTGCAAACTGCAAAGCCTGCAGGCCATCCGCAGTGGAATTTGCATTTTGCGGTTGATGAGAACTTGAAATTTTGTAAGCTAAATTTCAGTTGCATGCATGCATTGTTTCTGAAGGTAACCTTGTATACTATATAGAGATCGTTACTGCCAATTAATTAATTAATTACTAGGTTTTGCCTGCATTTAATTTTCCCCTAGAACTCGATAGAAATTAGGGTTCTTTCCAAAGTAGTTATACAACGAACACAAACGTTTTGTTCTAGGGAACATCATACAATTAAACAAAGAATGTTTCAATTTGTGACTCATTTTTTAATCATTCAATACATGAGAGAGAGAGGAAATCTAAGGAGAATTATGTCGGTAGCTTAGTTAATTAAAATATCAAAAATAATTAATGACGCGCGCCTTTGTACCCTTTTATAGATTGGCTTTACACATTTTACGTGCTTTGGAAATCATATTGGAGGGATCCAAGTAGTCACTAGTCACTATAACTAACCATTTTGGCTTATCAAAAAAAAAAAAAGGTAAAATAAATAATAATAATAATAACCATTTTGGAGGAATGCTAATTTTAATTTGTTTTAAGCGCGACATGATTGATCTCTTTTGTGTCATATTTAGAAATTGTATGAAGTTGACTAACGAACTAGAACTCTTAGTTTTAACATTCCATTAATTGTGGAGCTCAAAGCGGAATTAATGAATTTATAATCCGATAATTTCTAGGAGCATCAAGAGTCATAGAGGTACGAAATTAGTTTTATTTCCATTGTCTTAACTTAATAAAATATTAATTGGCCATTTTTATTCATTGCATACATACTCATTTAAATAATGTACAATTCATGTTCATACAATATCGTGTACATATATATATATATGTTCATCCATCTTGTAATCTCATAATTATGTGATGCTACCATTAATTGTGCTTTATAATATAGTAGTATATATCATTTGTATTATATCATCCTTAATTTAATCGAGGAAACTCGATCAAATGATTAACATAAAATGAAGGATTCGGATCCTCTCTAATTAAATCATTACTATTAACTAGGTATGTGATAACTGGAGAAGTGAAAGGAAAAATAAACAAGTTGCCATTAGTATCAAGCACAGCAAAGCAGAGCAGGAGAGAGAGGACTCGATTAGAATGAAAAAATGAAAAAATGAAAAAAAGAAAAAAGATTATTATTATTAGATTATCAGAAGGGATGTTCGAATTGATCATAAATTAAGAGGATGATTGAGATATAGAAATTGAGACTTGAAACTGGGAATTGGCACATACACGGTTGTCCATATATTAATTTGGCTTGGCTCTCGAATTCATTGGAAAATTAATAAATTTGAATAGTTGTGCATAGTTTAATTCACTTGGAGGAATTAATAATTTTCTTAATTCTAAAGAACTTCGATGGGTGGATGCCAATTTCAACGTTTTGTAAGGAGTCCGCCCGATCAACACCGACATGGTGACCTACTGTTTCTATGCAATTAACGAATTCATAATTAAGGGAATCTCTTGCAAAGTTAACCGAGATTTTGGCCAATTTTTAAACAGCTGTTTACTTTGATGATTGGAGTTGCTATTGTCAATCATTAATTTGATTTAGCATCGTTAATTTCCACTGCAATCACATCACGTTAATTAACTTAAAATAAAAAATCGTTAAGATTAATAAATGGAGAATGAAAGGCTTTTGATCACGAAAAAGAAGGCTTTGAGAACTCAAATTTACGGCATATGTTTTATATAATAACGTACTATTCTAAGTTAAGCCAAATAATAGTGGTATGAAATAGACAGAATTTAATTGCAGTACCATCTACAAGAATCTCGTGCACTTATTCTTCAAGACAATGTTTGTCTTAGCTTGAAGAAAATATCAAAGGGAAAAGAGAGAGAAAAATTCCTAACCTTTTATCCTGTATAAATATATACGAGTACTACTGAATCATCAGCTGATTCTAGCATTGATGATCTAATATGTATCTGCATGAATGATCTCTAAGCATTTGTGCAAAGCCTGGCTAACTATCCTATCTCCAATGAAATCTCTAGCGCTCGTCAACGAGTGATTAAGAAGAGGAGATTGGGAAGAACATCTTGATGAAACAGCTGCCATGGACAAGGAGTAATCACTCCATGACTGCTTCTTCTTGTTATTGGGAAATGAGACATTCCTCTTTTGAGAACAATAAGCATTGGAGCAAACAGTCCCTTTAAGCTTGTGCAACGCACAGTCGCAGTCGCGGTGGTAAGGTCTTCTCTCCTTATTCATGTCATGCAACGATAGATTTCCGTTAAAGACACATTGTAGCATCATCTCAGCTGCTCTGTTTGTGGCCATTTCGGCTCTTTCTCTTCCTCTCTCCTCCCTGACTCTTTAGCTACTCGTGCGTGTTTATTTCTATAAGTGAGTAACTTGTAAGCTCTGAGTTGCATGCATGGTTTCTGAAGCACTTATATATATATATATATAGAGAGAGAGAGAGAGAGAGAGAGCAAGGGGACTAGCTAGGTTTTGTCCGATCATGTATTTTCTCGTGCATTAGGTTTTGTCCGGACAAAAATTAGGGCTCTTTCCAAAGTAGTTATACAACGAACTGTATCGTTTTTCTCTAGGGATTCATTGAGAGACGCATTCCTATTTTTTCTCACTTATTTTAATTATTTACAGACAGCATCTATGCCGGTGGCTTAATTGGCTTGGCTACGCTTGACGCCAAATAAATAACAATTAATGATGACTCAGAATATTATTTGGCTTAATTACTTTGGAGACATGCTAATTTTATTTTATGTGTGGCTCCTTGGTTGATTCTTGCTTTTACTTTTTATTATATTAACAAAATAGTCACAATATATAAGATTCCTCGTGTGATTTAGAAACTGCGTGTGGGAACTTAATCATTGAGAACAGACAAGAACTCTTAGTTTAACATAGGAGTTTCACATTCTAATGACAAATTTAGAAGCTAATTAACTTAATTTATAATCCGATTATTTCTAGCTAGCTTGGTGGGTCTTGATTCGCTTGAATCCCATCACTTTGTTATCGAAGGAATAACTAACTTCAACGATATGATTTTATCTAAGTTGTTGTAATATTATTCTTTTCCTAGAACTTGGTAATTTACAAAGTTTCTCTCTGAACAAAGCATAAGAAAATGACAATTAAATTTCTTAGATCAAGAATATGCATATTTTTTATGGACATGAATTCGGGGAGGAGTAGAGCTTTGTGTATTACTTTATTTAACTTAGTTATTGGATAAGAAGTAACGCATAATTAAATTTTTATCATATGTATATATTTACATTATTATAACCGTGCGTATAGTAAAAGATTAAAAAAAGATCAGTTCAGGATTGGATCTAAATTCATTTCTTTAAAGGACAACTATATATAATAAACTAATTTGGATCTCATATCCTGTGACATTCTCTAACCTATTATAGGCTTCCATACACACGCTATTAAGAGTGAATTGGTGGCTGGCTCATTTATTTTCCTTGTGGGATTTTATTTTATAATTTGAATTAGGATCGTGCTAAGTTACACTATATGTAATTTAAATCAACTTAAGAGTTGCACCCAATAAGTAAGTGTTGCATGCATGGTTTCTGATAAAGAACTTAAATATAGTCATAGAGAGAGCAAGGAAGTAGAGATAGGGTACGTTTTTGTCTGCATTTCTCCGTGGAACCCGAGAAAATTAATTTAAGGTTCTTTCCAAAGTTGTTATACAACGAACTTTGTGACCATTTTTTAAATGATGCTGTGATAGGAACTAATTAATTAATGATATCTATAACATATAACAATTAATTAATGATGTTTTAGTACTTTAAAAATCATTGGAGGGATCGGACTCGGAGTATCACTCTAGCTAGCTAATTTTGTTTTATACACCTATGTGTGTGTCTGTCGCGCGCTGTGGTTGATTCCAGTTTGATTAATTTAGGTAATTGAGGAATTAACGAACAAGAAAGAACTCTAGTTATCACATAGTTAAGTTAGAAGTGCATAAAAACTAATTACTTAATTTGTAATAATCTGACAACTTCTTGTATATATATACAGTACTCAACAGTCAAAACATGTATATGTATGTGTGCACAGAGAAATTAACAATCCATAAGACTAATACATACTTTGAAATAAGTTGTCAAGTTAATTAATAATCCAAAGATAAACTCGTTTAATTTATTTGTCAATATGTAACAACTCTGAAAGAAAATATTATTTAACTTATATGCTTGAACAAAGATTGATTGTTTACATAAAACAACTCAAATGCATAATCAACGCTCATCAATCTCGTGATCCATAACAAAAAATGAAACACGCTAATTTAAGTATTTATAAATACCTGACCTTCTGTCTTCTTCATCTTAGCTACGGAGTTTCAAAAAAGTTACCTCTACATATATAACAAAAGGCTTTTGAGGATCGGATCATGGAGAACATTTTGTAATGGTAACTTTATTGCTTTGAGACATGGCTAGCTCTTCATTCATCTGTGAAGATGCATGGTTGATGGCAAATAATGATTTCTTTTGATCAACATCTAATAATTTTAATTTTTTTTTTTTTGATAAAATCTAATAATTTTAATTTTTTGGTTGTTAATCTTATCCTAATAGTTTTCTGTTCAGCACATCTCAGACTTTAATAAAGTAATGGGAGATTGCTAAATTTCCTTTACTAAAATTACCATATACTATTCACCCCCTTACTATTTTTATAATGATCAATTACCCCCTTATCGTTATAACAGTAACAGAAAATAAGGATAAAAAAGTTATTTAACTATTATTTTCTGAATTTTAAATTCTATTCTAACACTTGTGTAAAAAATTAAGTTTTAACACAATAAAATATAAACCTAGATGAAAATAAAAGGGCTTTATAAGTAAATTTACCCAATGAGAAAGTGATTTTTCATCTTCTACACTTCTTCTTCGTCCACCATTTTAAACTCCCTCTCTGATGCCTCATTTTGCTTCTCTTGTTGAACATCAACAACATCCCCTTCGCTCATGATTCTTTGAGAAGGCCACAAATAACCCTCTCTGACAAACTCCTTTAACTTATCAATCAGATTCATTGCATGTATCACTGTGTTTGCTTAATTATCATGGAGAGATGACTCCATTATCATTCAAGGTTAGTTAATGGTTAAAAGCACACATTTAATACAGGTGAAAATTTTATCTTTATTTATTATTGTTTGTTGATACTGTTGTGATAATGTTATGGGTATGGCTGAATGGGTATTTTCAGAAAAATGTTGTGATAAACATATTTGGCCTATAAATAATCTGGATGCTAATGATGAAATGGGTATTTCGATTTTTTATTTTAATGAATAATTCATTTTACATTTTTTTAGTATAGGGATTTGTGTTAAAGAAAAAAAATCTTTTTTAAATTGTTATTTATTTTGAATCATATGGCTGAATTAATAAAGTGTTAATTTTTCTTTTTTAAGTATCATAATGTGAATATTTACATGGAGTCATGGACAGATGGATCAAATACATGTCAAGGTTCACTTTGGTGGTAAACTAATTGACCTAGGTGAATATGAAACAGAGTGTTTAAGCGAGGTGGCCCTGATTAATGATGTTATGGAGAAAGCAGTTAATAGACTAAGGCTGGATGATGAAAAGTTCATGATAATGGCTCAAATTCCTTCTTCAGATGCTAATTAGTTATTAGAGACTGACATGGAGTTGTTGAGTTTTGTGAACCTAATGCTGTCTAGAAAAAATTACTTTATTGCTCTTAGAAATGAAGTCATTGCCACCAGAAGCAATGCAATCAGATATTCTTGAAAATCATCAAACATCTTTTATTCTTGAAAAATCTCCTACTCTTAAAAGTATGTTTGAGCCTTATGAGGGAGGCAATAAACCTACAATTGTAGATGGAATTCATCATGAACAAGTTATAAATTGGACTAACGAACCATTAGACAATGATGATAATAGACCATTAGACAACGATGATGCCAACAGTGTGGATTGTATAAATTGGACTGATAATGAAATAGGGGAAATTGAGAAAATTGACAATGAAGATGTAGAAAACATAATAGATTTTAGTGATAATTTTGATTCTGATGATGAGGCACTTCTATCTGATTATGAAAGTGTTAATGAGGATACTTCACTTGATGATTTTTATTTGAATTTAGATGAAGATAGTATTCAAAGGACGGTAAGAGAATTAAGAGCACAAAGGTTCAAACAAATGGTTGATGAAGAAATTATATTAAAGGTTGGTTAGGTGTTTCCTACTATAGATGAATTCAGGGGTATCCTCAAGGACTTTGCAATCCAACAGGGTTGTGTTCTACATAGGGAGAAGAATGAAAGGGCCAGAGTCACTGCTTTATGTGCAAATAAAAGATGCAAGTGGAGAATTCATGCTTCATTAATGGTAGATAAAATTAGTTTCATGATTAAAACAATCAAAGGTGGAGTGCACACATGCGTACCACTTATTAAGAATCCTGAGACAACTAGTAAGTGGGTGGCTAAGAAATTATTTGATAAAATCAAGTCAGATCCTGGGATTTCCTCATCTTTTATAGCTTCTGAGTTATTAAGTAGATTTGGTACTACAACAAATAGAAGAAGGCTATACAGGGCCAAGAAAAGGGTATTGAAAATGTGTGAAGGTGATTATATTAACTCATATGCTCTACTAAATGATTATGCTAATGTTTTGCTTATGACTAATAGTGGTGCAACAGTAAAGATCAATCAAGAATTGGTTGAAACGAGAATAAATTCAAGAGAATTTTCATTAGTTTCAAAGCTCAACAAAAAGGGTTTATGAGGGGGTGTAGAAGATTCATTGGTTTGGATGGTTGCTACTTGAAGACATCTTTTGGAGGCATTTTGATTTCTGCTGTTGCTTTAGATGCAAATAATGGTGTTTTTCCTTTGGCTGTGTGTATATGTGAGGTTGAATCGAGAGAGAGTTGGACATGGTTTCTAGAACTGTTTAAAGAACATATGGATATCCATGATAATATGGCCGTCACATTTATGTCTGATAGACAGAAAGGCTTAATTTATGCCCTTCAAGATGTGCTCCCAGGTTCTGAAACTAGATTTTGTGCAAGACATGTGTATGCCAACTTTAGAAAACAATATTCAGTTGAGATTTTAAGGGAGCACTTCTGGAAAGTAGCAAGAGCCACCAACAAGACTGACTTTAATAATGCAATGGCAACAATAAACAAAATTGATGAAAATGCTTACAAGTGGCTGGTTGATAGTGATCCAAGCACAAGGGCCTACCATCATTTCGACTCATTCTACAAGATTGACCATGTGACAAACAACATGTCAAAGTTATGGAATGGTTATTTAAATGAGTATAGAAGGAAATCGGTTCTGGAGCTTATTGAGTTTATTCGAATGAAGCTTATGAAAAGGATGATAAGGAGGAAGGAGAAGTGTGAGGATTAGGAGTTAAATATACCTCCAAGAGTACAAAAAAAATGCTAAGATGGATAATGCTGCAAAACGTGTGTTTATTATAAAAGCAAGCAAATATCAATTTGAGGTTGTAGAGATTATGCTTGACATAGAAAGACACTATATTGTGGACCTGAACAAATGGTATTATGAGTGTAGTGGGTGGCCAATGAGTGGGCTTCCGTGCAAGCATGCCAAGGCTGGAATTTTACGTAGTCATGGTGAGCCATCTGATTATATTGACAAGAGCTTAACAAGGGAGGTATATCTACTTACTTACTCAGCAACAATTAATCCCCTTCCAGACACGACTAATTGGCTTAAAGTTGATATGCCAGTTTTGAAGCCTTCTGTGAAACAAGTTCAACCCGGCAGGCCTAAGCTAAATAAAAGAAAAGAAGTGAATGAAGCCAAAAGAAAACCATTCCACAAGAGAAGATTCACTGTGAAATGCAGCAAATGTCATGAAATGGAACACAATAAGAAAAAATGCCCAACTTATAAGGTATAAATATTAAATATTAATAAACTTTTAAAATTTTATTGAATTGATGTAGCTTTTGACATTGTAATAAGAGAAAGCTGTTGGGTCAAGTTCTACAAATTCCCAAGCACCAGTAAAATTGGAAGCTTTACTGGCAATAGGACCAGGTAGTGGACTAACCTTAAAAAGCTCTTATGTTTGATGTCCATGAGAAATAATAATACTCATTTTCAGGAACATATGAAGCTCACCAATCAACTGGACAAAGACAATTAGCAGCATACATCATAGTGAGGCAGAGTAAATTAAGGTTTATGGAGGCTCCACAAGCACAATTTAAGCAAGTAATTGCACAAGCACAACTACAACAAGTAGCTTCACCACAAGTACTTGCACAAGCACAACCTGAACAAGCACCAGGTATTATCTAATCTCTATGTTAATTCCTTATTTTTATGTCCATGAATAATAATTAAATTAATATTTTTTAGGAACATATGGACCTCAAAGTATAATTGGACAACAACAACCACCTGCATATGTTATAGTGAGGCAAAGGAGGGCTAGATAAGGGCATAATCAAGGAATTGGTAACGACAACAATAATGGGGTTATTACTACTGAGACTGCTCCAAAAAAAAAAAATCAGGAAAGAGCACAAACATAGGTTGAATGCAACTCTGCCATCAGCATCTAAGCCTGATGGCTTTGGTGGTTGTAGGTAGTATATGGTAAAATATGGTATCTACTTAGTTTTGTTAACCATTGCAGTAGGGGGTAAAGGTGGATTCATTTGTTGGGTTTGTGGCAACAGAATTCATGCCTATTCAAATATGATGTTTACTTTTTAGCAATGATGGAATCTTCTTATACTATGATTACATTTAGCTTATATTCCATTGATGTATCAAACAATTACTCCTTAATTTTGATTATAACGAAGATATATAATTTTTTTTTTGGGCAATGTGGTAAGATTTTGTTGGAATCTTTTTGTATTAAATTATTGAGTATTCATATTTTTGCAAGAGTATAATTATGGAGATAATGATTTTTTTTTTTTTATGGATGGAGATAGAGATGTTTGAAAGGATAGAATATTGAGCAAAATTAAGCTTCTTGCAATTGTGTTTTACGGGTACATATAGATTAGTTCATGAAATTGAAAGATAGTGGTTATTTTTCATGTTAATATTATTTTTTCAATCCACATATTAATGGCAATTAAGTCTTTTTGACTCTGAAAAGGGGCATTTTTAAAATTGCACTCTATTATATATTAATTAAAGAAGATGTGGGTAATTGTGCAATTTTATCCACTGGAGCTAAGAAAATTGGCGCCATTCTCTTATCATTTGTACACGAGGGACAAATAGGTAAAAGCACTCAAAAATTGATCAACTTCTGTTACTATTATAACGGCAAGGGATAATTGGTCATTATAAAAATAATAGGGGGGTAAATGATATATAATAATTTAAATAAGGGGAAAATTGACAATCTCCCTAAAATAATTATAGCATAGATTAATTATTTCTTTAGCATAGATTAAGTATTTCTTTTTTAAAAAAAGAAAAAAAAAAAAAGAAAAAGTAAAAATAGAGAGAAAAGATGACGGTACATTCTTCTTACTCTGAAATCTGTTTTTTTTTCTTTAATAACTATTTAGGAAAAACTCAGACTTACTTAGGAAACACCAACGTATATGTTAAAAATTTTCCATTCTTTTTAGTTGCAGGGAATTACTAATTAGGAAACACAATTAAGGATTTGATTTGAAAGAATTAGGCAGCAGAACCGCAAGAGATTCTAGTACCATATTTGGACAAGCTCAATAATTATCCTTAGAATTAATCCACAATAAGTTGAAATTATAAATAGCTAGCAGAGACAGATTGGTACTCAGCACATATTATGCCATTCAAATAGATAAAAAATCCAATCACTTTTGAATTTTCTCTGGAGCCAATTGACAAGATGTTTTCTGGTAAGTTCTGCAAACTGTAATTTATTCGTTATAATCCTCTTGATAAGAATTTCAGTTTTGAGTTGAGTATTCTTGGAGAAGTTTAATATTGTTTTAATTCCTTGAATGGATATATATTTTCTGTACTTGAAATATATATGTGTGTGCGCGCTCGCGCTTATAATTAGAAATATGCTTGTTGGTGCTTTTATAAAACATAATTTCGAAGTTATAAAAATACTTAAATTATTTTAAATGCTCTACATATTGTTATTAGAACGCACCGAATCTTTAGCAAGTTAGGTCAGTGTAGCTAGCCCATAACCTTTACAATTTTTTGTTACATCTAAATCAATTAACTTAATTTTTTGTTCTATCTTAGTTTTTATGATTTTATGAATACCAAGCTTATGACAATGTAATTTATTTTTTTTAAAAATTAAAAACATTATGAGTATTGAATCTGACATATTTTTAGTTTTGTTTTTGTTATAAAAAAGAGTAATGTTAGAGATTCCAACTATATACTGCCTTTGTCATTTAGTAATATATTAATCATAGAAGGCTGAAATTATAATTCATGAAAAAAATAATACATATTCATAAAAAATTATAATAATTGGGATCCCTACCCATTATTATTTTGAGAATGGGCTGAACGGCCTTTGAATCTAATCCCTTGGACCTTGATGTTGATTATTACTACTTATAATCTAAACTTATCGTTGGAGGTAGAAATTTATATATATGAATGTTTAGTAAACGATATCTAAGATATCAGTAGGCAGAATTTTAGTACTAAAGTTAGAGATTGTTATAAAAATTATGTATTCTGTAAATAATAATAATAATAATAATAATAATAATAATTCTTGATTATTTGATAGTTGAAAATGTTATTCTTTAGCGTGGATGTATGCATTTTTTAAATACGTACGGACATATATTAATTTTTTATTTTAGTAACTTTTGATAATAAAAGTTGGTTGTTGTCGGTAGTTTGAAAACAAGCAAGAATTTGTATATGATTAAAATATTTTGTATTGGTAGTGATAGAGCGATGTATGTGGCAGCTGTGAACACAGATTTAACAGTATCAATCTTTGAGAACCAGTTGCTGGGGATTGACAGGTTAAGTAATTTGCCCGACCATTTAATTCATCACATCCTATCTTTTCTGGATACCAAATCTGCAGTTCAAAAAAGCCTCTTATCAAAACATTGGAGGCATCATTGGACACATACAGAGGCTCTAAGTTTTGATCATAGTAGCTTCAGGAGAAGAAGAAACGCTTTCGCAAGGTTTATCCGCCACGTGTTGCGTCGTCACCAGCCTTACAAGCTCTCAAAACTGAGGTTTGTCACAGGAGGTAGGAGGAATCAATCTCTCATTAGCAGGATTCTGAACTACGCAAAATCTCATGGTGTCGAAGAACTTGAAACAGATCTCATCCATTTTCCCCCGGGCTTTCTCAAATGTGAAACCCTGAAGACTCTGAATCTTGGCCCTCATCGCACCATAAGAGCTCTGCCACCAAATTCATTTGGTTTCAAATCATTGACAACTTTGCAACTCACTGGTGTTTTCATATGGCTTTTTGAAAATGATTTATTCTCAAGCTTCTTGAACCTGGAGAACTTAAAACTCATCGATTGTGTTCTACTAGACGCCGTGAAGCTTGATATATCTACTCCGCGGCTGGTGAACCTGAGGATATCAAATTTGAAATATGATGGTGCCATTACGGTGCTCGTGGTATCTGCACCAAGACTGAAATATTTTCACTTTGACATGTTTATTCCTTCACTACCACTGTATGTGGACGATTGTATAGCACTCGACAAGATTGATATCTGCTTGCGCAATCCCTATTTTTTTGTAGACTATACAGATGCTTACATCCAGAATCTGATGCGTGTAGCTCAATGCTTCTCCCATGCAAAAGCAAAATCATGCATGCTATCTTTGATTTTTCCTCAACAGGTAATTAAGGACCAATATATATATACACTTTTAAATTAGTATACGGATTTAACCCTATGCATGCTAACCCTGCATAAAGGTTAAATTTGAATTTTTAAAGGGTGTTAATTAATTAAGATAGATCTGCTCTTTCATTAAATATATATTCCTTTGTCATTTTAATTCACCTTTATTTAATTAATCCGTTTAAAACGTTCAATTAATTGTTGTTTGCAGAGAATCACACTGCACCGTTCCTCTCCTTGTTTGCCAATAAAAGTTGAGGTGTTCGAGCAGGTGCGTACTTTTTTCTTTTTTCTTTTTTAATTTGAAAGTGCTCACTCTTCTTCTGATTTGGAATGTTGATAACAGTGTTGTGAAATTAATTTTTTACAGGATAAAAAACTGTGGGACATTGATTATCCATCTCCTATGTATCTCAAGCTTAAAGGTCTCAGTGGTCCTCTATAAGAAAAAGCAAATTTAAACTTAATTGGATATATATGGTCTCATGTTTGTGTGTGTATAGCAACACATCGATCGATTATATACTTAATTATTTAATTGATTATGTAATTTCTCGTGGTTTCTTTGTGCATTTTAAGTTAATTTAATGAATAAACTCAAATATATTGTATCAATACCCAATTAAATGTTCCCTCTTTCAAAAAATAAAAAAACCAATTAAATGTTCACTAAAATATATGCGTGTGTGTATCATCGTTATTGTTGAATCGATCGGCTTTGGAATCTCTATATGTTATTCATTTTGGTCGCCCTTTCAATTGCTTCAGTGCTTAAGGAACTGTTTTTCTAGTGATGAATACTAGAATTTGCTTTGAAATATTAAATGTGCATCCTTTCTGAAACATTTTTATAGAGCATTGCATTGCATCACGCATTTATGGCGTTAATTAATTAATTGAAACCTAGGAATTTACGCTGCCTACGTCAAGACTGCCCGAGAAGTTCAAGAAAAATTTTAGTGTGGGGTTCTTGTCCAAGTAGTTTTATAACTAATAAGAGAACGAATTTTTCTAGGAATTAAAATTTTTACTTAAAATATTTAATTCTGTACTTAGCTTTTGGGTACCTGAAAAACCAAACTTTTAGTAACTTCGGCTTTAGCTTGTTCCTCTTTCGGCTTAATGTATGGATTTGGGGCATTGTTTGCTCCGGATCATGTGAAACTGGTTTAGTTATATACAACTTTTTGAAAGCAATGATTCCAATTTTGTTGCTTTGTTTGCTCTTTTCCTTGGACAAGTTGATTTTAACTATTAGGGCATGCATATATTCAACTTTAGTTTTAACCAAATTGCTGATGACGGATTGTGATGATCACGGTAATAATATAAATATCATTATTAAAGTAAAACTAATATGTATTGTTTTCTCATAAAGTCAGCAAAGTTATTCCATTTCTTTATATATTTATATTTGGAGAAAGCAATTAATTAGGACTTTAAAGATTGACTGTTATGAATTATTATTATTAATAGCATATTACTATTATTTTGTTTTTTTATTGAATATGCAGGATAAAATTTCTCAAATCAACCAAAATAAAATTAAACTAAATCAAACTAAAACAGAGAATCAAATTGAACAAAAATGAATGAATTAATTTATTTTTAGTGTTTGGTCCGTATTTGGTTCACAAAATTTTAGTTTGGTTCGATTCACCCATCTCTAAGTGACCTTAATTATATAATTGCATTCAATGCAATGCATAATGATAATCTATATGTTGTTAATGTAAGATTCCCAAAATCACACAAATTTGAACATGTAGTGGATATGCATGAGCCACTCGTCATTATATATTATTGGTCAAGGAATTAAATATCAAGGCAGTTCTTCACTCAATAAATATATATTACCAAAAGCAAAAGAAATTTTTCATTTTACTTGGCAGAATTAATTTACAGATGCATACATTTCTCAAGATAATTTTCACCTTGAGAGGGGCACTGACACTGTTGGACACATGGAATTAACAAAGAAAAAAAAATTAATTCGTTAATGATCAGCTGTAATGTGTACGCCTTGGATAAATTAATGTGCATGGTCATCTTAATTCCTTTTTGAAGAACAAGCAGAATTTGAACAAACTGTGCTCACAGTACCCTTTAAATTATGCGGTGGACAGCTGCACTCACGGCGGCATGGCCTCAGCTTAATCTCTAAATCATTCAAACCATAAGCTTCCTTCGAAGACGCAGCCCACAAGCAGCCATTTTAATTTAATTTTTAACTAGTTTACACTACATATCCTCTCTTTTGAGCTTAATTAATACTAGCTAATTTCTTTTGTTACATACATACACTTGAGAATTAATTAAACATTTTGCATGCTTTCTCAAATATTCATATATGTAGAACAAGCCAAGGGGTGTAAGTGTATGCATGGAGTTAATAATTTACTAATTTAGGCACATGCCCGTGAAATCCAAGAAATATTTTAGTGTACGTAGCTAGGGTTCTTGTACGTCCAAGTTAGTTATATAACTAAGAGAGAAAACGAATTTTTCTAGAAATCTTAATTTTGTCCATATTAATGACATATGTGGTTTAATTAATGGATCCGGCTATGTTGGATTACATTCACGGTGGAGCACTCCTTTATAACCACACGATTAAAGTTATAACGTATTTTTTATTATTTACTACTTTGCGTGTGTGGCTATGATTCGTTGTTTTCGGTGGAGCAAATCCACCGTAGCCCATGCCTTAATTAATTTGTCTAATTGGCTTTGGCTTTGGGTTTGGCATGGTTACGTTTTAATCAAGAAAGCTGCTATAGTTCGTTATAATAATGGATCCTTTTCATTTTACTTGTAACGGTTTTATTATAATTATACCCACTGTTATATGTTCGCGATGCAGCTGACGAAATCTTCAATATAATGGAGATTGCATTTGCATAGAACTACAAGGGAATTAGTTTAATTTTTAGTGTGAATGATCATATATATATATATATATACACATATGTTAATTACTTGGGCAAATTTTGGCTCAGTTTCTCAACTTCTTTGCTTTTGGTAATTAAATTATCATTGCAGTGAAAAAACTTAAGAACTTTTCTTTAGCTAGCTCCATAGTAATAATTAATGAGTGACAATTAATAAATAAACACAAATGGTTATCTTCTACTAATCGTGTTATTATTCGGCTAAATAGGTCAAGAACTTTAACCGTAACCGAACAAGGAAAAAAATCGTGTCAACTCAGACCCGTCCCATTTAATAATCTTATTAAATTTGACGACTCATACTCATTTATTCGTGTGGTGTTCGTGTTGAGTAATTGGCTCTTGTCAAATTTTACCAGCTCTATCTTCTACTAATAGTTAACATGTAACATTCTTGACTACCATAACTTTTTTTAATTTTTATTTGAGTTTTGTAACCACCGAATCCGAATTGCACTTTCTTTTTCTTTTAGCTAGCATCGTGCGAGTCATTAACGCAAAATAACCCGGGCCGACCCGACCTGTCCAAGGTCCTCTGCATAAGCTCTTGGATATGGGCCTAAATCTTGCAGGTGGGTTGGGCCTAAGTCAAGCTTGCTGATTATTATTATCTTTTTAAATTTAAAAATTAGATTAACATAATAAAATCTTAAAAAAAATTAATAATAATAATAATAATAAATAATCTTAGTGTTTGCCAATATTTATTAGAATGTGATGTTAATTGTGTTGTTTTGCTATGTTATGTTAATGAGGCATACCGATTGGAAGGAAGTTGGAAGGCTAAACTTGGCAACATGTGTTTGGCGTAAGGAATCACAAATATAATTAAGCTCCCTTGTTTGTAAATAATGGCATCCGAATTTGAGACGTTAATTCTCATCTCTAGTAATTAATAATGATCCGTTGGCTTCCTTTTCCTTTATATTCCAATGTTTATATAATACTTACCGCAACAGTAATATTACAACAAAATATATAGATCTTGTAAGTTGGAACATGTGACACCTTTTTTTTTTTTTTTTTATTTTATTTCGTACGGGATAAGATACTACTATTTAATAATTGCATATTAAAACCTCTGTAATTAGGAATGAAAACTTTGCTGACGAGAGAGATTAGTCCTCTCAGATCAGACTCTCCAAGTCCGAATCCACGTGTTGACTATTAATTAATTAATTAATTAATTAGACTTATTATTTAATTAACTCGTGGGTCTGCCGGGTCATGTGCTTGTTTTGTCCGTTACGTATGGAAGCTAATAACGTTGTTACTCCTTCCCCACGTTGGCATGCGGCCACCTCATATATATATTAATGTGTGCGTGTGTGTGGCGGCGAGGGAGGGAGCTGGGGGTTAAAAATGGCTAATTAATTATTAAGTGTAACAAATATTTAAATGAAGAAATTAAGATTATATATGACCGGCTAGTTGTGATATTCCTTCCCCATGTTGGCATGTGGCCACCTCATATATATATATATATATATGTTAATTAATTATTAACATATATTTAATAATGGTTAATTAAATATATGAGGTGAGGGGCTGAGGGTTAAAAATGGTTAATTAATTATTAAGTGTTACAAATATTTAAATGAAGAAATTAAAATTATATATGACCAGGTAGTTGTGATAGATATATATATATATATATATTAGGTACAGGCACTCTCATTTTTAAATGTACTATAAAATTATGTGGTTTAATAGCACGTCCACACTGACTCTATTAAATCACGTTGTTTAAAAACAAAGGCACCCGCATGAGAATATATATATAGATATTAGAAATCTTCCAATTTAGAATACTGAACTTTGTTAAAGTCCAAAAATATGGTGCAATAATGTAATGTTATTATGCTATTACATCATATTTTCATACTCAGGTGTAGACGAAGTTAAAAGTAAAACAAATACGAACTTCAATATATTAAAAGATAAAAAAAACAATGCATTAAAATTCGTATATTTCTAGTATTTTAGCTCTGACCTCAGACATACACTATATATATAGGGCGCCCTCATTTTTTACTCAGACATATTGTTAAGCCGTGCAGCTTAATAGAATTAATTTTTAATTCTATTAAATCACACGGTTTTATAGTGTATTAAAAATTAACTCTATTAAGCTGCATGGCTTAACAGCGTGTCTGCATTATAAAAAAAAATGAGGGCGCCGACACTTATATATATATATATAGAGTCCAGGATCTTAGACTTTATTAAAGTTCGGGAAAGCTTTTAACTCGTATAGTTTAATAGTACAATGCCATTATGCAGTTTAATAACTTTCATGGTCATTACATTATTAAACCGTACAGTTTAATAACTTTTCCGAATTTTAACAAAGTTCAGGATCCTGAAATATATATATATACCTAAAAGCATCCTGAAAATTAATTACTATTAGTATTGTACATATTTGTGATTCGTAATCTCCCTATATTGATTCTTAATAATTGTTTTCATATTCTCATCTCCCTGTAAAAATGTGAATTAAGTTTCATCCAAATGTTTCATGGAAGTCTCTCTTGATGAAGAAACTTGTCTACAAATATTATAGTTATGATTTTGATGGGTAATAATAATTAATTTAGGATGTCTATAATTACTCTTATATATAGATCTTTCAAAAAAATAAAAATAAAATTGGATTCATCTCTTGGATTTTTATTATGTGTATATTTAAACGATTGATTAAGAGGCACAGATGACTAAAATCAACAAATAAGGAAGTAGAGATCAAGTGTATCTACATCTATCTCTCGATCTTTTGTGAATTAAATAACTTAATTAATACATATCACATGTACCATACTAAGGAGGAATTAATTGCTTTTGCCCTATTAAAACTGATTCAAATTTCTTGAAACTTTCCTGGTGATATGAAGAAGAAGATGATGATCAGCTTAAAGGAGTTTAATGCATATGAACAGAATCATTGTGACACGTACATATATACTAGCCAGATTTGATATATATATATATATATAAGAGGCCATATACTTATTGGACTAATAAAATGAAAAAATGGCACCGACTGAACAGTACATTTTAATTCACAACCAGCAACAACAGTACTCACATTCACATAATAATACACATAATATATAACAAAACTTTCTGATGACATGACATGAACGACACCCAGATTAAATCTCTCAACATATATAAATGGGAACGGCCAATTATTAAAAACAAAACAAAAACACAAATATTTAATTAAACAAAGGGGCGGGGATGGAACTAAACCTTATTGAAAGAAATAATGTTATGATGATCATCATCCAGTTCATGACATGATCCAGTTATTGAATCTTGGGTGAAGAAGCTGCTGCCAAGACCAATAAGCTGCCTTCGCTATAAGACCTTCTCATAGGATAGGACAGAGTACTTTTGCACTTAGGCGGCAAGCCATGGACATGGTGATTGTTCTTGGACTTACTATGAAGAGCACAGCCACAATCCCGATGGTACGGCCGGCGTTCGATGCCCGTGTCACAGCCGGAGAGGCAACCTTCGTAGATGCACCGGAAGAAACCATCGGCAGCTCCTGCTGAGGCCATGATCCGATCCGATCACAGCTGGGCTGGTCACCACCACCACAAAACTTGTCTTTAATTTGTAGTTAGAGCTTGATGATCAGCTTGAGCTTAGCTAGCTTTTTTGGTCTTGTGATATAAATGTTTGTACGTTATATATATATATATATAAAGTATAATATGATATTCGAAAAAGAATGGTGGGCAAAAGTTAATTTAATTAGCTTTCCTTCCTTTAGCGCTGTAACTTGTAATAGCCGTGTGTTATGCGTAGTGATCATCAATACTCTATACTTTGACTTGATGTCAAGTTTTCTTTTCTTTATTTTATTTTATTTTATAACTAGAATTTTCATACTAATTAGCAAATATGTATTTGACTGTGTGTGTGTGTCGGAGAGGAAAAAGGAGCTAAAAGATTAGGTGAAAAATAGGTAGTGAAAGTTAACCAGCAAGACACTTCTTAGATTACCTCAAAAGCTAGCATTTCTTTTTTGACTATAATTTGGATGATTATATCAAAATGTTTCGTGTAATTCGAACACAAGAATAGATTTTTTCGCCACAAATCATAGTTTATATCGTTATTTAGTGTATATATATATTACTTATTCTAAGATACTATGACAAACTTAAGTGTTTAATGAATTATTTTAAGGGAAAGTGTGAAGGGATTATGCCCTCGGTTTGATCCTCTAATGGTTATTCAAACAATTGAGCTCCATGTACTCTGAGAAATTTTTTTTGTTTTTGGCTGTTCCTACAAAAGGTATACAGGGGATCTTCTTTAATTAATTTGTAGCGAACTTCTATGTAATTATGTCTTGGGTTTCCCTAATCAAAGGGTTGGTCGAATTAACATCTTGCAAAGTGCTTTAAAAAAATAAGAATATATTGCAAAATCAATGATAAAGTAAGAAATTGAATCGATCATGAAAGAATAACACCTTATCAAATTTTCACACAATTCTCAATCACTATGTACCAAATGGGAAGTATATTCTTGCATAGACTAATTTGATAGATTAATTTTATGACGTTGCTCTTCTTTTCCTGATAAAAATCTATAACTTTCATTACATTCTTAGATTCTTCGTTGCTGATAACTATACAAAAGATCTTGAGTTGGAGAGACAATTAATAGAGAAAAAAAAATTTTAAATCTGAAATATTTCATTGAAGAATAAAGTTGGGAGCGTTGCATTGTAAAAGATAACACTATGTATATAGTAGGCATTCTCTAAATTGGTACATCTAGCATGTTGGGCTGAAAAATGATGGTCACTAATTAACAAAAGATGTTTTTCCTCACGATGCGTTTATCAATTGATAAGTTAGAATCGAAATGAGTTGGAATTCAAATAAATTGAAATCATAATAAGGAATAAGAACCAAAATAAGATGTTCACTCGAATTGTACGTAGAAATAAAAATCAAATCAAAATGATCAGTATTGCCATTAATGTAGTTATTATGTTTTAGTTATTGTTATTCAAACAACTTAATGTTAATTATAAAAATTAACAACAACAACACAATATTAATAATAATAATAATCAATAACAACAATAATCCTATAATAACAATCATCGTCATTGTCATCATTGTTGTCGTCATCATCAGCGATCAGTGGCATCAGCAAATAATTCGACAGCAACAACAGGTGGTGGTGGTGGTGGTTCGTTTGTGACTGGATCGACTACTGCTGCTGCTAGTTCAACGTTTTTGGCGAGCTCGACGAGCGAAGACCAGCGATTAGCTAAAATAGAATATGCATGAGCTAGCTTATCATTAATTATCATCATCGTGGAGTAACGGCGAGCGAGAACTTGAAATAGAAGTAACTTAAAATCAAACCAAGTCATGCAGACGCTTCAATCCTAGAAATTTAGTCATAAGACAATTCATGCCTACTTCACCTAAATTTTGATTGCTTATATGTATTCTTTTAATTTAATTAATGTC
The DNA here is from genome assembly GCA_030449835.1 of Clausena lansium. Taxonomy (NCBI): domain Eukaryota; kingdom Viridiplantae; phylum Streptophyta; class Magnoliopsida; order Sapindales; family Rutaceae; genus Clausena; species Clausena lansium. The sequence continues at coordinate 8,710,235 of JASUUF010000257.1, forward strand.
AATTAATTCTCTCCTTAGTTTCTGTAATTTCCATGCTGGCAGTGGCAGGTTCATAAACGCAACAATTAGAAAATATATACACATAGACTGGCAGATACATTCATATCTAATTTCACTAACACCTTTCTCAATTGATTTATTTATTTGTTCATTTTTTATTATTATTATTATTTATCCCCTCAAAAGATAACGATATGGGACTAGTAGTAGTTATCGTTATCACCAAAATAATTAGAGTCTTAACCATCTATTAGAGGAAATCTTGGAAGGATGACGCGTGTTTTCCCCAAAATTTGGTACTCATCTGATTGGGCTTTGTGGTATTTGGCCAATTTCATTGTCTCCTGGGATTGCTTTCTTAGCTTTTTAATCTACATTTGCTATGAAATGAAATCAATATGTCTAGTTGATTAGTAATTAGCTGTTAAAGTAAAACTTTTTGGCTAGTTTAGGAATTGGGGCTGAGGATTTGCGGCTTTTAATCTCCAGAGCTGCCGTGGGTCAGTGTTAAATATAAGCTGCCAATGTTTACCGAATCTAAATCCCACATGGACTAAAAGAACAAAATTAAGTGGCCTCATGGCTGTGCCCACCGGCTTTCAAGGCTGATTTCTACCCATGGCTTTTAACATTAAGCACAAGTATAATTATCGTAGTGACAAACGTTATAATATCGTTTTGTTTTCGTGCTTTATCTAATTGGAAGTTGATATTGTGAGGGATGATCCTACGAACAATGTACCAGATTCAATATTTACGAAACTTGGAATGCAACTTCAAAGGAGGAATCAACACCCAATTGGGATTCTGAAGAATGCTATTTATGAATATTTTGATTCTAATTATCCCAACAAGTTTAATAAGTGTCCCATTGTTTCTGTAGAACATGCATGTGTTTAAATTTCAGACAAGTAATTGTTACTTATGAGGTGTTTAAATGTGTTTCCTCTTCTATCTAGTTTTTCTCACATCAATATAATATGATTACCTTTTTATATGAAATTTCATAATATTGACACAATGCCATCATTGTGAATGCATGTAAAGTAAGCTTTGTTGATGCATTTTGCGATGGTAAATTTACTCCTTGCAGAACTTTGATGATGTTTTGGTTCCTGCTGATCATGTAAGCAGGAGCTATAATGATACATACTATATCGACTCACAAACTGTTTTGAGGTGCCATACAAGTGCTCATCAAGCTGAGCTGTTGAGGGAGCATGCTCATTTCCTTGTAACCAGAGACGTTTACCGTAGAGATTCAATTGATTCAACTCATTACCCTGTATTCCATCAGGTTTCTAATCTTCCATATCACAGCCATCAATTTCAGTCCATGTACAATTTATTTTTCCCCCAATAAATGTGTTGTCATTGTACAGAAGGAGGGAGTTTCTGTTTTTTTTTTCTGATGAGTGGGAGGCAGCTGGCCTGGATGCCACAAAATATGCTGCTAAAGATCTAAAGAAATGCTTGGAGGGTCTGGCAAGTCACTTATTTGGTAAAACAACGTTAGTATTTTCTATGGATGCATCCCACAAACTCAAGTTATCAGCTGAATGAATTTAGAATTTCTATGAAAGAAGAAATCAGAGTCAGTATCATCTTTCAGCAGTTCAGATCAACAATTAGCAGAAAGAGTATGAAAATATGCAGTTCTCGAAATGCCTATGGAAAATTTGAACGAACGTTGTAAAAGAACATCGTAGACCACTCTTGAAAATTATGTGGAATATGTCGCATGCCTTGACTGGTTTTTTTATTATTCTTTTTTAGTTCACCAACTTTTGGCCTGTTGAGCTCAATCTGTTTAACATTTCAGGTGCTGTTGAAATGCGATGGATTGATACGTATTTCCCATTTACCAATCCATCATATGAACTTGAGATATATTTTAAGGTATTTTGTTGATTGTCTTTACATAATAACTCCTGGCTATAGATCTTTCCATCAAGAACAAATCATCTCCTCTTGGATGATCCTTCGAACAACATCAGGATATTGTAACCTAGTTGCAGGCAGTATTCACTCAATTAGACCGTGTTTGCATATATGTGGATCTTGGCTGGCATTAGTAGGATGTGTTTCAATAGAATAGATTTTAATGAGTACTTGGTTTCAATATTCATTGTGCCTGCTACAGGAAGCATCACAGAATAATTTTTACCGAATAAGTGAATCTTTCACTCAAAATAGTTTATGTGAGGTTGTCAGAGGAGTTGCTGGTGACCGCGTTGAGGAGGTAAATCTGTTTTGTCTAGATAACTTTTTCACCCCTTCTGCAGCCATAAACTCTTCAGAAGTTATTTTTTAATTTTACTTGTGATTGCCAGGTGCGTTTAATACACAATTTCACAAATAAGAAAGGAATGACAAGGTCATTGTTATAGGATTGCATATAGATCCATGGAACGTTCTCTCACGGATGAGGAAATTAATGACTTGCAGGTATTTTTTTTAACCCATTTTTCTCTTTTGTTTTTGCCTTTTTCTTTCTCAACTCAACTGACTTTCTTTGTCTATCCATACTCAATGAGTAATGATGATTAAGAACTCTGATTATGTTGATTACTTTGGACTCAGTGGAATGTTAGAGAACAGGTGCAGAGCAAGTTAAATGTGGTTCTAAGATGAAAGTTTTTGGTGGCATTGACTCTTAATTGGATATTAAATCAAATAATGATTCCAGATACCTGATGTATTGTTTGCGAGACACAAGAAATGAAGTGTATCCGTTTTTTGGTTTTTTTAAATATGTATATATTCAGCTTGTATCTGAATGTTGCTTTAGCGTTGCTTAGTTTTTCATTTTGTTCGAGGTTAATCACCCTGGCCTCTTACAACAATTTTGCATAACTATTAACAATGCAATTGGGTCATTTGCTTGACTGTGTTTGTTGGTGTATAGTCAGCTACTATTTTGTGAAATGTTGTAACACTGTGTAAAAGGTATAGGATTACTAAGTAGAACACAGTTTTGATTTGTGAAGGTAGTTAGCCATCTGTTATCATTGTTTGAACACTGAGAAAGGTGGGTTATGCTCGTCATTGATTGATGTAAGAAAGAAGACTGAAGCCTATTGGGATAAGAGTGAGTTGTGCTACGTAGCTAGAATGGCGCGAGAAGGGTGAGAGAAATGGTAGCTTGTGTTGTCAATCCCCTCCCCCCAACCTCACGTGCCATTCTAACTAAAAAATTTAAAAAATTAGTAAACCATTAATAAAGAAACACCAAAAATTGAGAATACAAACAAAACTCACTTGTCATTTTCTCTTCCCTCTGTCGATAGTACCGCTATTCATTCTTTGTTTCAATATCTTTATCATCATTATTATTACTACTACTGTTATTAGTATTATTATTAAGGATATGATCTAACAGTCTCCATTAATCTCAAGAAGAGAGTACGAGGAAGGAGCTAACATAACAGGTATTAACAACAACATTCGAGTTCGAGGAAAGAATAAAGATGCTATGCTATGAATATTTTATTACAACAATCCTTCTTCTTAATTAAACCTTTTTTAAAAAATAATTTTGTTTATTCATTCATTATGGGTGAAATGAAAGAATACACACGTGTCGAAATCAAATCGGATGAGAGTGAAGATGAAATGATACACATGCTGCACCCAAGTTTTTCTCCCTCAAATTCAATCCTGGACCTTAGTTTCAAGTCTTTTGTTTCCTCGAGCAGCAGGGTGGTGGTGGAGTGTGGAGTAGTACAGTTGTGGCTGTTGCTATAGCTAGGAATGGTAAATATCCAGTCTGATATGGATATATCTATCCATGAGTAAATTCATAATTATCCATAATGGATTTGTCCATATCCACATCCAACATTTGATATGAATTTTATTCACATGGATATGGATATCCATGGATGTCTATGGACATTAAATTTATATTTTTAAATTCAAGAATTGTGTAACACATAAATATAATAAAAACTAATTAATAATATATTACATTAGGAAATTCTTCTCATTTTTATTTATATTTTCTAAAATCATTAATTTTAAAAATTAATCAAAATTATTCTATTCAAAAACATAATTATAAAATAGAGACGCACATCTACTAATATTATTTTCGTCAAATTTGCCAAATTACGTTATTTTCTAGTTCGCATTCGAATTTTCTAAAGTCACTAGAAATAACTTTTGAGAATTTTTTGGTTCGCATTGGGATTGTGATATATAAAAAAGCCAAATAATTTTATTTTAGGAATAACTTTTGAGAAATTTTTTTTTTAACTAGGTTTGTAATGCGTCAATTTTCTAAAGTCACTAGTTTTTTTTATTTACGAACCTAGCTCAAAAAAAAAAAAAACTGACGCAGAACATTTTTGTTGTTACTTATATTTTCTTATTAAATATAAAAGATAATAATTAAATCTTTAAAGTTCAATGAAAATATAAATTAATAATTATTTAAATGTAAAAAAAATTAATAACAGATAACACATGAAATTCATAATACTTAGGAACGTTCATCTTGACAATTTCAATTTTCTCAATTCAATTTTTTTTTTCAAAATATGCATAAAATGATTTGAGACTAAAAATAAAACTAATGACCGATATATTTATAGAGTTTACATTCAATGTAATTTAAGCATTTAATATTTTATCATCCAAGAAATTATTTTTAAAAATATGTACATTAATTTCATGTCTATGTACTTACATTAATTTATGGGCTTCTATGTATATGCTCATAATATTTGTTAATATTTTCTATATACAAATGACAACTTTTGAAATTCATACATGAATCTTAATCAAAGAAATAGTACATATATGAAGATGACACAAGTAGTTAAAATATAAAAGCTCTTCTTAAATTAATAAGTATTCATGTTCCGATAAATTAATAAAATATTTATTTATTTATTTAAACTTCCCAGTTTTAATTTTATAAAATTAAATATTTTTAAACTTAAATATGAGCATATCGATATCCATTGGATAAAAAAAAATTATCCAAATCCATCCATATCCAATTGGATATTAATTTACAATATCCATATCTATATCCATATCCATGTAATTTTAGATGGATATTATCCAGTCTAATATGGATGGATATCCTAGATATCCAATATGAATGAATCCAATTGTCATCCCTAGCTATAGCATTAGCATTTACTGGTAAAATATTATATTATATTCTCGTTTATTTATTTTTGTTATTAAAAGTCCCATTGTTTATATTATAATTCTTGAATAAATTTATTCTTTAATTTAGACGCATGTGCCTATGGGCATGAAACCGTTGAGTTGAATGTTCAAGTAACTGAAGTTCCACAAGTATGAATTATTTATAGCATTAATGATTGAAATATTTCTGATTTTTTGTATAATGACATGAAACTATCAAATAAAAGTACAAAATAACAATATGTTACGATTTTTTTATATATTAATATTTCTTTTTAATTATTTACCTTATATTTTAAGTGCAGTAGTTTTTAATAAGTCAAATTTTAGTTGTTGGTTCCTTATTTTGTGGATTCATGGAGCATGATGTAGAACATGCTCAATGCTTGTTATTTTTAGGCTTATAACTTTGAACTGAAAACTCTATTTAAAGTTTGATGTTATTCTATAAAAAAAAAAAAAGTGTCTTGAGTATTATTATTTTACAAACTTAAAAGTTGTATTTAAGAGTTTATTAGTTTCTCGAATAACTAATACTTATTTAGAGGTCTAAATTTTTTTGAATTAACTACATTTGTCGTCTAATTTTTTGTTTCGTTTGATTTCTCCTTATAAATTTTAGTGTTTAGTAGGGACTATCAAAATCATAATTAATGATAAAATTGATAAATGCTTATAATAGTTGTGACGTGACGTAGATACAAGTGGTGAAGGGCAATACAATTTGCAGCTTTTCTTTTTTCTTCTTCCCTTTGTTCTTTGTTTCTCATAATTATTTTCTCTACTGGTTTTTACTTTTATTCTTTTTCTAGGTTTCCTTTTTATTTGCTTAGTATGTTTTAGGGTTCTTGTTTATTATGTTTTTGTATGTGTTTAGTTGTTTACATTTTTATTATAATTTGTTTTCCCGTATATGAAAAATTATTAATTGCAGTAGAGTAGTGATGAAAATGTATGTAAATTCCAGATTTTAACGTAATGACAAGTGACAACATGGATCAAATCTTGGACTTGACTGCTCTTGTATGAGTTTGGCCCAGGCCCAACACCGCCCAGGCCCGGCCTAGGCTACGCAGTGGGCAAAACGGAAAAGGTTGATTACTTGATTGACTGGTTCTTTCTTTCCTTCCTTCAGCCTTCCAACTTTTAGATACAATCAATCCACTTGTACCTCTGATGAGATCTCTCTCGTTGAGACTCGCTCTCTCTTTCTCTCTGTTGTTGAACTTGGAAATTATTTATTTATTTATTTATTTATAATCCGCTGAATTGAAAGAAAGGAATGGGAGGTGGTACTGGTAACAGAAGAAAGGCAACTAACAACAAAAACAAAAGCAAACGAAGATGGAAACGCGACCCCTCATCCTCATCGGGCTGTCGACTGAGGAATTCCTTGTTTGTTGAAGGTGGGCTTTTGTCTGATTGGCAGCAGCAGCAGCAGCTCAATTCTTTTTCTAAAGGTGAAGGTCCACTTCTAATTATTTTTCTCTTTATTTCCGTTCTTTCATTTATTATTATTATTATTATTATTTTTGTACTCTACCCATTTGCTTATTTGCCTAAATTCTGAATCTGAATGCCATAAAGTAAAAATCATAACTTTCCTCTTTCATTTTGTATTAAATTGAACATTGTTGCTTAAGTAAGCTAGCCTATTATTCAGCAGTTTATGTCATGTCTTTTTAACCAGACGGGAGCTTACGGTTTGTTTATAGATTTTTGTTTGTCATGAATTTCAGCAAGGAAATCCAATCTGAATTCCAATTCTGGCAACTTAAATCCTTCAAATTCTGCTTCTAAAAGCGGATCAAAGAAATCCAATGGAAATGCATTTGGTTACCAGTACCCTTCTGTCGATCTTAAGGTAATACCTCTTTGCATTCCAAAGTGGTCATGTTCATTTTGAAAGACTAAACTATTTTTTTTCTTTTTCCCGTTAAGTAACATGAAAGCTTTGATTGGGAATGATTTCCCTTTTGGATATTTCGGCTCAAAGCTTGTGTCTTTCACTTCAAAATGAGTAATTTTGCATTGCTTCTGATGTTTGATGTACTGGAATTTGAGTTGTCTATAACATGTCAAACTGGCTAATTTCCCTCTCTCTTTAAATACTTCGGAAGTTATTTTTTTGTTTCTTGTTTCTAGTTGACAGTTTGATGCCATTCATTTTCAGTTTTTCTTTTTGTTTAATCAATTTACACTGTATTCATTCTGTCAGAAAAGTGATTTGCAAAGTTTCTATCTGGATGCTGTTTTATAACATTTGGATATTGTTTTGTTTTCTCATACCATAGTTTGTGTCAGGATCTGTGCTTTGGGGGAAATGAGGGTGATATCCATTTGGATGAGTCACAGCCAATGAATTTGCTTGGTTCTAAGGATAGCAGAATTGTTGCTTATGTTGATCAAACACCGGATTCGAAGCCCCAGAATGTGATTTATACTTGTGATTATGATTCAAGTTTTGTGTTAGGAGATAGTTCACATAGAGGATTGGGATTCTGTGATGACTCTGAGGCAATTACTAGTGGTATTGATTCTTCTTCAAAACATAGGGAACAGCAAGATGCCTCAGGTTCTGATTCACCATCTTTTAAGGAAGAAGTGGATACTGATGGGGACAATAACCAGGAAGAAGTTTTTGAAGAATTACCGGACAAGACTTTGTCTAAAAAGAAAAATTCAGGGTTCCTCTCAATTGGCGGCATGAAATTATACACACAAGATATGTCTGATGAGGAAAGTGATGATCAAAATGACAGGGAGTCACTGTATGATGAAACTTCGGAGTCGTACTCTGAAGGTGATGGCTCAGAGGATTTGTCTGATAGTGACTCTGGCATTGATGAAGAAGTTGCAGAAGACTACTTAGAAGGAATTGGTGGGAGCGACAATGTATTAGATGCCAAGTGGTTGGTGGAACAGGATTTGGATGGGTCGGATGATGACAGTTCTTCTAGCAGTGGCTTTGATGGGACTGTAGAGAAGTTGAGTGGAATTGCAATCCAGGACGCATCTAGGGAATATGGTATGAAGAAACCTCTGCCTCCGTCAAGGAAAAAATACCCCACTGAATATTCTTGTTCATTTGCTTTAGATGACCTTATGCTTGTAAAAGATCCAAGAACTTTTTCTGCCAAAAAGAAGTATGTTGCTCAGCTTCCTCAGTCCTGGCCTCGAGAGGCTCAGAAGAGTAAAAAGTCCAGAAATTTGCCAGGTAAAGTTCATTTACCAATCTTTATCTAAAATGTTTTTATTCTTTTTCAGGAATCAAATATTGCTCTGTTGAAGCTGGTTTGTGAATTGTCCTCATGTATGGATGACTTATTAGGTCGAGTTATATGGTCAATTCTGTAGATTTGAGTAATAAAGATCGTCTATATTGCAGTATGTGTCAAAGTTAGCATATTCAGATAAGTAAATGCTGAATCTGTTAGTATGCTGGAACTAAAATAAGTGAAATTATGTTTTCTTCTTGTTCCATTTCTAGAATTAAATTCAGAACTTATAGCCCTTTTCTAGAGGCTAACAAATTTAAGTTCCAGCATATGTATCACGAGATATAGCGATTTATTTATGTTATTATAGTCTTTCTGGTGAATCAGCTTACCTGCCTTTGACTTTTATCATATATTCTTCTAATTGACTTGCCATTTAGGTACAAAAAAGAAACACCGAAAAGAAAAGATTGCTGTGAAACGACGTGAGAGAATGCTACGTTGCGGTGTTGATCTTGAGGATATAAATTCGGTAAATTTTCTCTGCATGCATTCTTATGTTCATTACTAGTTAAGATGGCAACATACCGCTTTACGGCTGGTTATAAGCTCATTTGTTCAATATAAAATGCCATCTACTTAAGTGTAAGAGACTTATTGAATGAGAAATTAGTGTCTGCTTGTTGAATAAATTGGTTTATAAAAATAACTTATAGCTTCATTGTTTTCGAAATAGACACTTGAGCAGATTGTTTTGGAGGAAGTAGATATGTTCTCTTTTCGACCAATGCATCACCGAGATTGTTCCCAGGTATGGAATTTTTTCATTTATACACTAAACTAAGTGCCTCATTTTTCAAGTGATTAAAGAAAAGGAGCAGCCATTAGTCGTCAAAGAACACCACAAACGTATGAATGCAAGGATAATTCCATTTCCTACACTGGTCATAACTGTCTGACGACTTCATGATTCAGAAAAATACATCTTCATGTGCATACATTCAAGAAATCTCTTAAATTATCACAAGAGGCTTTGATTTAAATCTTACCAAGCTAATGATATTTTATGTTGCTATGGAGTATGCTTGATATACTTTCGGTCTTTTTAGGTTCGAAGATTAGCTGCAATATATCGTCTTCAGAGTGAGTCCCAAGGTTCTGGCAAGAAAAGGTATTATATCTTCAAAATCATACAGATGCCAGATGCATATCTGTACATTTGCACGATAGTGGGTGGGGGGTTGTTTGAAAATGTGTTTCTGTAGAACATATTTAGTGCCAACAATAGATGGTGTTGATGTTTACACTTCTCACTTTATGTTTTACAGATTTGTTACTGTGACACGAACGCGGCATACATGCATGCCATCATCAGCTGACAAGCTTCGCCTAGAAAAGGTTTTAATTTCCATTCAACAACTTTGATATTATTGTTTCTGTATTGCTTTCTTACCCTAGAGTTTCTCGGTATACTTGGATAGTCTCTTGATGCTGCCATGATAAATCTAAAACACTTATTGTCTTAATGAATTTCAGCTGATCGGAGCTGGCGATGAGGATATTGATTTTGCTGTTACTGAAGGCCCATATACAAAATCAGCAGGTGCAAACAGAAAGAGGAGCAAGTCATCAAACAGTATCACCGTCCATGGTAATAGTGGTGAAGCAAGTAAGAAGAAAGGGAGTGGGAAAAAAGTTGCCTATGCTAATCAGCCTATGTCATTTGTGTCGAGCGGCATATTGCAATCTGAGACTGTTGAGATCAGGACTGTTGATGCTGTAGAGATAAATGGGACTCTTGAAAGTAAGGGTACAGTCAGCTCAACACAGTTCGGTGCATTTGAGGTTCACACAAAGGGTTTTGGATCCAAGATGATGGCTAAAATGGGATATGTAGAGGGGGGAGGGTTAGGGAAGGATGGTCAAGGTATGTCTAAACCCATTGAAGCCATCCAACGGCCTAAGAAGCTTGGGCTGGGTGTGGAATTTTCCAACACTGATGATGACGCAGCAAGGAAGGAATCTTGCAGTGATTCGGCGAGGAAGGAATCTCGCAGTAACCGGGCGAGGAAGGGAGCTCAAAACATTGGAGCTTTTGAAAAGCACACCAAAGGTTTTGGATCAAAGATGATGGCAAAGATGGGCTTTGTTGAAGGCATGGGCTTGGGCAGAAATTCGCAGGGCATTGTCAACCCTGTGGTTGCTGTCAGGCTACCCAAATCTCGAGGCTTGGGCGCTGGTTGTTAGATGTTATGGTTATTGAAGTAGCTGAAAGGTAAGTATACCTTGTAATTTATTGGACTTGAACATTTCTTAGGTCCATTATTTCACTAGTTCCTTGTAATTTAGCTGCTTACGTATGGCATGTACCTGTTGTGCCATTAATAATAATACATTAGAAAAATTTTATTTCTTTGTCCACTTTAAGTAATTCCGTTGAAAATAATGTGTAATTATGCTTCTTTTTCTTGAATTGGGCTAAAAAACAATCAATGACAGTGGCACATTGCACACAACTCTTCCTCTTGAACTTGAAGTCTCTTTTTCTTTAATTTATTGCCTTCGGTGGTGAGCTAAGCTCTCTTTGTCATGGCAAGCATAATGTACTTTTCATTCTTTTAAGCTTCCATCAGCATTAATAATTATAATAGATAGTGGCATATTAGCTTACTCTCTCGATTCTAAGATGTTTACAGCTGACTGAACTCTTTTCTGGGATCAAAGGTTTTAGCCATTGGATTGTCGGCACTGATCGATCATGCAAGTATGAATAGATTCTGCATCAAACTCTTCAAGTTGTATGTAATACGAAGAAGGCAAATGAAACATGAATTAATTAAGGCTGTGTTTACTTACTGGAGTGGGAGTGAGAAGTGTGGATTTCTTCCATTCCAGCGTTTACTTATCAATTTTAGGGGAAAGTGGGAGTGAGAGTGGGATTCTGTGGGTCTCATTCAATTTTGGAGTGGGGAGGGGGATTTCAACTCCCATGGGGGGAGGTAGGAGTGGGAATTCACTCCTCCCTTTTCTTTTTTTACTCATTTTTAATATGATTAAATTTAATAAAATAAAATAAATAATATCATATTTATTTAAATAATATTATTTTATAAAATTACATTTATTAACAATAATAATATTAAACTTATTGAAATATAATATTATTAGTTAAAAATAATAATTTGCATTGATTTTAGGTTAAATAATAATAATAATAATAGAAATATATTTATTTAAAAATAATAGTATTATCTTAATTTAATATTAATAGTTAATAATAATAAATAGTTTATTCTAAGAAAATATTAATTTTGTACTATATTATTAATAATAATGTTTCATTTGTATTGCTTTTATCAATAATTTTTAATTTACTTAATAAAATTAAAATTAATAAAAAATTGTGATTTACATAATTAAGAATATTAATAATTATTATTAATTTACAAAAATAATAAAATAAATATTTTATTTTTCAAATACGTTTTTTATTAATTTTATAATTAAAAACTACAATTCTTTAAATAAGGGTAAAACTGTAATTTTAAACTATTTACTCTTAATTCAAGACAAAGTAAACTACAATTTTTTATTGGATTCTTGATTATGATTCTACACTCTCATTCTAGTGTAAGTAAACAACTTACCCTCACTCCCACTCTCACTCCACAGTCCTAATCCTAGGATTCTCACTCTATTCTAAAAAATAAACTTTACCTAAGATGTTTATATTATTACTTGAGATTCAGATCGCTTTACTTTTGTTCTAAGCTACGGCAAGTATATCGCCAGCTTGGTGATGTTAATATTTAGTTAATAAATTTAAATGTGACAAACTTGAAACCAATAAGATTAAACAACTTTAATCTATGAATTCTTTCATTTCACTACATGTTCTCCACTTGTCTAGATAAAATTTCAATAATAGCGTTTAATATTCTTAAGTTAAGATCTACATTGTTCATGCATAACTTCTTCAATAAGAATATGATCCTTGCATTAATTTCACAATATGTTGCTTAATAATAATCATTTTGACTATTGTACGAGAGATCATATCAATATGTTTTTATTACATATTCAATAACCTAGCTATTTCTATTTTCTCGTGCGGAATATGAACATTTATAAAACAAAATAAAATAAAAAAATAATTAAATGAAAATAATCTTTTAGGATACTTTAATATCTAAAATCTCGTCGAAGTAATAACGTACCAGGTCCAAATCTCACCAGCAAAGACTAGGTTGGAATTCATTTATAACAATGTGATGGCGATCCATTATAAATGTACTAAAAAAATCTAACAAAAATTTTAAATCAACTCTATTGTATTTTTAATTTGAGTTTTTTTAATAGGTAAACCAAACTACAAAATTAAAAAAAAAAAAACAAATAAATAAAACGAGGATGACCGTTTAAAGAAAGCAATAAAGGCCAAAACGGCAAGAACTCGTAAATGAAACGGTGGGTGGCAGCAAGCAATATTATTGTAATTAGCACTCCCTGGCCCGAGGGTTAAAAAATAAAAACTCTCTGGTCCTCAACCAAATCTCGCTTTGTTCTTCCTCTTCACACACAATAGCAGACGCACACACTCTCTCTCTCTCTCTCAATTAGTCAATTATTCTTCATGCATTAACATTCTATATCAGAGGTCAGTCAGATCCATTTTCATACTACTTTTTTTTTTGCGTTATTTTTACTTCAATATTGCTACTGTTCTCTCATATTCTTTGTTCCATTACTGTAATTTCATCTCTTAATCTTCGTTAAAACTCAATACCCATATTCCAAAACTATTAAATCTGTGCTTTTAGACTAATTTCACGATCTGGGTCACCCAGATCCGACGCAAATTCATCACAGAATGGGCAATTTCAGCATCTGGGTTTTGTTCCTTTTCCTGTTTTTTCAATCTTCTTGTTTTGGATTTTACTTGCCCGGTAGCTACCCTCACAAACATGTTGTCGGTGACCCTTTGTCGGTGAAGGTGAATTCTATCACTTCCATAGACACCGAAATGCCGTTTAGTTACTATAGCTTGCCGTTTTGTAAACCACAAGAGGGTGTAAAAGATAGTGCTGAGAATCTCGGTGAGCTTTTGATGGGCGATAGGATTGAGAATTCCCCGTACATGTTTAAGATGTATACCAATGAGACTGACATCTTTTTGTGTAAAACGGATCCGTTGTCCAAAGATAATTTTGACTTGTTGAAGCGAAGGATTGATGAGATGTATCAGGTTAATTTGATTCTCGATAATTTGCCGGCGATCAGGTACACTAAGAAAGATGGTTTTCTTTTGCGGTGGACTGGGTTTCCGGTTGGGGTTAAGTATCAAGATGCCTATTATGTGTTTAACCATTTGAAGTTTAAGGTCCTTGTGCATAAGTACGAGGAGACCAATGTTGCCCGTGTTATGGGTACTGGGGATGCTGCTGATGTCTTTCCTACCAAGTTAAATGATGACGTGCCTGGTTATATGGTTGTTGGGTTCGAGGTGGTGCCTTGTAGTGTTTTGCATAATGCTGATGCTGTGAAGAAATCGAAAATGTATGATAAGTACCCGAATCCTATTAAGTGCGATTCAAACGTTGTGTCCATGCCTATTAAGGAAGGCCAACCTATTGTCTTTACATATGAGGTTAACTTTGACTTGAGTGATATCAAGTGGCCGTCACGTTGGGATGCTTATTTGAAGATGGAGGGATCTAAGGTTCATTGGTTCTCAATCTTGAATTCTCTGATGGTCATCACCTTCCTTGCTGGTATTGTCCTTGTGATCTTTTTGAGGACTGTCAGGCGGGATCTGACCCGGTATGAGGAGCTCGACAAGGAGGCTCAGGCACAGATGAACGAGGAGTTGTCTGGGTGGAAGCTTGTTGTGGGGGATGTTTTCCGTGCCCCAAATAATGCTGGACTTTTGTGCATTATGGTTGGAGATGGAGTTCAGATTCTTGGGATGGCTGTTGTGACTATTTTGTTCGCTGCTCTTGGATTTATGTCACCAGCGTCCCGCGGAACCCTTATCACAGGTATGCTGTTTATCTACATGATTCTTGGTGTTGCAGCTGGTTATGTTGCAGTTCGTCTTTGGAGGACAATTGGCTGTGGTGATCTCAAAGGATGGATTTCTATCGCATGGAAGGCTGCTTGTTTCTTCCCTGGTATTTCCTTTTTGATTCTGACCACTTTGAATTTCCTATTGTGGGGTAGCCATAGCACAGGGGCCATTCCATTTTCGTTGTTTGTCATCCTGCTTCTGCTATGGTTCTGCATCTCAGTTCCCCTTACCCTATTTGGTGGATACCTTGGAGCAAAGGCACCTCATATTGAATACCCTGTTAGAACCAACCAGATTCCTCGTGAAATCCCAGCTCAAAAATACCCATCTTGGTTGTTGGTTCTTGGTGCTGGTACCCTTCCATTCGGTACCCTCTTCATTGAACTCTTCTTTATCATGTCTAGTATCTGGATGGGTCGTGTGTACTATGTTTTCGGTTTCCTCTTGATTGTTTTGGTACTTCTTGTGGTGGTTTGTGCCGAAGTGTCTCTTGTTCTCACCTACATGCATCTTTGCGTTGAGGACTGGAAATGGTGGTGGAAATCCTTCTTTGCTTCAGGATCAGTTGCGATATACATTTTCTTGTACTCCATCAATTATCTTGTGTTCGATCTTAGGAATTTGAGTGGACCCATCTCTGCAACTCTTTACTTAGGATACTCTCTCTTCATGGTTCTAGCAATTATGCTTGCGACTGGCACTATTGGATTCCTTTCTTCATTCTGGTTTGTGCATTACTTGTTCTCTTCGGTGAAGCTGGACTGAAAAACTTTCTCCAACTCCAAACATCGGAATTTCGAAGAGCAGCATTGCATTGGTGATTACTTGGAGGGGAAATGACTGCAGCAACCTTTGCAAAAGTCTATCATATGTTATTTTACTTTTGAATTTTATTTTGCTAGAGAACTTACTAAATGTAATATCAATAAGTTCTTCCCGTTTTTGCATTTTAGTTACTTGGAGGTAATGGTTTGATAGTTTTATACCAAAGTGTATTTGCATCCTCTAGGATTAGAGGCTTTATCAACAAGTTGGTTGTAGCTTGTAACTTGGAATGTTGGAATTTTTATGTAATTGAATATTCAGCTCTTTTTGGATCGAAATGCAAGAAGCACAACCTTAACATCAGCTTTTCTTTTAGTCATCTTTAGCTTGAATTGCATTTTTGTGTCTCTGATTTTGTGTGTTCTATTCGAACTTGACCTAGAGATGAACATTGTATGTTGTTAATATTTGTCAAACCTAATAATATATATATATTTTAATTCTCTTAACAAAAGGTTAAATATGCCATCTTGTTGAATGCCCTACAACGTCTCCAACTCTCCGCCCCTCTTGATTTTTTTTTTTTTTTGGTTTTCAGAGTGCAAGTGATGTTGTGTTGTATTGTATTTAGTCACTCCAATATTCAAGAGTTGTTTCAATGAATCAATTGGCTAATTTATAAATAAACTAATAACAAATCCAAATTAAAATACAGTAGGTGGTTTAATCTTTAATGCAAAAAGTGAACGACGAGATAATGATGTGAAGAATTTTCCAAGAAACAAAAGAAAAATAAAAAGAAAATAAGTAGTGGTGTCCGTTAATCCGTTACCAACTTACAATCAACTGCGTTACAAACACACTCTTCTGTTCTCTGATATCACTTGATCTCTTTCTTCAAGAATGTTGCCCGCTTCACTTTCTTCTCTTCGCTCAACTAATGTCCGCACATCTCTATACCTCTCTTCTCTCTCTTCTTCCTCTTCATTATCTTCTCCTTCTCCCTCTCTCTCTCTTGAACCATCCTCTTTTTCACTCCATCGCCATGGCCGTCTTGCCTCATTCAATACGGTCCACGGAAACAACCCTTTAACTACAAAGGCAAAGCGTAGGGTATTTTTCTGTTTCTACTCTATGCAAATTGCAAAACTGGGTTTTGTGTATACGGGTTAAAAAATTTCTGTCTTGTGTTGTTATATATTATCGTGTGTTCTGCTTTGTTTTTTGAGCAGGGATTGAGTGTCACTGGTGCTTCAACAAGTGAACCATTAAAGGTTATGATATCGGGTGCTCCAGCTTCAGGCAAAGGCACTCAGTGTGAATTGATTGTTCAAAAGGTAATCATTTCATATTATGTATGAATTGACTATTTATGCCATTAAACAACTATTTATACTATGATATGTCTACAATTAATTGTCATAGAGTCTTCGTTCATTTGTTCATGAATTGGCATTTGTTTAGCTATCTCATTAGCAGTTCTAATGTTCGCACTACCAAGTTGAGCAATCTTGAGCAAGTGAAAGCCGAAGCTGGGAACCGGGATTGATTTGTTTTGTGCTACACTCTAGGAATTTCAGCTGTAATGGTTTTTTTCCCCCTTTTTTCAGATTACAACCATGACTTATGCATCTTGTTCTACAGTTTGGGTTGGTGCACATATCAACTGGGGATCTATTGAGAGCTGAAGTGTCAGCTGGGTCAGAAATTGGGAACAGAGCAAAGGAGTTCATGAATGCCGGTCAGCTGGTTCCAGATGAAATCGTGACGGCTGTATTTTATGAATTCACCTACTGGTTTGGTGCTTTCCTTTTCTTTTCTTTAGTACTTCAGAAAATAAACATTTTCATTTGCAGATGGTAACAGCTCGATTATCACATGAAGATGCTAAAACAAAGGGGTGGATTCTAGATGGGTATCCACGGAGTTTTGCCCAAGCTCAAAGTCTTGAAAACTTGAAGATCAGACCAGATGTTTATGTTGTCTTAGATGTATGTGCATGCAAATATGGGCTATCCTTTTTTTTAATTTAGTCCGTAATTTTGCACTTTTGATATTTGGGTTGAACTTACACTATATGTGTATGTGATTTATACATGTAAACATTCATCTTGCTCATTGGAGGTTTTAGTTCATGAATGCTAGTACAAGGATGATGTCTGATACTAAAAAAGAATGGTGTTTCATATGTTTCACAATCATCGTTAAAAACTTTTAACTCGTCATAAGAAAACAATTCTCCTTGAAATAGAAATGTCTCTTTTACATGATGTTATTTCTTAATACTCAGGTTCCTGATGAAATTCTAATCGACAGATGCATTGGGAGAAGGCTTGACCCAGAGACAGGAAAAATTTACCATCTGACAAATTTTCCTCCGGAGACCGAGGAAATTAAAGCAAGACTTGTAACCCGTCCTGATGACACTGAGGAAAAAGTATGAGAAAACTTCATTTTTAATCTGCATATAATGTTGAACTTGTTTGATCATGCTTTATCATTCCCTGCTGATATATATTCTTCAGACCTTGGCATGATTTTATGTCATGTCTCCCCTTATGAAGCACGGCAGTGTTAATTGTAATAAGTTGTTCATTATAGTTTCCTGTGAGGGAATTATTATTCTTTTTTTGAGTCCTGCTATTGGCAGGACATAACACCTCATTTAAATTTTGCGTATAGGTGAAATCTCGACTGGAAATATACAAACAAAATGCAAAAGCAATCTTGTCGACTTACTCAAACATAATGAAAAAGGTGATTGAATCTTTGAATAATTTTCTATAATTCTTTTGCTGAACCCTATTGTTATCTCTTTCAATCTTTTCACTAACTCTTGAAGTACAGATTGATGGAAACCGGCCAAAAGAAATGGTTTTTGCAGATATCGAATCTTTGTTGTCTCAAGCAAAGAGAGAGAAAATGGAAAAAACAACAGCAGGTAAATGTTTCTAGAATTTGAGCTCTGTTATGGAGATTTCTGTTCATTATATAACAGTAAATATGTAACTTCTGTCTTACATCTAACTCTGTTTTGTTTCCTCTTCTATTCAGTAAAACCATTGCAAGAACATGAGAGCCAATCAAATCAGGCATCGTCAAGCCAGGTATTATGCATATATATATATATATTAACACTATTTCTTCATCTACACAAAGTTGCAATGAGTAGGTCTATACAAATATCTTTTCTCATTTTGCTTTAAAATTTTTCAGGATAACTGGAAAGGAATTCCCACTAGACTGAATAACATTCCTCATTCTAGAGAAATCAGGAATTATTTCTATGATGATGTGCTACAAGCAACACAGAGAGCTGTAAATGATGGAAGAACTCGATTGAAGGTCAGATAATTAGTACAAACATATTTTGTTGGGATTGATTTCATTGACCCACCAAGAGGCAACTTAGTTTTTGTTTTTCTAAAATTTTCGTGCTATATTGGCAGGTGGAGATTAATATTCCAGAACTGAACCCAGAAATGGTAAGGGGTTCTATCCTTTAAAAACCAAAATTTCTCCATCAAATTGTTTAGATTTACCCTTATTTTATTATGAACAGGATGTTTATCGAATAGGGACCTTGATGGAACTTGTTAGAGTTATTGCTCTTTCATTTGCTGATGATGGAAAACATGTCAAGGTATATTTGGCATAAATGGCACAACAATTTGAACATTGTGTATGTGATAATGTTGTTTACTTAGACATCTTATCTTCCATCTGTCTTTCAGGTCTGTGTTCAAGGGTCCATGGGGGAAGGAGCACTTGCTGGAATGCCGCTGCAACTAGCTGGTACTCGTAAGATTTTGGAGTTCATGGATTGGGGTGATTATGGTGCTAAGGGGACGTTTATCGAGATTGGCTCCATAGGTAGATAACTGAATAACAAACTGTGATAAAACAACAGATATCGTGTGAAATTTTCTGTTTACAACTTGATTAAGTAATAATTTGAATGATCTTAATTGCAGGTGCCAACGAAGTTGATGAACAAGATGACATGTTCATCTTAGTTGCTCCCCAAAATGCTGTAGGGAATTGTATTATAGATGTAAGAAGCCTGGATGCAATTGCTCAATTGTGCATTTTGAGAGCGCTCTGCCTATATGCTTTACCCTTAGCTTTCAATTCTAAAATTAAAAAAATTTTATACAGGATATGAAAGCTATGACTGATGCTGCTGGGACTCGGCCAGTTATTCTTATCAATCCAAGGCTCAAGGTTACAATCTAGTAGATAGTTTTTTCTCATTGAAAGATTTTTGCATGGTTAATGCAGTTCCAAAAGAATAATAAACGATTAAATTAATGTCTGCTCCTGATATTGAGCATGGATACACGTTATCTTACCGTACTTCGCCTGATAAATATCTACAGTTTGTAGTTTCATCATTATAGGTAACGGCTGGCGTTGAAACAGTTTGCTGCAAGACTGCAATGTCTTAAAATATGTATAGATTGATTCTTGTATATATATCTGCAGCTAATACATTACGGATATTCTTAAATGCAGGATTTACCTGGTTCAAGTGGCATTATGCAAGTAAGTAGAGCCCTAGCGAATTAAGATGATATTTTAAGATTAATTAATAGCTTGCTGGGAATCAGCCAGTGCATGCACATGCCTTACTAATTAATTGGCCATTTAATTTGTTTACAGACAATGGGTCGAGATAAGAGATTGGAGTATGCTGCTTCTTTCGAAAATTGCTACTTCTTTCGACTTCTTTATTACGCAGGGACTCAGTATCCAATCATGGGTGCTCTCAGGTAACCAAACTGGTCAAATATATAGTACGTACCTTCCCTTTTGTATACCGAATATTGGTTCATAGATAATTACTCGGTCACCTTATATGTATAATATATTTCAGGATGACTTACGCACATGGTTACGAGTTATACAAGAGAGTTGATGTACCGTCTGGTGGAGAGAAGTATGTCATCTTGTCTACATTCACTGAGAAGCCAAGTACCGATGACATTAACGACGCCTTCCTAGGAAAGCCAAGGTAGATTATATGGAGGACATACATTAATTGTTCATATATATATATATATATTCCAAAATGAATCCATAGAATATTATATATCATTTTAATGATTCCTGCATTTTAATCTGTACTTGCAGAAATCGAGAAAAGAAAGCCTCGGGATTTTGGTAAATACGTATATCTACACATCTTCATAATATAATCATCACTTAACATTTAAGATTTAACAACAATATAATTTTTCTTCACGATCGCATGCAGGAGCTTCTTGAGCAGCGTATTTTGAGGAGAAACGTATACATACTAAAGTAAAAGCAGTATGCTCTTCAAGAACCAAGAAATGCCGTGTGCGCGGAGACATTTGATGATAGCTTGAGAGTCAAGTCAAGGAGGAGTAATTTTCAAGTCACATTCTTTATTATTATTATTATTTAACTCTTTTTCTTGTTTTGATACAATATGCGTGCAGAAGAGTTTTGTAGTTTGTATTATAAAATCCTTTGCTTCAAGTCAACACAGCGACATGACAGGTAGTTTCTAAAGTCTTAAGTTTGTTATTGGTCATATTACAATAATAATAATGAATTATATGTTGGATTTGACTAAGTTACAACTTATGTAACTTACGTCTCCTTACAAATGATGCAAAAACTAGTAACAGAACAGTTGGTCCACTGCTGTGTTACAAGGGTTGAAAGTTACAACCCTTATATGTTGACTTTTGTTAAAGTCTAGAAAAATTATTAAGGCACATGATGGTAATAGCTTTTTAGATTTTAACAAAATCTAGAATCCTGTATTGAAGGATATATATATATATATATATATATAGTCATTATACTATTAAACTATATGATTTAATAATTTTTCTGAACTTTAATAAAGTTCAAGATCTTGACCAGTTCAATACTATATATATTCATATATATAACATCCTTACTTAAATAAAATGGGGATGATACTAAAGTGCAAAAAAAATACATATTTTAATATATTTGAGACTATATCCTTTTGTTTATTAGTAACATCTTTACTTGGTTAGAATAAAGATGTTCTCATTAGATAAAAATTATATATAGTGAGGATCCTGAACTTTATTAAAGTCTCGGAAAATTATTAAATCATATGGCTTAATAGTTTTCACGGACATTGCATAGTTTAATAGTGCTTCTGGACTTTAACAAATATAGGAACTGGATTGGAACAAATATATATATGTGTGTGTGTGTGTGTGTACATACATACATATTATGGATGGTGGATTGATAAGGCCAACTTAATTAAATTATATTTAAGTAGTCATTGACTTAAACAATTAACTTATATGGTGGATCTTAAAGAATTTATATATATATATATATATATATATGGGAATCATCTTAGCAACTGGCTACAGTCATAAGTAAAACTCGTCGAGAGAGGAGATATGGAATATCATTCTCGATTCAAACCAATCCGGATTCAGAGTCGACCATTTCTTCTGGCACTTGATCTGAATTTGAATTATGATGCTTTGCCTCCTCTGCAAGAGGACGGGGTCTCGGCAACAGGCCCAGTACTGAAAGACGTGACTTCAGAAATTCTATATATATATATATAGTCACTATACTATTAAATTATATAACTTAATAACTTTTTCGAACTTTAACAAAGTTCAAGATCCTGACCAGATCAATACTATATATTCTCATATATAGGACATCCTTACTTCAATAAAATGGGGATGATACTAAAATACAAAAAAAAATATTTTAATATATTGGAGACGGCATCTTTTTGTTTGTTAATAATATTTTTTTTTGGACTTTAACAAATATAAGAACTAGATTGAAACATATATATATATAAGGCCAACTTAATTAAATTATATTTAAGTAGTCATTGACTTAAATAATTAACTTATATGGTGGATCATGGTGATTAAATGAATGAGTTAAGCGGAATTATAAAATATTAGTTATCATGGTGATTATTAAAATGGATGAGTTAAATAGAACGGGTGCCTACCCTCGCGTGTATTCTGCTGCCACTTATCAATTAAAAATTAAAACTTCATTCATGGATAATATAGTTTAATCGAATGTTATTGTCTATTACGAAAGTAAAGGACTTATACAAAAAGAACATTTATTTAACTTATCACAAAAAATGAATAAATAAAAATTCTTTTGGCTTACAAATGGGGTTGATTAATTGATAGGCATAATTTATATACATATTTTACTTTTTATTATATAATTGTTAGTTATTTGTATTTATTATTTTTAATTAATTAAATTATTTTATTGAACAGGGTAACAAATTGAAGATTGAGAATAAACCGTGCCTAAAGGAATTAAATTTGAGAAAAGCTGAAGATTATTTAGATTTAATAGTAGAAGGCTTATGGCTAAATTAGAAATTGAATTAATTGGATGAATTTGCAAGAACATCACGTGAGGAGCAAAAGCCAAATTAAATGGCTTGATTGTGGAGAGCACGTGCAAGTCATTAAAAGTCAAAGAAAAGAATTTGGGCTTTTAAATTTTTTGGCTCTGGTAAAAAGAGGTTAGTGGCTTGCATGTATATATAAGCCAAGCCTTCGGCTTTGGAGGAGAGGCAGACGCAGCCGGCCAAGAGGAGAGAAACGGACGACAGAAGAAAAAAAGGAAGAATTGGAGCAGCAGCCGTACATGGGTTCTAATAATTTTATTCTGCTCAATTTCTTAATGTTTAGCTAAATTTTTTATATTGGGGTTAGGGATAAAGTCCTATTTAATGAAATAAATTATTTTTTATTCAATTAATTCCTTATATGTGTACTTTAATGTTTATGATTTTTATTTCACATGTTTAGTTAAATATTATTAAATCTTTTCATCAATTCTGTCATGTATTATTGATTGTTAGGATAAATATTTGATTAAACTTATGCTTAGGTTTATAAAGTCTATATGTGATTATTTTTTATTCAGTGTCTTTCAATGAATTATTTACACTGAGTGCTTAATAAAACTTTGATTCTTTGTTATTCAATATGTTTACATGGGATGCTTATATATCATACTATTAAGCAGAAAAAGAACCTACATAAGATTAATTTTAATTGGACTTAATTGTTATATTCATGAGTAGACATAAATTGATTTCGAGTTGTCACTCCAAAATTAGGAATTGATTGGTAAATAGACAATTGTTAAGTTGAACAATGATGGATTCTGAAATTCTGGTAGCTTCAATCTCTCGAATTCTTACTTTGGATTATTCGTTTTAATTTTAATTGCATCTTTAGTTTTAATTTCTTTAAACAAAATTTTTTTTTTTAATTAGGGTAGAGTTATAATTAACTTAGATTAAATTTTACTTTCTCAAAAATTAACAATCTATGTAGATTCGACCTCATTATTTCTAATCTATATTATAATAAATTCGTGCGCCTGTGAGTACGTTAAAATTTACACGTCATTGATGATTTTGATTTTGATATTGATAAAGTAAAAGTAAGAGTTTGATAAGCAGCATGATTGATGGTGATAGTTTTGCCAATTAGGATCGTAAAATTTTGGACCATAATGGAATGATAATAATCATTAATTTCAAGTTAGGGAAAAGGTTTTAATAAAAATCAGTACTTTCCAATTAGATTGGTTTTAATTAAATAAATAAGATAAGCATGATTTCAAAATGAGAAATTATGAACAACTCTGGAGTACTACATATATAATAATCATTATCCACTTTCTAATGCCTGTAATTAAATTTATACTTAATATAGAAACATAATATACACGTGTTTTTTCTTAATAAGTACGAGAAAAGATTTTATTCAATGTGTGTATTCTTCTTATCTAGCATAAAAAAAAAATCACAACTTGTATGAAGAAAAATTATTATGTGATGGTTATTATATTCTTGTTGATGAAAAACTAAAATACAGGTAAGGAGAAAAATGTGGACCACCGACTAGCAGCAAGACGTGCGAAATTCGTGGCCCAATACAATGGATGTGTTTCCTTATTGGAGAGAAGTGGGAGAGGGACTCAGTGGGAGTGAGAGTGGAAATCTTATGTTTACTTACATATTTAGAGAGGGAGTGGGAGTTGCTCCACTCATTTTTTGAGTCTCACTCCCACCTCTTCCCATTTTAACATTTTCTTATTAAAATAAAATATTTTACATTTATTTAAAAAAAATAATAATAATAAATTTATTTAAATGTCATATATTATATTTAGTTAAAAATAATAATTTACATTGATTTTAAGTTAAAATTACTAAAAAATAATATTATTATATTTATTTAATTTTAATAGTATTATATTTATTTAACATTAATAATAATAATAATAATAATAATGATAAGAACAACAACTAGTTTATTCTAAAATAATATTAATTTTGTACTATATTATTAATAATAATATTTCATTTATGTTGCTCTTGTTTTTAATTTAAAATTAAAATTAATAAAAAATTGTTATTTATATAATTAAGAATATTATTAATTATTATTAATTTATATGATTAAAATTAATAATAAAAGAAATAGTTTACTTTACTAATTTATTTTTTATTAATTTTGTAATTAAAAACTACAATTCTTTAAATAAGGGTAAAACTGTAATTTAAAACTATTTACTTCGAATCCAAGACAAAGTAAATATATAATTGAATTATGATTTCGATTTCATACTTCCATTCCAGTGTAAATAAACAACTTATTCCTACTCCCACTCTATATTCTCAATCCCAAGATTCCCACTCTAATTCAAAAAGTAAATGGTATCTAAAATTATTCATAAGCATATTTAATTGAGAGTTGAAAAAATATAAACTAAACCAATTGATCCACAAATCTCAATCGGAAAGGCAAAAAAAAAAAAAAAAAGAGTAGCACACTTGTAACAACATTTAATTTTATGGGATCTCAAATCATTATTTCAAACTTCCAATAAATTTTCTAAATACAAAGTCTACAAGGTTAGAAGTTAATTAAATCGACCTTTCATATTCAGAAAATTAATTATTAGAAAATGAGGACTCATTCATATCATACCATACCCATTAGAAAAATGAAACTACATGTAAAAAAAAGTCAAAACAGATAGTTATCAAAATGAAATTAAATAAGTTTCGATCTTGACAGTTGATATGAGCATTGAGCGGAAGTAACTAATGGACAGAAACTAAGCTACGTTGCTCCCCTCCCCTCACACTCGTACATACATCTGCTCCCAATTTTGGCCCTTTTTCTGGTTTAATTACAAAACAATCCTTATTGTTCGCCTCGCCATAATTTTTTTTTTTTTTTTTTTTTAAAAAAAATCGTAAGTTTGTTTCAAAAACTTTATCATCTAAGCCCTAATAATAAATAATTATTATTAAATTTTAAATTTGTAATCTTTTTCACTTCTTCTTAATCCCTCTCCTAATTAAATTTTTATAGATAATTTTAATCTTACTATCTTCAAAGATAGTAAGAGGGGTTTGCAACAAAATCGACCTATTGAATTTATCCAACCATAAAACATACTTTTTCGAGCTGTTATAAAAGTCTGAATATATCATCACATAGCCATTTAATTATTTGTTTTGCGAAGAAAAAGAAGCTGCTGAAGCAGATCAATTACGCATACTTACATACAACATATAGAGATGGTCACAGTCGGTTTAATTGGTCAATACTCGTAATTATATATATTTCAAATTTCATTGTGGATGGAGACTCAAGATTTAAGAGAGAAAGAGTGTGTGTATAGATAGTGTGAAATCACCAACTTTGCCTAGTAGTTGTAAGAGATCTCTCCTTCAGAGCAACTAGTTTAATTATTTTAGGGTCAATTTAGAGTTACGATGGCTGATTAAATAAGTTACTTTTACTGTATATATAACATAAGCGCTTGATGTGAGTTTGAAAACCAAAGTATATACATTTAGTAAATTTTATTAGAAAAGTGTTGTTTTATTATATAATGAATAAAATAAATATAAGTTTAAATATTTTTTTTATTTATATATTAGGATTGGGCTTTAGTAGAAGAAGAAAAAAGAATGAATTAGAAGAGAGCAAAGAAGCCTACCCATTTTCGTTGAAGTTATAAGATTGTGTCATTATCAAATCTAGAGAATTGTAGAGGGCAACAAATAAAGCCAACGACCAAAAAATGGCAAAATTGATTATAAATTTTGGATCACTCACTGGTGATTCAGAAACAAACAACAATGCCATTCGTGATTTGTGAGAATCAGAATGAGACGGACACAAACGCACATGTACATACAAAAGACATTAAAATATGCACCAACCAAGTTGTTGGGAAATTTACAAGAATAACCCATAAAATTTTACAAATTTTTAAATTAATCCTTTAACTTTTTTCTATCAACAGTAATCAATAAAAAGTTTTTTGCCCTAAATTACCCTCTTAACCAAAACTTGTCTTCCTCTTCACCAAATCACAAATCGTAACCAATTTTTACCAAACTGTAACCAGCTCTTGGATGTTGAAGCATCATCGGTGGTGAACGGTGACGGAGAATGGTGACATCAACGAAAAAGTAATTTACGACTACACACACGAATCTATCTAAAGAGCCTAGGTTCCAAAACCTAGGTAGGTTTTTAAAATTTAATAAAATTTTCAATAAAATATCTATTGGATAGTATAGATAATGAAGTGTAAAAATGTGTGACGGGCGTTTGTTGAGTTGGGGATATATTTCTGTGTGTTCGAGTGGTAGTAAGATAGAGTGGCTATTGGTGTGAGGGAGAGGGCCAGTCGCGGTGCGACAGGGTGGCTATTGCAAGTCTGTTGGTGCAACAATGTGTGCGGGAGGGGGGCAATCGCGGTGTGACAGGATGGCTGTCGCAAGTCTGTTGGTCCGACAGCCACCTTGTCGCACCACGGGACCCTGTCGCACTGTAGTTTTGGTGCGACATGGACCCTCTCAGGAACCTTGTCGCACCTTATATTTCCAAGTTCATGGCGGCAAGTTAGACAAGTAGTGCGTACTCTAGCCTTGCAACTTGAGCACAAGGTGTGACCATTTGGACACTGTTCATAGAAAATTAGAGAATTCATCAACACAAGAAGATCAACTTAAATACTTTTGTGTTACAATTATGATGAATGTTCTTAATTCGTTAACTTTGGAAATTGGGCAAGGTTGGGAAATGGAACTAATTCTTTCAATGTAACAGATAATAATTGGAAAAGGAGTATCAGCTT
Source organism: Clausena lansium (assembly GCA_030449835.1). Lineage (NCBI taxonomy): Eukaryota > Viridiplantae > Streptophyta > Magnoliopsida > Sapindales > Rutaceae > Clausena > Clausena lansium. The sequence goes on from JASUUF010000257.1 coordinate 8,737,652, forward strand.
GTCAGGAAATGCATCTAGATCTACAAGGCTAAATAACAAATCATATTATAAGATGAACAAGCTTTTCCATAAAATGACTTATGCACTCAAGAATTTCTACAATCTGATTAACTAACTTATGACAATTAACTAAAATCAATGTATTGAATAATTAACATATTTGAATCGTTTCACTTCATATGACATTGTTTTCTATGTCAATTTAATGCTAAAATCCACCATGCCTCGAGTTCCAATTTAAGAACCTTTATTTATTTAGCTATTTTAACAAAGAAAAAAAGCAAGTAAAAGTGCGATGGGCCAGATCTGATGCTATGGGTGCGCCGATTTGTTGGCCACTGAGGATGACTCTAAGACATGCCTGAGACAAGCCGCCGCCGATGATGTCTGTGAGAGAGAGAGATTCGGCTAGAGAAAGAGAGAGAGATAGCTTGGTGAGAATGGTGGGGGATGCAGAGTGTGTGTGTGTGTGTGCGCACGCGCGCGCGTGCTTGTGTCTATTATCATCATTGAATGGGTGGATAAAATATCTCCCAACGGATCCGTCTATATAGCACTACATCCCTTGTGATCTTACACCTCACTACATTACTGTCCTATGTTTGGTATAATATTGGATTGAATAATACTAAATTATATTTAAATACAAAAAAATTAAGAGTAATAGTTAAAACTAATTTAAAGGTAATTAATAAGAACATCAAATATATAGTAAATTAGTTATTAAGTAGTCATAATTATAATAAACAAATATAAATTAATAAAACTATTTAATTATTTAATTAAATTTTTATAAGATATTATATATATATTTTATTTTATCAAAAGTTAGCAAATAATATATATAAAATCAATTAATTACTGGTATTATTTATTTTGCATGATTTTTTAATATTACATTAGTTATTATTAAATTTAATACAATCAATTATTGTAATGAATTATTAAATAGTTAATTTTATTGAAGTAAAAGTACCAATTTAATTATACTATAAAAACAAGATAAAAATAAATTTCAAGTAAATCATGAAAAAAATTAATTAATTAATTAAATTTTAAGTAATAAATAAAAAAATGTGTTATATATGAAAGAAATATTACAAATGAATATTTTTTTTCACTTATCCTAATCCCATCTAAACCCACTTATGAATTGGGATTGCTAATCCCATGATTTAATTTAGTCCTCCCTAATCCAATCCAAGCAAAGTTGCCAAACATGGGATAAATATTTAATCCCAAAGTTAGTCAAATCATATACTTAATCCTAACTCTCAAACATAGCATAAGAGATTTCAGAAATGTAATAATAACTTATAATATAAAATTAAAAAAAAATAATAACATAGATTTATCTATTAGTTTTATTAGTTGGCCATATCCAAATTCAAATCTTGAAACTTGTTTTTTTCATATAACAGCAATTTATATGAAAGCACACTCTTGAAATGCATCCTATTAATATGCTTTTTTTGCTTCCTATAAAAACACTTTCAAATATTTTTATGTATCCATTTCTAAGAAAGCACTCTTGGAACGGTGCATCCTATTTAATCAATTACTCTTGAAGGGCTTTGATGTAAAATGTATTTATTGTGGTTTCTTGTCTGTTCCCTACCAAAATGGTCCCAGTTTGCTATTCACTCTTTTTTTTTTGTGGGTGTGTGTGGATTAATAAGGCATTTAGATTATCTCAATGGATGCTACGGAAGCCGTTTAAATGGGAAACTTTTAATAAAAAAAATAACAAAAAGACATCAAAAGACAACAGTTTCTTGTTTTGCAAAATTTTTTTTAAAAAAAATACCAGAAATAGTTGTCATTTGTAACAACTATGGCAATAATCTAGATAATTAATAAAGGCACTTACGAAGATAAAGACATGCACATGATATGTTTTATGTGATATATATATGGATATGGAGTGTAGAGACTTGAACAACTTGTCTTGTATAATAGACCCCCAGAAAAAGGTAATTTTCAATTTCATGGCAGTTTGAGCAAGGAAACAAGCTTTTGTCGTTTAGTGTTTAGTGTCTGGTTTTTGAGAGGACAGACAGAAGGAAGAAGAGGGTTTTGAAAATGGCAGGAGGGTCTCTTGGTCCAGCAGGGGTGGCAAAGGAGAGAGCTGAGCAGTATCAAGGGAAGGTCACACCTTCTGTGATTGTTGCGTGCTTTGTTGCTGCTATTGGAGGCTCCATTTTTGGGTATGATATTGGAATTTCAGGTACCTTTTCCATCTCTTTTTAGCCTAGTCTAGACTCTCTATGAGTCAATATCTTTTTATTATAAAGCAATATGTCTCATTGGAAATGTCAGTACTGTTGCCTATCTTGCAGGTATGGGATCGGAATCATACCCTGTCCTTTTCTTTTCTTTTCGTTTTTTTTTTTTTTTGACCTTTTTGGTTGGTTGGTTTAATGGTTTTTGTTCAGAATTAGAACTGGTTGAAACTTGAAAGTTAAAATTTTAACTGCATAGATTTTCCTGAAGATTTTCTAGCCTCTGAGAATTCAGATCCCCTTTTCACTTTGTATAGAATCTGTTGAATTATACCAGCAGCCAACACAGGGGGGAAAAAAATACCCATATTTTGACAATTTACTTCAATAATGATATTTTAGTCGTCCTTATCCAAAAGTAGTTTTGGTTCATTCATATTAAATGAGAATTTACCTTTTTAACTTTTATTAGAAACCTTGTTTTAAATTTTTAGTGAATTGCAGGATCAGCTGACAAATTCTAATGGGATGGATGCATACGGAGGAGTTCTTTCTAACTGATAGTTCGATGATTGATTGGCAGGAGGAGTTACATCTATGGATGCATTTCTCGAGAAATTCTTCCATGATGTGTACCTTAAAAAGAAGCATGCACATGAAAACAACTATTGCAAGTATGACAATCAGGGGCTTGCAGCATTTACGTCTTCTCTATACCTTGCCGGATTGGTTGCATCCCTTGTAGCATCTCCAGTTACTAGGGATTATGGGCGCCGTGCTAGTATAATCTGTGGTGGTATCAGCTTTCTTCTGGGAGCAGCCTTAAATGCTGCAGCTATCAACCTAGCTATGCTTCTTACAGGCCGGATCCTGCTTGGCGTTGGCATTGGTTTCGGAAATCAGGTATCCTGCCTACCTTTTGCAATGATGTACCTGTTGAGAAATTCTCATTGAATGTTATGGATTCAAAGACAGCAGATTAGTAACTTTTCAGTTTTACGTTTTGGAAAGTAATTTGCTCCTTTTGCTGTTTAACTTTAAGGCTGTTCCGCTATATCTATCAGAGATGGCTCCAACCCATCTTCGGGGGGGCCTGAACATGATGTTTCAATTGGCAACTACCCTGGGGATATTTACAGCAAACATGATCAATTATGGAACACAAAAGCTCGAGACGTGGGGATGGAGGCTCTCACTTGGTCTAGCAGCAGCACCAGCTTTAATGATGACAGTGGGAGGAATATTTCTCCCAGAAACACCTAACAGCTTAATCGAAAGTGGGAAAAAGGAGGAGGGGAGAAGAGTCCTAGAGAAAATCAGAGGAACCAAAGAGGTCAATGCGGAGTATCAAGACATGTTAGATGCAAGTGAATTGGCTAACTCCATAAAGCACCCGTTTAGAAACATTCTTGAGAGGAGGAACAGGCCGCAATTGGTTATGGCAATATTCATGCCGATGTTTCAGATCCTCACAGGGATCAATTCCATTCTCTTCTATGCTCCAGTTTTGTTCCAGTCTATGGGATTTGAGGGAGATGCATCACTCTATTCCTCTGCTATGACTGGAGCAGTTCTTGCATCTTCTACACTCATTTCTATCGCCACAGTTGATAAACTTGGTCGAAGAGCTTTACTCATAAGTGGGGGAATACAAATGGTCACATGCCAGGTAAAGATTTAACACTGTTGTTGCTGTAAATTACTAGATTATCCAATAATAAGATAACACTTCCAGATCAAGAAAAAGCCTCATAATTGGAACAACTTCCGCTTAAGCTAATTGTTGTTTCTTGTGTGATGATGGGAAACAGGTCATAGTGTCCATAATCTTGGGGCTCAAGTTTGGACCCAACCAAGAACTATCAAAATCCTTCTCAATACTAGTGGTGGTTGTGATTTGCCTATTTGTTTTAGCTTTTGGATGGTCATGGGGACCTCTTGGCTGGACAGTACCAAGTGAGATATTCCCATTAGAAACGCGATCAGCAGGACAAAGCATTACAGTAGCTGTAAACCTTTTCTTCACATTTGTAATAGCTCAGATCTTCCTAACTCTCCTATGCGCCTTCAAGTTCGGTATCTTCCTCTTCTTTGCCGGATGGGTTACCATCATGACCATCTTTGTTTACTTGTTCCTGCCGGAAACCAAGGGAGTCCCCATTGAAGAGATGATACTCTTGTGGAGAAAGCACTGGTTCTGGAAAAGAATAATGCCCGTAGTTGATGAGACGAATAATCAGCAAAGCATTAGCATATAGAGAGTCAGGAATAAGGAGACACAATAACCTGCTTGAGCGGTGATTTTATAGAACCGTGTAAGCTCAACAAAAAAGCATTAGCTATAGCTAGCTTGTTGAGCAAGTCACGGTAAATTTTGTGTCTATGTACAGGTTCAGAATAAGTAGATCAAACACCACTCTCACAGCTCTTAAAGCTTTCAGATCTGCCCATCACCACAACTTTTCTGACCGCCATCGCAGGATTCCAGTAGAAGTTAGCAACCAGCACCCTAGTTTATTTTAATAATCTATTTTGTTGAAACTCGTGCCAGCGTTCTCGGCCGGGGAGGGGGGTTCTCCCTCTCCGGCCAATACCTTTTTCATTTGTTCATTTTTATTTTATTTTTTGTTTTATTTTTCTGTTTGTTATCTCAACTTTTCATTTATTTATGTTATTGTACCTTTATATTTGTATTTCTAGTTTATTCTCTGTTTCTGTATAATGGTGTTTGGTGTGCTGGTTTGTTTTGCTGTTCTGAGAGGTGGTTTCGGTAACTGTTGATGGTGCTGCTTCAGTGGTTGGATCGGGAAGAGTATGCCTGTGTTGGAGTTGTGGGGTGGCTCTAATGGTTTGTGCATCAAGATTCCCGATAGCCTGGGTTGGGGGCTTGTCGTGGGTTTATCAATAAATCGCCTGGAAGAATAGTTTGTTGTGGTTTTTAGTATATTTTTGTCTTAATAATGTCTCTAAATTTTCAGAGGTTGTATTATGTTAAATCGTGTGATTGTGTTGTTGTATTTTTGTTGAAGCAGTAGTTGTAGGTGTAGTTGTAGTTGTAGTTGTAGTGGGCACTATAGTGTCTTCTTTTTTATGATTGGATTGTAGTTTTACCTTACAAATCTGAGTTGTGTAGTCAGACCTGTAAAAAATTCTCCAATGCCTCATGAGATCTACTGTGTGAAATTATTCTCCAATTCAGTTATAAAGGAAAAATCGCTAGTGAACAAAGTTTAAGGTTTAGGTTTATCTTAAGAGGCTTGAGGCTTAGGTTTATCTTAAGTATTATATTTGAGTCTATTCTGGTATTGTATTTTCGTTTTTGTGACGGTGTATTATTGGCTGTGTTGGCCTTTAATGAAAGGTTTACTTTCCTATATAAAAAAAAAAAAGAATAAGTAGATCAAAAAATGAAAGGCATTAATACACGAGTTGATGTTTATCTTTTGCTTATATATATATATATATATATATATATATATATATAAGCAGGCTTTTTTGGCTCGGTGAAAGAGGTTGTCTACTGAGTCAGTGACATAAGTGGTATCCTCTGCAGCAGCCTAATCATTAGGCGGCGGCTTGGAAGGATTACCAGACCAGCAGTCAAATCAACAATGAATGTGTAACGATGGTGATTCCACGATAGGCTCAATAAAGAATTGAATGTAAAAAGGGTATTCTAGTCCTAAACTAAAAGCAAAGTTCATGACCCTTTTTTAGAGCGTAAGTGCATTAGGAGAGGTCGAATTTCAAACTTTTCTCTCGAGTGTACCCATTACAAAAAAGTGGACGTCACTTTGGGACACATGCGGGTAGCTGGGAATGTACTATATTTTATTCTGTAATATATTAAAATTTATGTTTCTTTATTTTTTTCAGGATTCTTGATTGAAAACCCATTATATATATATATAGTCATTCTTTAATGATGATATTCTCACTCTGTAGAGTGAGGATATCACTAGAATACAAAAAGACATATTTTAATATATTATAAACTATTTTTTTATTAGTATATTGAAATCTTTATTTTTTTATATTTTATTAGAATTCTCATTTTAACAAAATAAAGATATTCTCAGTAGAAGATGATTATATATATATATATAGACACACACACGCGCGCACACGCACCGACGTACTCATGTTGAATGAGGCACCACAGTATTGGCCATCCATTAATAATTAATCATTAATCAAATGGAATACTAACTATGCTTTCCAGAAATTCATATTTTATCCAAAAAAACAATTAAAATACAGGAACTAATATAATATACACCTCCAAATGTCAAAATACATATATTTGTTTATTTCAAAAAAATAAAAAAAACTACACCCTAATCCGGACCCAAGTAGTAACTAGTAACTACTACTGCAAAATCTAAAACAAGAACGCGAGTACAGAAAGAAAGCTACACTATAAACTGCGAGTATACTTATTACACTCACAACTCTGAACTCTTAAGTCGAAATGAGGTCGTTTCGTTTGTCATTCAAAATCGTGACGTAAAGAGTTCAAAATAAACGCGCGCGCACCCCGGCTTGCACTCAAACCGAACCATGCGCCAGCTATTGGTGAACGTTATTCGCTAAAAAACACGGGAGAGGAACGAAACCAAACCAGCGAAGATATCCACGTCATCAGGATCAATGTTTGATGTGGAAGCTCCTTTTAGCTTCTCCGAGTTCTGATCCTTCTTGATCAAAAAGTAAGGAGGCACCGCCTCGCCACGTTTCAAGATCCTGACCTTGCCCATTACAAGGTTATTTTGATCTGGAGGGTCGGTTTCAGTGGCTGCGAGAGCGGGAGACGTTTGAGGTTAAGGAATTGCGAAGGGAGTCGCGAGAGGAAAGTATCGCTGTCCCCATTTCTCTGCTTCTTGTGTGTGAGAGTGGAGCCGAAGTTAGGAGAGGAAATCAAGTGTTTGGGAGCATTTATAGACTTGCCTTATTCCTAGATGGAATAAGGAATCCAGAAGAGAAAGGCTTTCGGTATCCCTATGAAATTAGGAATACTGAATAGAGTGTGTTATGTGTAGACTGTAGTAGGAAACTAGCTGGCAGTTGGGGGTGAGCTTGTCAAATTAGGATTCAGGGTGTGTTTACTTACAAGGAATCCGAATCGGAACGCTGAAATCGAAATCATTCAAGTGTTTACTTACAAATTTAAAGTTTGAAATCAGAATGAATTTTGTGTGGGGCCACAATATAAGGATTCATTACCGATTTTTTGATTACCAAGGGGAGAGGTGGGGATCACAATCCTATTCCCAGAAATGACAAAAATACCCCTATTTTAAATTCTAAATTCTCATTTTGTCCTAATTAATTAACGAAAATTAAATAAAAAAAAATCAAAACAAAATTATGAAACTGGCATTGGGCATGCAGCATCCAAAATCCAGCCACCCAAACCAAAATTGAACCACTGACGGTTGGCCATGAACCTCGCATTGTGCAGCAGCACGCCGGAACTACAGTTGTTAGCGCATCGAACCAGCAGCTTCCCAAATCGTAGCCGCAACGCCATCGGTAGCGTACCAAAGCAGCTCCTCTCCAAATCATTGCAGCAACACCAGATGTCGCTGGAAATAGCAGCTGCTGACGCATCTCCAATTGATCTCACCAGAAATAGCAGCAGCCGATCTCACCCTCCTCTGCAGTCGTTGCAAAAATGATGATGATATTTTTTTGGGCAAAAATGATGATGATGATAATTGATTATTGTTGTTATTTTGATAATTTGGGATTTTGATTATTGTTGTTATGTTGATTATTTGGGATTTTGATTATTGTTGTTATTTTGATTATTATTATTATTTTGGAAATGGATTAGTTTGTTGATGATGATGATTTTTTTGTTTTGATTTTGATTTTGATTATTATTATTATTATTATTATTAATGATAAATTATAATTAATATGTTAATGCTAATATTATTATTTATTAATGATAAAAATTATTATAATTAATTAATATATTAACAATATATGAATATAATTAATTAATATATTAACAATAATTATTCTAACTAATAATTATTAGCAATATTATTATTATAATAAAAGTATTATAATTAATGAATATATTAAAAATAATTTTTTATTAATATTATTATTTATTATTATTATTTATTGTGATTATTATTATTATTATTGTCAAGAACAATAACTAAGAAAGGGCATTTTAGTAAATTAAAATATTTTATTCTGATTCCAAAATAAAGTAAACACATCAATGTAAATGAATCCGATTCCGATTCCAATTCCGATTCCGATTCCGATTCCTTCCGCTTAAATAAACAATGTATTCTGATTTCAATTCCTGATTTCGATTCCAACTCATTCCAATTCTATCCCATTTCGATTCCAACTCATTTCGATTATTGATTAGTAAACACACCATCAATGGTGTGATTTATGTTGTCACACACGCTTGAGGATTTGGTGCGCAAAGGGGCGTGTTACTTATTTTTATTTTATACCCTCCGGTTCTCCCTAGTCCGTACTAAATAAAAACTTAAAAAGAAAAAAAAAAAACTGTCTTTAGTTATTATGTCAATAAACCTAGGGGCCCTGAATATTATTACCCCATTTTTTTTCTTAAGTAAGTATCAAAATTCAAAAATGCAGCATCGAGTTCATGGGCCGCGACTGATTGGGTCAATCCGTATGCATATCAGATCCAGCGGTTAAATCTCAAAAGCAAATCAAAACCCTAAACTCAGTAGGGGTTTATGTAGCTAACGGATTTTAAACTTTTCCCTAATTGGGTGAATGTGAATCACTTTGTTTTTGGCACCAGAAGTTAATTCTTTTTTGCGGGTAAAGATGCCGCTTTATGATTGTATGCTACTGCTGAAACCCCACGTGAGGAAGGAGTCGTTGATGGAATTAGTAGCTCGAGTTGGGAAACATGTCTACGGCAGAAATGGGGTTCTCACTGATATCACATCATTTGGGACCGTTCAATTGGGTTATGGCATCAAGAAGCTCGATGGAAGATACTATCAGGTGAATCAAAACCACTATTTTTTTTCATTCTTATTTTGTTGTGTACTTCTGGTTTAGTGTTTAAGTTTGATATCGAAGCCCATAGCGTCTTACGTTAATTGAATGTGATATTAGTGCGATATTTTTATTAGGGAATGGAGGCGTCTTGTCATGAGAAAATCGTTCTGATTATAGCATGTAATGGGCCTCCTTAGTTTGCTGGTGTTTGGCAAATTAATATCAGTTATATAATTCTTTCAGCTTATTCGTATTTGTTGGGACTTGGGAGTTCAATTTAGGCAGTATTTTCGAAGGATTCATGTGGTGATGTCAACTGTGGTATCTAGATTATAGTCTATAGGGCATCTTGAAAATTACAATTGTTGATTCCTTTTGTATATGATCTTTCACTATATATTTGTTTCTATCTGAAGAGTATGGATTCACCATAATTCATTCAATTAATTAGTAAGTAATTGCAAGATATTGATAAACCCTAGTTCTCTTTCCAAGTGAATTCTCTAACACTTGTTATGGTCTGAGTTTGGTGTAATGTGGTCCCATATTTATTTTGTCTTCTGCTAGTTTGCTTGTCTTTTCTTATGCAATGAACTAAGCCAATTGCTGTATCAAATTAGTGGCACGTGATCTTATTTGGAGAAACTGTGATCTAAAGACAACTTCAAGCTGCTGAAATTATGTTGAATATAATAGAAGAATTTCTGTTCTCCTTTCTTCTTAATTGCTGCATCAAATTATTGGCACATGATCTTATTTGGAGAAACTGTGATCTAAAGACAACTTTAAGCTGCTGAAATTATGTTGAATATAATAGATGGATTTCTAATAGCCTTTCTTCTTTCTTCTCCAATTGTACATTCATCAGTCGTTATTGTCATCTGTCAATCAGAATGATGTGTAAAATCTTCAGTTTTAGATAATGATTGGTTTGGTGATGGAGGTAAATTTGTGTTGTTAGCTGTAGTATTTCACTTTTTCTTTATCTTGTCATTTCTACTATTTTACTAGCTTTAATTGAGAGTGAAACCCATCAAAAAGGATGGAAACTTGTGCAGGTCAGGGAGGGTCTCTTGTGAAATTAGGCTGACATATTTTTAGTCCGGTTAGTCTTGGTTCCTAGGTTTTGAAACAATGGTTATGATAAAAAAACCTCACTGATGGTTTTGCTGTACTTTCCAACATGTGCCAATTCCTTTGCTTACCTATATTCAGTCGATTAAGTTATTTGCCAGTTCCACCAAGTTCCTTTATAGGTTCAATAGTTAAAACCTTTTGCAGGCTTCTGTTTCTTCTGTTTTGAGACATTTTATTTCTTTTTCATCCATTGTAATCAGAAGAGGTTTAAGAATGATTATAGGGATGTTCGGCTTTTTGTAGTGTGTTCTACATATATATATATATAAAATAATTCTCTAATGAAGACATCCTTATTTTAAGAAAGTGAGGAAGCTACTAACAAATAAAAACACATATTTCAATATACTAACAGGCAAAAAAATATAGTCTCCAATGTATTGAAATCTGTATTTTTTTTGTATTTTAGTCTCTCTCTATCTATCTATTTATATATATATATATTCTTGTCATTTCTACAAAATTTCAGTCGTTGTTTGTTATGACATACATCCAACAGCTGTCAGGATCAGGTCCTTATTTTAATACAATCCGGATGCCTGGACCTAAGGCTCACTGTATATTTATTTATTTATTTTCTAAAGAAGAAAAATGGTAGAAAGCTCGTCCATCGTAATATCCTGTTTGTAACTTCCTCTTCTATGTGTATATGTTGCCAACATTAGTAGATGTCGAGAACCCACACCCTAAAATTTGGGGGATTCAATCAAACTAAAGATCTCTATTTTCAAAGTAGCTCTTCTTGGCCTTCATTTTAAATTAAACTCCATGAAAGAAAGTTATCCAAACTGACATCTATTCTTCATCTTTTTTAGCATTTGCTAATTCTATTTTGGAGCTTGTTCAGATTGCTACAAGATGAGTTTCATTGTGGTGCTTTCTGGTCTATGTAGAGTTGTATTTCCTCCCCTTTTTGGTGGAAGATGCTTTTATCAGTGTGTATTAAACTATGTCTGTTGTATACATGGTATAGGGCCAACTGATGCAAATGACAATGATGGCTACGCCCAACATCAATAAGGAGCTGCAATACCTAAACAAGGAAGATAGGCTACTGCGTTGGCTTCTGGTGAAACACCGAGGCATGAAAAATGGGAAGGAATCTCGGTATGAAGAAACTAGTGAAGCTGATCTAAAAAAATATGGCCCAAGTGCCATCTATGATTTTGAGGACATTGATGAGGAGGACAATGTCAATGAAGAATATGATTCAGAGGATGAAGAAAATGATTCACATGATGTGAAAAGGAAAGAACACTAGACGGATGATGAAATTTCTCCAACTGTTCTCTTGTTTTGTTGGGGCCTTTAATTGTTTTCTGTAGGAATAATGAAATGATCTATTATTCTATAATATATACAACCTTTGGAAGACCATATAATATATGGTATTGACTTTTATTTGGTAAAATGTCGGACAAGATTATGTTGAAATTAGTTTAATGAAACTAATAAATATAATTATTTTAAAATTATCTACTAGTTGAATTTAATATTTAATATTCAGTATTATTGTAAGTAAATGGTTGAGTAATTTTTTAATTAATATTCAAATACCGGAGTTTGAGTTTTGGAATCTACAACAAACTAGCTCAAAATTTTGAAACATTCTATCTTTTAGAATTTTCAGTATACAATTGGGATTGTGATGTTATTATCCAATTTTACAAATCTTCACACTGAAACCACTCCTTTAGATCCAATGGTCACATCAGAACAAGACGAAAAAAAAGGAGTACTGTACAACAGTCGCAAGATAGCTGGACCATGATCATTAATATTGAACACTAGTTTCAATAAATTATTAAAAAATTATGCATTTTAAAATAAGTTAATTGAATAAAATTTTGCTATGTATTATAATTAAAATTAAAGTTTAAATTATTTTTTATATTTATTTTATATTAAATATTAGTTTAAATGAAAGGAAAAGAGTGATAAAAGAGGACAATTTTTCATTTAATCTTATTCTATCTAAACCTACTTGAAAATGAGGATTGATAATCCCATTGCCATTAATTTTGGGTTAAAATTTGAATATTTTGCTACTCTGGCAGTCTCAAACATGGCTTTAGATGGGAGGTTTTTTTTTCATAAAATTATTATAATCATACCTTTTTGTTGTAGCATCCAAACATAATCTAAGGGCATGTGTTGGCGCGTGGGTTTAAGGGGATATGGGCTGTATAAAATTTTCAGCATTATGTTTAGTGCAGATAATTGAGGTGAGGGTATGTATATATTAATCAGTTTTGGGTGGCTTAAAAAGACCCCCCCTCCGGATTTATGTGGGTCTTGACACCTTTTTTTTTTATTTAATTCTTTAATTTATTAAATATAAATATTTAAATTATGGCCGGCAACTAAATCACTACCGGCTGAAAAATTTTTCGATATCATTTGACATTCATATTAGTACCAATAAAATTTTCATCGTAAGCTTTACACAATGGTACTATATATCTCCGACAACGGAACTCCCGTTTGCCGTAGATCTACAGCAAAAGTTCTGAATTTCAAAACTACGGCAAACGGGAGCTCTGTTGCCGGAGATATTAATACTGTTGTGTAGAGCTCGATAAGATAATTCTAATGATACTAAATATGACTTAAACGAACTATGTTTAAAAATTTCTTGTGGTGGTCAGTGGGGGCGAATGGTGGCTGTCAATGATTAAATTTTTTCTATTATTAAATTTAAAGAATTATAATATAATAATATAAAATATTAAAATACACAATACATTCCATACTTACACAAAACGTGGTTAGTGTATTAAATAATACATTGTAATACAATACAATCCAGTAGAAACTAATAAACATACCCTGAAGGTATAAGATAAGGGAAGTTTAAACTTAGCTCATGTGGACATTTTGTCTACATGTTAGCTAGTGACCAAAATGCATCCCGCGACCCCTTTGATGGTTTTGGATTGGTTTAATATTTTGCCATATATTTGGAATTGGGTATATCTACAATGTTGATAATACATAGTTCTCATAAACTATATCTACTACATCAGAAATCTTCAAAATTTTAATTTTTCAGCACAGTGCAGCGGTACAAAGGACATATAATAATTCTCAGAACCAAAAAGCAGAAGTCTTGCTTTAATCTTTCACTTTCTATAATAGTCTAGATTTTTGCTAACAATATTTAATTTAAATAATGCTCGACCAGGCATGCGTGATCAGGAAACTATTGACTATTCTATGGCACAACAATCAACTTTGGAAATAAAGATACCATTAGTGCATTATGATGACAAGTCAATTCATTTTTAATTGCTCAAACCTGAAAGTGAAGTAATTAATTCATAATTAAGAAATGGCAGGTGCAGCTCCCCCTGTGTGCATTGATTTATTTCATTAAATTATTTCTACTTAAAAAAAAACGAAAGAAAAAAGATGTGTAAAAAATGTTTTATGTAGAATTTGCACTTGGACCACATTTCCTATTTCTCTTTTTGCATAAAAAAGATTGTACGAGTTATAAAAAAGAGGGAATGGCATCAATTCTTCTTTCTTCGCATGAGTTATAAAATTCTTTCATGTGGGTGTCATTTTTATTATTGCATGCTTTAAGAGAAGTTTGTCTCCATATGGATACCTTGCGTTAGAAGATGATTATATTTGAAGGGTCAGTTTAATAATGTTGTAGTTTTTAAAATAATAATTATTAGTTGTGTTATAAAAATAATTAACTGTGAAGATAATCAGTTGATAACATTTAATAAAATTTATTTTTAAAAGTGTTGTGAGTTTTAAAAATAGTTATATATATTTTAGTAAATCTTATTATTAAACTAGAATCAAAATATAAATAACTAAATTAGATATGATATTGAATAAAATTGATTTACATATTTATAAACATGTATATAAAATATTTTTTTATTGTATATATATAATAATTGATAACAAAAGTAAATATTTTATATTATTAATTTTATTATCTCAATATAATTGGTAATAATAATAATAATCTCTTTAAATTAAATTAAATAATTTTATTTCTTAATTAATAATGATAATTTTAGACATTTATAATATATATGAAGATATATATGAAATTGTATTGAATAGAAAATTGATTCTCAAAATCAGATTTTGAAAAGTTATTACTTCTCTGCTTGAAAATTTACCTTAGGATTGGATAATTTTACCATAAATAATTTTTTAAAAATTTACCAAACACTAAAAATAACTTTTACATTTTTAAAATTATTTTTTAACCTTTCAAAAACATAAAAAAAATAACTTAAGGGTTCGTCTGATTAATGATGCTATTAATTGAATGTGACGTAATTTTATCAATGTTTGGAATTGGAAATATGTTGGGAGGATGGAAATCAAATTTATGAAGTAAATAATTATAAAATAATTTTGAAAATAGAAAATAAAGTAAAATAAATTTCAAAAAATAGGTAAAAAAAATACAACTCAGCTTGCCGACGAATAGTAAGTAATTATAAAATGACAAATGCCCCGTCATTTCATTGAACGGCATTACGGCAACACAACGGATCAACCATCAACAAACTCATTGGTCTGTTTCTTTCCACGAGTGTACGGTCAAGATCTTTCACAAACTCACAAAATTACAAACGGGGATAATAACTTTTTCAGTCTTTCATTTTTTGTTTTTTTAGTGAAATCACATGTAATAGAATAGTTTGCAATTTTATTCCTAAAAATTTCTACCATCATGTTTTGTTACTGAGAAGCTAAAGAGTAGTGTTAGAGGGAGAGAAAGTTGAGAGAATATTGAAAGAATTTCACATTCTCTTTTTTTTTTTAACATTAATTCTTTTAATTTTTTCAAGCATTTTTCGAAGCTAAAAATTTATATTCAAAAGTAAAAACAGAAAATTTTTACCCTAAAGAGTATAAAATAAAATGCAAAGGGATTTATCAAATAAAAGTACCTACCATTTTTTTTTTTTTGATAGAGCATAGAGTAATATTTTCATGTAATATTCAATTTTTTAATCAAAAGATGATGTGATAATCTTGATAAGTTTTTGAAGTAATTTATTAAAATATCTTATCAATTTAGTGATGATTTCACATAATTTGAGATAATACTTAGGCAACGGTAGTTTCTTTAATTATTATTATTTACTCGAGAACAAATAGTCGTGGTGGCCTAGTAGGGGATCTAAGTGAAAGTGGTTATAATTATGTACTTATTCGTGATATTTACAAAAATAAGGTACCGTGGTGCTATTACCAGATTACAGATATCTCTCCCGTGTCGCTTTCTGTTGGTTGATGACGATTGACAAACTCTCTCCCTCTGTCTCGCTCTTGAATCAGCCAGCGAATGTGAAGATAGATTGAAAGCTTTTGCAAAACAGACAGAGAGGAGAGAGAGAGAGAGATGGAACCGACGTCGTCGGTCAAGAAGTTGGGCAGCGAGGGATCTGGGTCCGACACCAGCAGTGGCGGAGGCAGCAGCCGCCACGGTGGCGGTGTTGGCGGAGGACGGAATGTGGGAGATAAAGAAAAAGGGTCGTTTGAGTATTTTGGGTGGGTTTATCATCTGGGTACAAATTCAATCGGGCATGAGTATTGCCATCTTCGGTTTTTGTTCGTTAGAGGCAAATATGTCGAGATGTATAAGCGTGATCCTCATGAAAATCCCGGCATTGTACGTTTCCTTGAGTTCTTTAAATGATATTTTGTATTGAATTCTGTATTTTTGTGCTTGAATAATATTTCCAATGATCAGAATGGACAGTAAGATGAAAATGAGAACAATGCAATATTTTATGACTAGTGACAAACCAAAAAAAAAAGAAGAAAAGTTTACATTGGATGAATGTGGTTGCGTGCTTATTCTTCTGAGATATTTTTGTTCTTTTGTAGTTATAATGTTATATGCATGGTCTGTTTGAGGCTCAAGGCAATATAATTGTGGTTTCTTTATGTGCAGCTTGATGAGATTATGTGATCTTGTATGATAGAACATGTTGCATATGATTTTATTCTATTGTGCGGAATGCTTTTTTGTTGCCATCTCTGGTTCATGCATGTTCTAGAGCAATTGGGTTTTACTCACATAATGTGATTTTTGCTTGGCAATTTTGTTTAGTACGGTATGGAAGTATAGCTTTCCTTGATTTTATTTATTAAGTTATGTGGGTTGCACTTAAATTCAGCTGTTTAGAGAATTTCCACAATTGCTTGTATTTATTATGCTATTTTTTTTTTATGGTCCAGAAACCCATTAGAAGGGGTGTCATAGGGCTCACACTTATGGTGGAGGAGCTAGGGCGTCGGAGGGTTAATCATGGGGTAAGGTCTTGTAAATTCTATATGTTATTTTATTAGGATGTAAGGTTTTAAGTATGCTTTTGTTATTGCACATCATGTTCTACATTTTCATATTTTGGAGTATTTCTTTCTGTTTAAGTTAATCCTCTTCATGGGAACCCTTTGGATCATATTTTTCTGTGGTTTTCTAAATAGCTCAAGAAGATGAACGAAGCTAATTATTTATGCTATTTGTATTCTTTTTGTAGGATGTTTATGTTATGCGGCTTTATAATCGATTGGATGAGTCAAAAAAAGGAGAAGTAAGTCGAGGTTTCTCATATTGCAGTTTGCAATATTGCAAGATGCTGACATATATTATACTCTTGACATCTTGACACATGATACTTTTTCAATGCCTACATATATATAGGAGAATTTTAAAGTTCGTTTGCTTCTACTTAGAATTATGTGGCACCTTCTAGCGTGGTTCAAATTTCTTCTACCCTTAGGACTTAGGAATATTTTAATATAACTATTAAGGAAATCAACTAAAGGAAGTAAATGCAATTTTTTTTTTCTGTCCATTGGGAACCTATGTTTGCAAACAAAACTATTATAAGGTGGGAAACAAATAGTAAGTCACATTTGTGAAATTAGCAGTATGCTACATTCCTTTTTAAATCGCCAAGTTAAAATCGAAAAAAGAAAAAAATGCTCAACTTCACACTTCCAACTTACTTTTAGGATCCTGAGACAGTTTTCTATCTAATAAAGTTTTTGGTTTATATTCTTCGATGCCAAAATGCTTCCCAGCTAACTGAATATTTTTACGTTCAAGATTGCTTGTGCCACAGCTGGAGAAGCCCGGAAATGGATGGAGGCATTTGATCAGGCGAAGCAGCAGGTATAAATTAAATCAGTTAGACTGCTGTGATAAATGCAGTGGAAGTCATGTACAATGTTGGGTCTCTCGCTTTCCCAAAGGTTATCATTATCATGTCTGACTGCGATTGTGTCTAGTCCTTACCATGTATCCACCCTTTGCAATTTTTTCTTACAATCGAATCTTTTCATGGATCTTATGACAAAATAGAAACATTGTTCTGGATAAACAGAGATGATATAATTATTTTGTTGAAAAATATCGTGTCACAGAAATCAGAATAACTTTTTTCTTTCTATTGCAGGCTGAAGTGGAGCTTTCCAGAGGAGGCAGCACCAGAAACAAATTGAACATGGAGACCGAGTATGCTTACTGTTTTTTGTGATCTTAAAGTAGCTTTCATATTTAATCATGACTTGGAGGGATTAGTTATAAGGATTTTTCAACCACAGTGGTGAAGATTAAGGGCAAACTTCTATTTAGATATTTTTGCTTGGTAGTATTTACTGGTTCACTTTATGGGATGTGAGAGGGCAATCTTGAGTGTGTAGGCCAAAGGCCCAATGGACCTCCAGCAGACCAAAAATGGAAATTGCATTCTTTTGAGTATAAGTTGAATATATAGCTGAATCATTATGTAGCCCTGTTGATATGTCTGGTTGAAAGCAAGTATAATCTTGTTATAGGATAAAGGGGTTTCATGCTGTATCTCTTGTTGTGATGAGCATTCTAGTATTCCATGTATGCTCTATGTATGTTATATAATGTTATTGACGACCTTAGTTAGTTGTATTCTCTTGTTTTACTGTGGCAGGATAAATCTGGATGGACATCGACCTAGAGTGAGGCGGTATGCTCATGGACTGAGAAAGCTCATAAGAATTGGGCATGGTGAGGTGTTGTTGCTTATGGATCATTATTTTTTTTTTATTATTTTTTTTGGGGCAGCGGCATCAGATTTTCTGTGAGGTTCACTTAAAATCAGATTTTTTGTTGTATGATGGCAAGCATATTTGGTTGTTTTTAACTCATTGCACTGAATTACCACACGTGGTGGACATTGTGCGCTTTTGATGTACTTACTGGAAAATTAGTGGGCATGCCCTATGCATGTCATACGATTTCTTAAAAATGAAGTGTAATGATATTCTGTAATAATAGATGCTATGCTTTATTCTTAAGAATTAAGTAATGATATTAGTTTTTACCTCTTCAGGTAATGTTCTAGAGATACTACTTGTGTAGCCTCCACTTTTTCAATTTATTAGTTGTTGGGAGGCATTGCGGTCATCATGTCATGACCTACCATTTGCGATTCACTGTGACAAAAATTTATATTTTTGGAGTTTTTGAATGTTAGGAACCTTTGTGTCCAACAAAAAATGTTTAGTGCAATTCCGCGATTTGTATTTAGGGTATTCATTGAGATTAAAATGTTGAAGTTTTGCATGTGACATTGATTAATGCATTTTCATTGTTCTTTCTGCAGGATTCAATGTATTTTCATGAATGTTTGTTGGTGGACTCAATATAATTATCCATTGGGTTCATTTCTTTTTTATTTACTTATTTTTCGTTCTTTTTAATGGTCACAGGTCCTGAAACACTTTTGCGGCAATCTTCAGATTTGGGTGGTTCTGTCAGGGGAGAGGGGTTCTTTGAGGGGGACATTGGAGATGCTATTGAAGCACATGAATGGAAGTGTGTTCGTACACTAAATGGTACTTTGTTATATTTACTAGAAAGACCATTATGGCATACCTTTTTCTAGCTTCATATGTGATTTACTCGTAGCACAGTGTGTGTGTAGTTTCTAGAAATATTACTTTTATTTTGCTCAAAATAACATCATTTTCAGTTTTAAGCTTAATATGATAAATATTAGTTGATTTCTAGATATATTACTTTTATTTTACTTGTAGCACTATTGTCTCAAAGTTAATTTCTATCCCAAATTCTTTTATGCCATTCTCAAACTTCTATGAGAGCCCTAAACCACATTGAGATGCTTAAGTTGGTAGGAATTAAGCTTCTTTTATAGTCAGGCTGAGTAATAGAAACCATGAAAACTTTGAAGTTTATATAAAATTTAAGGAAAGCTTTCATTTGTATTAAGTTTTTTTCTGGATCTTTTGACATATAAATTAAGTATTTATAGAATTTAATTTAAATGGAGAAAAAGGTATATCTTCTTTCTGCCTGATACTTCCTCTCTTTGGTTTCAGGTGTTAGAATTTTTGAGGATGTTGCTGATTCTAAGGTATTCATCATTATGTTATGTTCTCTTTGCCTTCATTACTTGCATGTTTGGACTATCTTTGCAACCAATTTTATTAGCAATAGTTTTGGTTATATGTTTATTATCCAGAAAAAGGAGAAGTGTTAAGATAACTTGTGAAGTTAACAGATTGTAAATATGATAAACATATTTGCAGATTTTTTATTTTTATATTTATTTTTTTAAAAGCTTACAGAAATACTAATTTTGATAGTCTATTAATGCAATCTTTGACACATACCCTTCTTTTCTTTATGATTATCATTTAGTGCCATGATATTGCTTCTGATAGAACTGTAGTTATACGGATTTATTTCCTTGATAAATGACCTGAAGTGCTCTCTTGATTGCTTTTAAATCATTGTAGAGTGGTAGAGGTGTTCTTCTGAAGGCAGTTGGTGTCATCGATGCTAGTGCAGACACTGTTTTTGAGGTGGTTTTAAACCTTGATCGACACCAAAGATACGAGTAAGTTTCTTAACTTACTCGTTTTGGGGTTCTTTTATGTGGTTGTGCAACTTCAATCTCTCTAATAATTATCTTCACAGGTGGGATATGTTGACAGGTGACTTGGAGCTGGTAGATTCTTATGATGGACATTATGATGTTGTTTACGGGACATATGACCCAAAATACCTTACTCGGTAATGTTGTTAAACAGGACTACTGGTTTTTTCCTTCCTTTGGTTTTAGTTACATGATTCTTTTGGTCGTGTTGGTTTCCCAAACGATGTTTAGAGTTTTGTAAACTATGTTTCCCATTCGAATACTTTTTGCCTATTGTGTACTGTACTAGGGAAAGGATGAACAAGAGATAAGCTTCTTGTCATAGGATTTTTTAAATAAAAAGAGCCTTCTAATTTATTTTTCAATTCATTGGTCTCAATGCATAAGTGTTTGTTTTTCACCATACATTTCTGATCCTGCACCCTATCCTCCAAACTCCAATCTCAATTTTCATCACAGAAGTTGGAGGTTCAAAACCCTTTAGGGCAGCATAACTCGGGTACTTTTTGCTGTGATGGAATAAATTTTTAGTCAACAATATCCAAAGGTGTATTCTCATTGTTGTTGTTTTTCCTCTATATGATGCTCTAACATCCGTTTGTTATATGATATGTTTTGCAGGTGGCAGTCCAAGAGAGATTTTGTCTTCTCTCGGCAATGGTTTCGTGGACAAGATGGAACATATAGTAAGAACTACAATTATCATATCTAGTTTACTAGAGTTGCTTCATATAATTAGCTTAGATGCTATGTTTGTATCATGCCAGCCTCATTAGCAGGTACCTTACCTCAAACATTTAAAATCCATTATTACGACTCAAGCTGAAATAGATAGTATTGTATAATAGTGGTGATAATCATATGCTTGGATAATTGGTTATAATCTGCAAACTTAGTTGATTTTGAAGTCCTGGACAATCTAAGGGCAGTAAACTCCTCATGGTGAGGGCCTGTGAAAGTATGCTATATTTATGTCGGCATATGTCGGTTGGCATTGATTATATAGACTGCATATGTACCAAAAATATGGGAGATATGGTTCAGTTTGACTTCATGTCATCTGAAACAAGCTGTTGTGTTTACTTGTGTATATTCTCTTTCTTCTTGCACTAAGAGAATGTTGGACCTCTTGCACGTCCTCTACCAGAATGGATGATGTTCTGATTCAATATTATGAACAACAGTTATATGTGATTTCCTAGTATTAGGACTACCAGATTCACCTTATCATGTTTCAGAATTTTGTTAATAGTTTCTATTTGAGAGTTGGTTATTGGTTAATTTTTCTTTTTGAGAGATGGTTTGGTGCATAACATGTTGAATTTGCAAAGTGAAGTTCATTACAAGAAGTAACACACTTCCTGCTTCTGGACGTGGCACTGATATAATTTTTTGATACAGCAATCTTGCAGTTTCCAGCTGTACACAAGAAACGGCCCCCAAAATCCGGGTATCGACGCACAAAAATTAACCGTAAGTGATTTGCGTTATTAGAGAACAAATAAGATATCTTAATCATTCTTTATTTTGTAGAACTCTAATAATATACCTGCTTCTTTTGTTGCTTCAATTGATATTTCAAGAGGTAAATTTTTTGTGTTTGTTAGCTGGTAGTCAATTTAACACACTTTCTGATTAAAGTAGTTGTGCATTAAGCATACAAGGGTTACGTTTGTTTCTTGAGTTATGAACGAAGAATTAGGTGGGGTATTATGTTTTATTATCTATGTAGCCCTTTTCATGTTACTTTTTTACTTCATTTTCCTTCTTCATCCTGACCCATCACTCACCATTTTCCTTCTTCATCCTGACCCATCACTCACCACATCCTGATTCACTACTAAATGTATTTGATCTAAACATTAGATCTATCAGTTATAATATTATACTATTTATTAGTGATGGGAGGTTGACTTAGCTTACATCTGAAAAATGATGCTGCCACATAATAATTCAATGATGTGGTAGATTTATAGGCCATCCCTTGTCATTTAACCTGACGTTGAGTTTTGTGTTCATAGTGTTTGGATGGCAACCAAGCATTAAATGAGTTATTTAAACAGTTTCTGGGTGCTGTTGAAAGGAGTGGAAAGTATCTATATAAGAGCTTGATTTTACATGTACTTCCTGGTACAATAAGTTTTTCCCTTTAGACTAGGTGATCTTAGGCATAACCAATTCATTTCATGTTAGGCTTGTGTGGTGCATGGTATTTTATCTTTTCGTATGATTTCAGGTGATACACACACACACACTTGCAATCTATGAGCTGAATTTTGAAAATTTTTTTTTTCATAATTTTTAGTTCACAGCTTAAATGCTGAAAATATACTTGTCTACAATACCAGTTATAATATTTAAATGTTCAATATACAAAATATCACTGCTTTGCTAATTTCTTTTTCATATTCATTGGTCACATTGAATTTTTTATTCTTGTTTCCACTAGTCACTGTTGATTGTATTACTAATTTATAATCATTTTGTTTCACATACTTTCAGCGATTAAATGTGTATCTGCTTCATTACAAGATCCTACAATTCTTACTTTTTTTTTTTCATATAATTTACATGAACTGCAGCATCAACTTGGGAGATTAGAAATCTAAACATGCCAATGGGTTCGAATGGGGCTAAGTGTCTTGTGACACAAATGTTAGAGATACATTCGTCTGGCTGGTGTAGATGGAAGAAGAACAGCAGCACAAAGTTCGAAAAGACTACCCATTTTGCATTACTAAGCCAAGTGGCAGGTTTGGAGATCTGATTAATTGTTTCTTTGCTGATCCACAATCTTAGAGTTTTAAGTGGCTTTAAGACCTCAAGCATATGTTTATTGAACAAATAGGTATATGTTCTGTGTTGAAAAAAGTGACTTTTCCACATCATGACATATGTTCAAGTCTTGATCAGTTGAAAGAACTACCTTTAGTGGTCTACTAACATTGATTATTTTGCTCAAACTAACTTCTGTTTTCAAAATGTATGGTAAAAAACAATCTGAATCTTGAAACCAGTAAAGTTATGTTACAGAAATTGTTTATGATGTGATTATTCCAGTGCCGGTTACATTTCCTTGTTCATCATTATTCAGGTTTAAAGGAATATATTGGAGCAAATCCAGCGCTCAAAAATGAATTCACAACTGTGGTTGTCCATTCAAAATTTTCAGAGGTTTCATCTTCCAATGGTTATTATGAGGATATAGATGTGCAGGAAGAGTTTTATGATGCAATTGCTGCTGACTCATCATCTTCAGAAGATGAAGATAGTGATGATATTAATGACCCTGATAAGAAGGTTTTTATTTTTATTTTATTTTTTTATTTTTTTTTCCTACTTCTCATTAGAGATTAAGTTCACTCTGAAAGGTTTAGAGAGGGTCAAAAGTATGACTTATGATCAAATCTAAATCATTTACATGAATCCATACTGTTAAAGAGGTGTGGAATTGATATTTACCTCTCATCTACTTCAGGACAAGAAAGTGAAGCTGAAGAATGTCTCATGGGCCATTGCAAGCTTAGCTTTGAAGCGAACTTCAGGTCCTCTCTCTATAAAATTTTGTTTGGGAATATGCAATGGTCTATTCATTATCATCAGAATTCAAAAGTCTTTTAGATTCTATTTGCCTTACATTGGTAATTTCACTGCTTCATTTTCTTAAAAGTTGGACACGACAGTCAAGATTCTACTACCTTTTACATGGTAACAAACATACTGCTTTACAACAGTTGATGATTGTGTTTAATTAAACTTTGGTAACCGGGTTCTTTAAACCTCTGAGCTACCCCTTTGGTATATTATCAACGAAATATTATTTTGCTCATATTTTGCTTCACTTTTTGTAATTGCTGTAATTATAATGTTAATTCTTTTCTGATGCGCCAAGCTTTTGTGTTTTTCATATATATATAAAACTATTCCCTGTTAAGATATTTGTGATTTGTCTATTGTCTTGAGAAAAAGTATCAGTGTTTATTTTCTTCCTGTTTTTCTGCAATTTTTTTTTAACCCTCATTGTTAAATACTCAGTACTAAAATATGAAGTCCTGGATGCAGTTCCTGATGCAAATAAAGAGTTTGATTGTAGTGTGCCTCCGATCACTATTGATCCAAGCCAGTTCCACGGTTCCCTGCACAAAGCAAAGGATGAAACCGACTCAAATTGTTGGACTTCTCCTGGTGGCAAGGGTTTTATGATCAGAGGAAAGACTTACCTAAAAGATAATGCCAAGGTGGTTTTTACATTCCTTCTAAATCATTGGCCACTTTTTGTTGTCCCTATCTATTCTGTTCTCTATCTTATCATATGTTAAGAAGGATTCTATCATTTTCATTTTTATGTTAATGCATAAGCAGTTTTGGGATCTGCTTATATTTTTACTACTGCTCGTTAGGCTTGTATTCGTCTATTGTTATATCTCGGCTTTGCCAATTCTTGTTCAACTCTTTAGTTGGAATGAGCACAAGAACAATCAAATCTGCCTTGTTATGTTTCCTTATCATAGTCAATTAATGTTTTTGTGACTTGTGGCATAATATTTCCAGAATAGCGACAGATATGCTCTCATAATGTTCTTTATCCCAGTGAATGTGTTGCTCATGTAGTCTCTGTTGTGACAAGTATTGGGGTAAAAAGCTCATGAGTGTTGCACTTCATTGAACACTTTGTTTTTGAAAAAATTAGGTTATTTGATTGAGGATCTTACTCATTTTGAGTTTACTGGAGACAACTTTGTCAGTACTGCTTCCAATAGAAATTTAGTGGTTGCCCTTTTTTCTTTCTTTTGTTCTTGTTTTGAATATCATCTTCATATTATTTCTGCTGAATGTTGGTTAAGTGGTTTGTTTAATTTCTTTTCAGGTAATGGGTGGAGATCCCTTGCTCAAGCTCATTGCAGTTGATTGGTTTAAAGTTGATAAAGCTGCGGATAGGGTTGCATTGCATCCCAAGTGTCTTGTACAGGTAAATTATATTTTTGTTTCCACTTTCTGTTCGTATCAGCTAGGCAAAATTGTGATACAAAATCTCATTTAATATATTAGTACCACACGTACTTCTTTTGAATACTAAGTTACTAACTTTTTTTTACACCTGTCATTAACATTACAGTGTGTATTTTCTTATTAGCTCTTTTGCAGAACCGGTGGATTACTTGACATTTTTTTATGTTTCCTCGACTCAATATTCATAATGTTATTATGGATAGCAATATTTTTTTTTAAAACTTTCACTATATTATTTTTAGGATTATCATCCTTGGAATGGTACTAATTATAAGGTTGTGGCTGTAGGATTCAGCTTTTTGAGGCATATGCTTGCTACTTTTACAATTGTAGGTTGTGTTGTGAGTGGAATTTGTATGTTTGGGAACACATGCCAATTAAGTAAAACAAGGTTAAAATCTGTGTTGACTTTAGTTAGTTTGACTTAAATAAAAATAATCATATCATTCACTTGAATCTATTTTTGCCATGTCTGTCTTTTATCCCTATTTTCTTATATTTGAGTGAACTGGAAGTGTCATTGACCAGAAACATGAGTTAGGTCCTGTTTGGGATTGAGGTTGGGCCTAAAGTGTTTGGTAAACACTAGCTGTTGTAGCTTAGAAGTTAAGTTGATTTGATTTTACACTTATATAATGAAAAATCTATTATATCTTTACTAATTTTGTCAAAATTATTATTTAAAAAAATGTTTTTACTACATACTATTAACTTTCATTTCATAGTTACTGCTTTTTTGTTCACAGCATCTATAGCTTTTAAGCTACAACACTTCAATACCAAATGGGGCCTTAGATAAGTGACTTCTTTCTTTCCATGCTCATTTTGGAATTTGTTTAAGGGCAGGAAAAATGATTCTTTGCAACTTCACTTGGTATGCCAATTGTAATAGTTGATAGTTGCTTCGCCTGTGATAACTGGATTGCATGTTCTCATCTTGATGTTGCTATGATGTTGAGTTTTCTAGTTCTCTTGGTCTTTAAACCATCTATGCCTTTGGCATATGCAATTTGAGGCAAAATGATTCGCAATTTGAGGCAAAATGCATTTCTTTAGACTTCAAAAGCATGATCTGACAATGTTTGAGCTTTGCTACTCACAGTATTATGGAATTTAATAATTGTTCTATACTTTTCTTAGTTTAGTCACCGATAAAGAAAGTACTAGGCTTCCTGGTGGTATGAAAGAAAGAGATCTTAGTGCCTTAGACTAATCTAACTGCTTTTTTCTCCATTCCAGTCTGAAGCCGGGAAAAAGCTTCCGTTCATCCTGGTCATTAATCTTCAGGTATGCATATGAATTTGTTTTAATCTTGTTTTCCATGGCTTATATCTGCAGTTACATACATTATCATGGATTTGCTTGGAGATGTGGCATACACTTCTTAAAAAAAAAAAAAGAAAGTTGATTTTTTATTTTTTAAGTTCCCCTGTACTAAAGTTAACATGAAAAACTTCAGCAATTTATCTGCTGAAATATGATCTCGTTTCCAAGTATATATGAGGCCAGTCAAAGGATTTGCTGATTTTGTTTCAAAGATATTGTTGTTCAAAAGTCTTAATGGAGTAATAATGGAATATTAAGTGGAAAGGATTGAATGAAATTTAAGTAGTTGAACCATTGCAAGGGAAAATGTAAACTTTAAATATTTTAATTACTGGTTCTGCAACTATATTTTTATTAGGAATAATGATAGACATCCTAAAAGTTTATCCGAAATGATGTGGTGGCATTGGATGTGTCATTCCTCAAGTGGTTGACAATTTTTCACAAGTTCCAAGTGAATTAATTACATATCTCACCAACCACTTGATGAATGCCACATCATTTAGGATACATTTTGGGAGTCTAGCATACGATCATTTAATTATTTTTGGGTTTTGTGATATTGCAGCCTTTTAAAAGCTGTATTTATTTATTATTATTTTTTTCTGTTTCAGGTTCCAGGAAAACCTAACTATAGTTTGGTCCTCTACTATGCTTCTGAAAGGCCTGTGAATAAAAATTCTTTGTTGGGTAAGTTTGTGGATGGGACAGACATGTTTCGTGATGCAAGATTTAAACTGATTCCAAGCATTGCTGAGGTATGAAGTGCTGAATTGCAAACATCCTGTAAAATTTGGTGGCTTTTGTCTGCTTTGCCTTCATGGTATTGAGTAGAGCATTATTTTCTAATGCTTTCAGGGATATTGGATGGTTAAGCGAGCAGTTGGAACAAAAGCATGCCTATTGGGCAAGGCTGTAACCTGCAGACACCTTAGACAAGACAATTTCCTGGAGGTAATTATTCGTGGCAATATCTGGTTTTCCTACATTTATGTAGGCATGCTGGTGTCACTATTCCAATTTTTTAGTGTGTAAGACGTTGGAGCTTGACCTTTTTAGAGATGGAAAATTGAAAGAAATCATTAATGCTGTTTTGTTTTCATGGAACTTGAAACATGTTCGCTGCCTTGCTACTAATCTTCCTCCTATTAATAGTGTGTTTTTCTTTTTCTTCTATGCTCTGATGAGTGAATTTTCAGCATAGTTTTAGATCGAGATATCTGAGAATTCAAACTGGTGGTGAATTCTTATTAGTTATGCTGCTTGCACCTGGTATTTAGTGAACTATCTCGAAACTTCTCTTTTTCAGATTGATGTGGATATTGGATCATCATCTGTGGCCAGGAGTGTCATTAGCCTTGTCCTTGGATATGTAACTAGCCTAGTTGTCGATCTAGCAATTTTAATAGAGGTACGTGCTTTGTTTTAGTAAATTGTTGGGGAGTTATTGGTTTTATGCTCATATTTAAGGTGGACTTCAGAATGTGAATGCTAATGAACTTTTAGTAGAACTTTGACTTACAATTTCCATGGAGGTTTATATTTATTCACTTTTCGTATTCTTTCTGATAAGATAGAATCATTCACTGCTATGTCTTTGATGGAGACTTAGGTTGCTAATAATATTCAAATATTTAGTAAATTAGGCTGGTGTTTCCAGTGGAGCAATGGTGCATTTAGTATGTGTACTTCCGTAGCACTTGTTGCTTTTCGATCTCTGTTGTTTGAAGCAATTGCAGTATTCTGGTAGTTTCTTGTATTTGTTTTACTCCATAAAAATTTTGTAACAGTAGATAATTAAGATCTTTTAGAGTCACAAAGCTGGCAGTGATGTATAGCTAGGGCATCTCTAGATTCTTTTATGGTTAGTTTTGGAGGTCTGCAATGAGCCTAAGGAAAGAAATGAAAAATAAGAAACAGTTAGATTCAAACAACCTTACTGGTTATTTCACTTATTGCGTACAGCTCTTTGTGGGAGCTAATCTCTTTCATTTAATTTTTTTAATCATGTCTGCAGATTCTGATTTTTGAGTGATTTGATTCAACTGAGTTGGATTCTTTTAGTTGTAAACCATGGCAGTTATCATACTTGCAAAATTTGACGTTAATAACTGCTTATTGGCAGGCAAAGGAGGAGGAAGAACTACCTGAGTATATACTTGGGACTGTTCAATTGAATCGTGTGAGGCTTGATGCTGCTGTACCATTGGAGGTTTGAGGATTCTTGCAAATACTTGTTCAACACAGTAGTGTCATAACCTTTAACTGCACTCCTATTTTGCCGATGAATGGCCTAGTGTACATTTTATTCCCATATACGGATTTGACTTGCAAATTTTAGTTCTGTGAATATACAGCTTTCCTGTA
Organism: Clausena lansium; assembly: GCA_030449835.1. Classification (NCBI taxonomy): domain Eukaryota; kingdom Viridiplantae; phylum Streptophyta; class Magnoliopsida; order Sapindales; family Rutaceae; genus Clausena; species Clausena lansium. The sequence goes on from JASUUF010000257.1 coordinate 8,766,657, forward strand.
CATTGATCAGAGTTGCACATCAATTTTTGCAAAAAGCAATGTTGAGGATGTTGCTTTGTCGCATCTTGGATGGATCATGGAAGAATGTTCGATTAAGACTGAATCCACAATGTAAATTGTCTTTTCCTAGAGATATTATGGAATCTGCTTGTATTTGGTCCCAAGTTGTGTATTCTGAGATAAAAGGTCGATGAAGATGATCGGCAAGTGAATCATTATCACTCAAATCATCTATTTAACAGAGTAGAAGGTCTGGGGGCTTGTTTGCTGATGTTCTGTAATGTGTCTTTCTATAAAGTACTAAGTAAATTGAAGATTGGAAATTGAAATTTCCAGTTTGATTTTCGGAGAATGTGTCTGGCTGTACATTCATTATATTATTAGTATTGTTATTGTTAAGTTTGGTGAAAGTGTCTGCTAGTGTTACAAAATGATTTGCAATAAAAATGGTTCGGTCCACTTTGAAGGAGTATATATAATTAAGGTGAGTTAAGGAGCTATGGTGTCGATGGCTTCTCAATATTATTTCATTCATCATCTGTTAAAAAATCGTTCATGGAATCTTTGAAGCACTTCTTGAAGTGACAAGTACTTGATGACTGCTAAGCTTCTTGTTTTCTGTCTTCAGGAAAGGATAAGACAATCTTGTTATAGTGTGATTTATAGCTTATTCTGTTGTACAAGTCAAGTAGTCAATGCTATCCTTCAAAATCAAAGCAAACAAATGAAATGTGAGAAGGATTTTTGTAGTTGAAATGATAAGGTGTCCAAGTCCAAACCCACTTTGTCGAGCCTTTTTTTTATGCATACTTTTATGAATGATTGAATTGACGCTGTTGTTTGTAGAATGTTTGCTTGTGGCTTTTGGCTCATTCGTTTCACCACCCGCCACCCACCAATGTTCCCTTTCTCTTACATATGAATCCTCAAAAACCCTAAATTACCCTTAGTTAATCTCCGTCAGATTTCTAAATCAAGGTTAGCAATTAATCACGGTTACGGGGTTGGCCTAGATTGAAGAAAGAAGAGACTCTCAATTACTGTGAGTTTTCCGTTAAACAAATAAGATTAGATTAAGATGTCAAATCACATGTATTGTATTCATGCATAAGTAAAGCTTTGCGATCTTTTTGACTCTAATGGGAATCCAATTCAAGCGATAAATCTTTCTTTTTTCCTAAAAAGACGTGCTCTTTCCCAGCAAGCACACACGGCCGCATAGTCGGTGCAATGTCTTTTTCAAACCTATTTTGGATATTGGAGTAATTTCTTACTCTTAGGAACCAACCAACCAACCAAAGTTGTGATGAGATTGAGAATGAATGTGCATATGTTTTATCTCTTCTTTTTCCTGTTTTGGCTTGAGGCTTTATTCGTTTCATCAGAAATATTTTTAAGGAACGGAGCAAGAGTAGTTTAGTGCATATGACTTGTGTTATTCGTTTCAAGTTTGATGTTTGTGGATTAAAATTAAATAAAATTAACGAGTTTTGATAATACGGACTGGATTTATTTATCAAAAGATTAATCGAATTGTCATTCTCTCTCTTTATTATTAAAGCAAACTGAATGAACATAATTTAGTAGTAATGTAAAAACAAAAGAAGCCTTTCTTTCAGTTCAATTCAGTTCAGTTCAGCTTTGTATGAGCAGCAGCGGCCTCTCTTTCAGCTGCAGTGGAAACCTAATTATTAATTAAACACAATTGGAAAATGGGAACCTCCCACTCCCAGTCCCAGCTAAATAACTTCATCACGGGCTCACTGTGAAAGTGCTGCTTTGCAACGCACCACTTTCTTTCTTGTGATGCCAAAACATTTAATGACCCTTTCTCTGTTTTCAATAATGAATGTGGCCAATATGAACATACATCCCGTAATGAAAATCATGAAAATTTAAATAATGCAAACCCCAAAATTCCTTAGGAGTTGTGAGAATATCTGAATAAAAATACAATTTTTAAAAAATGATTGATTTTTTCTTTCTTCTTGAAGTAGTAGGTCATTTATGTTTTTTTTTTTTTGGAAAATGTATAATATTTCTAATACCTGCATGAACCCTTTCATAACGTCAATGGCAAACCCCTTTTGGTCTTAAGGGAGTTTGCAAAAGATTTTCTTGAACCAAAAACTGTTTAAAGGATCGTGGGATTTGCATGATTTGGACCACAGACCAAAGCAAGAACAGGACACAGATGTCAAGGATGGTTACATTTCATACTATTCATTAAGCTGATGATCATAAATCCATGAAGAAAAAAGTAGTGCTTTGATCAGTACTATTGTCTTTACTCCCTACCTTCTCTGCACTTGCTTCTGTCATTTTAAACGTCTTTTAACTGTTGTCTGCAAACTCTGCCATACAATAAATTAACAAAAAATGGTACTCCTCCTAATAATATAAACTACAGTGTTCAATTAAAAAAAAAAAAGCACAAACTTGATGATGTCTTGTAAATTAAATGAACCCATATCACCACTAATCATTTTTGCTTGTATTAAAGAGATTGCTTTTAAAAGCCATTCAAAAAAGATCCAAAAAAAAAAAAAAAGGGCAAAAAAAGAGAGATTGCTTTTCTCATTCTTTTCTTGCTGGTTAAAATAGTTACACATAATACAATCATTATTATATGTGAAAAGAAATAGTTGAAAGCAGCTGTCATGGTAATTAATTACCTATTATGCAAGAATCAACCTTCGCCCTTGTTGCGCATTAAATAATCATTGGCTTCTTTAATAATTCTGCAATTTGCTTTAAATAAAATAAAATCATGCATGAAATCAGCCACGAGAACCACTGCTCTCCGAGCCATAAATGTATTATGCAGAGTTTGAGTTATTCCTTAATATATAAAATAGAGGATAAAAAATTTATATAGTACTTAATAATTTAAATATAAATTAATTTTAATAATAATTTAATTTATAAATATCAATGATAATTTTATATAATATGAATATAATAACAATATAAAAATCTCATGTAATTTAAAAAAAAAAAAAAATCATGCGTGAAATCTTATTACAAATCTATTAGTATAAGTGGGATATGGCAATGGATTATCTCAAATAATGGCGGAATGGCCCTACCTTGTGTTTAAATCCATTTTTAAACTAGCGATTACCCACAGGATTCTCTCTGGGGAAAAAGAAGAAAAAAAAAAGATACTTAGATACCACAGGAAAATAAAAGTTACAGGTAACAAACATACCCTAATGGCCAACACCATTCAAATATAAAATGAGCCCAAGGGTCCCCTCTTGCCCCCAAAAGCAACCAAAACAATATTCTCATATCATCTTTTTTTTTTTTTTTTTTTTTATTTAATATTCTCATATCATCTAATCGCTGTACATCATTTCTTTCTCTATTTCCCATGCACCACTCCACCGACCCAACAAAACAACATGAATGCGAGTATTTAATCGTTAACTAATGCAAAAATATATTTCAGCAATTTGTTTGTCCATCTTCTGCTGCTGGTTCCAATGGAGATTTTTCATTGCCTGTACTTGAATCTTTTCTTCTGGCTTATGTTTGTACCAGCAGTTTCTGCTAATGACCCTTATTCAGAAGCACTTCTTAGCTTAAAATCTGAGCTGGTTGATGTTTTCAACAGCTTAGATGATTGGTTTGTGCCTCCTGGAGTGAACCCGTTGGGAAAAATATATGCATGTTCTTGGAGTGGTGTCAAATGCAACAAGAACAACACCATTGTAGTTGGCATAGACCTGTCAATGAAGGGCCTTTCTGGTGCGTTACCTGGGAAGCAACTCATTGTATTTTTCAATGAACTTGTCGATCTCAATCTCAGTCACAACTCTTTCTCTGGGCAGTTCCCTATTGAAATCTTCAATCTCACCAGTTTAATTAGCTTGGATATCAGCAGAAACAATTTTTCTGGCCATTTTCCTGGAGGGATTCACAGTCTTGGAAACCTTGTTGTTCTTGATGCTTTCAGCAACAGCTTTTCAGGTCCAGTGCCAGCTGAAATTTCTCAGCTTGAACATCTTAAAGTTCTGAATCTGGCTGGAAGTTACTTCAGTGGACCAATCCCATCTCAGTTTGGTTCTTTTAAGAACCTGGAGTTTCTTCACTTAGCAGGAAACTTACTCAATGGTCAAATACCAGCAGAGCTTGGAATGCTCAAAACTGTGACTCACATGGAAATTGGCTACAACTTTTACCAGGGAAATATTCCATGGCAATTGGGGAACATGAGTGAAGTTCAGTATCTTGATATTGCTGGAGCAAATCTCTCGGGGTCAATACCAAGAGAGCTTTCTAATCTCACCAAGCTTGAGTCACTTTTTCTCTTCAGAAACCAGCTAGCAGGACAGGTTCCATGGGAGTTTAGCAGAGTTACAACTCTCAAAAGCTTGGATCTTTCTGATAACGGACTTTCTGGGCCTATTCCTGAGGGTTTTGCAGACTTGAAGAATCTTAGACTTCTGAGTCTTATGTACAATGAAATGAGTGGCACAGTGCCGGAAAGCTTAGCTCAACTGCCTTCACTGGAAATTCTGTTCATATGGAACAATTACTTCTCTGGTTCACTTCCAGAAAACTTGGGTAGAAACTCAAAGCTTAGATGGGTTGATGTTTCTACAAACAATTTCAATGGCAGCATTCCACCAGATATTTGTTCAGGAGGTGTGCTGTTCAAGTTGATCCTGTTTTCAAATAAGTTTACAGGTAGTCTTTCTCCATCACTCTCCAATTGTTCATCCATTGTTCGACTTCGACTTGAAGATAATTTATTCTCAGGTGAAATCCCTTTGAAATTCAGCCAACTTCCTGATATTAATTACATAGACTTGTCTAGGAACAAATTCACAGGTGGGATTCCCACAGATATAACTCAAGCTTCCAATCTTAAATACTTCAATGTGTCTAATAATCCAAAGCTAGGAGGCATGATCCCAGCACAAACTTGGTCTTTGCCTAGTCTCCAAAACTTTTCAGCTTCAGCTTGTTATATCACAGGCAACCTCCCTCCATTCAAATCCTGCAAATCCATTTCTGTCATTGAGTTGCATATGAATAATTTATCAGGAACTATCCCGGAAAGTGTTTCCAATTGCGCGGAACTTGAGAGGATTGATTTAGCAAACAACAAGTTGATTGGTTCTATACCTGAAGTGCTGGCAGGGCTTCCTGTTTTAGGTGTCCTAGACTTGTCACATAATAGTTTGAGTGGTCAAATACCAGCAAAGTTCGGCAATTCTTCAAGCTTGACAGTCCTAAATGTATCTTTCAATGATATATCAGGTTCCATTCCCTCAGGAAAGGTATTAAGATTGATGGGTAGCAGTGCATATGCTGGGAATCCGAAGCTCTGTGGAGTTCCTCTGCAGCCATGTCATGCTTCAGTGGCAATCTTGGGTAAAGGCATAGGGAAGCTTAAATTAGTTCTGCTGCTTTGTGCGGGAATAGTCACGTTCATTGCAGCCGCACTTCTGGGGATATTTTTCTTCAGAAGAGGAAGCAAAGGCCATTGGAAAATGGTCTCATTTCTCGGACTCCCTCAGTTCACAGCAAACGATGTCCTGAGGAGCTTCAATTCTACAGAGTGCAATGAAGCAGTGCCTCCACAATCAGCTGCAGGTTGCAAAGCAGTTCTGCCCACGGGTATTACAGTTTCAGTAAAAAAGATTGAATGTGGAGCATCGAGAATTAAAATAGTGTCAGAATTTATAACGCGAGTAGGCAATGTAAGGCACAAGAATTTGATCAGATTGCTCGGTTTTTGCTACAACAAGCATCAGGCTTATCTGCTATATGATTACTTGCCTAATGGAAATTTGTCTGAAAAGATCAGAATGAAGGGGGACTGGGCAGCCAAATACAAAATTGTACTTGGAATTGCTAGGGGTCTATGTTTCCTTCACCATGACTGCTATCCTGCAATTCCTCATGGCGATTTGAAGTCAAGTAACATAGTTTTCGATGAAAATATGGAAACTCATTTGGCTGAATTTGGCTTCAAATATCTGACACAATTGGCTAATGGTTCATTTCCAGCTAAAATTGCCTGGAGAGAATCAGGTACATGTTACTGTTTACTTTCTTTCCTGTAGTGTATGTAACAAGCTTTTTAGGTTCATGCCTAGCATATTTTCCAATGTGAAACGAACAAGTCAAACTTTTAAGCAAAAGTTATTAATACCTCAAGTCTACAGAATATCTGAGAAAAACTATAATATACTTCATAAAGTTTCTGAAAATTCTAAAAAGATCCAACCAACAAAGTCAATATTTGCTTAAGAAGAACTTAGCAATAGAGTCAATAGTGAAATTAAGTTCCCTGCAAGCAGTAATAGTAAAGCTTTGAAACTTAACATCTTATATGGAGTCAGTGAAAGATAGCTGCAGTTGAAAAGACTTTCATTCTATCATATTTTAGCAAGAAGCAGTGCTTATGGTTAATATATGAAAACTTTAAACAGGTGAATTCTGCAATGCCATGAAAGAGGAACTGTACATGGATGTTTATGGCTTCGGAGAGATCATTCTCGAAATCTTGACTAATGGTAGGCTGACAAATGCGGGAAGTAGCTTACAGAACAAGCCAAGAGATGGACTTTTGCAAGAAATGTATAATGAGAATGATGTTGGTTCTTCCAGTTCATTGCAAGATGAGATCAAGTTGGTTCTTGACGTTGCTCTTCTCTGCACCAGAAGTACACCATCGGATCGACCATCCATGGAAGAAGCATTGAAGCTGTTATCTGGGTTGAAGCCACAAGGAAAATAGCACTACTGCTGAAGCAAGTACGGGAAAAGCTTTTGTTTAAAGGCATGGATAGATATATAACAAGTAGTTGACATATATAAGAGTGCCCTGTTATATTTACTTGGGTTGATAGCTTGGTTTTGTTATAATTATTAGACCTGGTTTACTGTAATATAAATATAGTAATCAATATGTTTTGTGTATTCTTTATGTATCTTGTTAAATAAGAAATTTAATTAGTATAACAAGGAATCTGTGAAAGCAAAATAACTTGTCCAAGGCCGTTGGATCTTAGTTGGTTGATTTCCTGTTCGAAGTTCTTGATGGTTAGCGCAATTAAGTATCAATTCAGGTCTTCAAGAGACAAAATGGCGCGCCTCATTTCGCCGAGCTCACAAAGAACCAAACAAACTGAAAATGTCAACCTGCATTTAGGCTCCGTTTGGTTTTATGATGCCGCAACTTTCAAGTTCTGCTAAACACTTTGGCGGTTTAAGTTTGAAAGCAGAGCCGCCAAAAAGTTAAAACAAATGGAGCCATAGTATTATTGGTAGCTTCAAGAGATGTGATGGTTTGGTTTCTGAAATTGTCTGTGGTCTACCTGTCAGTCCAGATGGATCATCAATAAGCACATACATTTCCTGAGATTTTACCATTAATTATTTTGACACATTGTGAGTTCACCTAATAAATGTTTTGAGATGTCCTCCTTTAGACAAGTTTCAAAATATGAGATTTCATTATGATATTTTTCTTGAATATATAGATAATAAAATAGGTATGTCAAATGATGTCTCGGAACCGGGTTTTTAAGTAGCTTTATCTATACCTAAACATTAAGATTAGGTATGCTAAATAAATAAATATATTATGTGTGCTAAATTCTTTTTAACACGGGCCAAATTTAAATCCTAAACCTTAAGATTAATGATTATTATTTACTAAATTGTAAGTTATTAGATGAAAATATTTTAAATAGTTGAGATCTTTATTGTATATATTATATCTAAAGTATCGTTATCTTTAGTATCTAGAGAGTATATTTGTATATGCATTTGTATATGCGATGAATGCTTCATCGAGTCAATTAATGAATCACGCTAACCTTAAAAATGTGAACCATACTAATTACTAAATAGTAGAATAAACATTAATTTCCACAATTATCAATATTTATAATGATATTTTGAATATCAAAATTATAAAAGTTTAATTTATGTGGAAATTATTAGATTATCTCAGGATTCTAAGATCACCAACAGGTGGATAACAATACAGATAGCAAAATTGAAAAATGAAAATGAAATAAGAAGGGTCTGAGAAGAGAGTGAGGCGCATTCATACACCAATATATTATCTGTCAATTGCCAATTCCTAATAGAAGAAGAAGAAGAAGAAGAAGAAGAAGAAGGACATGGAAATTGGAAAGCACAAGCAGAAGAAGTCAAGAGCTCAGAGCTGTGAAGGTGGATTCAGTTGAATCTTTAATATCTGCATGCCCTTAAGCATTTGTCGATACTCACCAACAAACACATATTCCAAATAGAACCCCAATTCCCCAAGTGTTACATTACAAGACATTAGTGAGTGTATGTATATGCAAATATTAAAAAGATAAGTAATATGTCAACCTGCATTTAGGCTGTTTTATGAGCATAAATAGGGGAAAAAAAAAAATAATTTAGAATAAAACATATCACTTGATTTTATTCAAACTTCTTTATGTTTAAGAATATATTAATATATTTATAGGACTCCAATCAAACTCTTTCGTTATATTCTCTTTCAAATTTAGTAAAAACTAATTATTCTTTTATTATAATACAAATACAAAAACACCATTTAAAAATAATTCTAAATCCACCATTAGTGATCATATACAGTATATATGTACAGATATATCTTTAAGTAGCAATATTTTATTAAATAAAAAAAAAAAAAAAAACAATTTACTTAGCTTGAGAGACTGCTTGACTAATTAAATACTAAAATTTGGCTCACAGTCACGGAGTCAGACTAGACGTAAAGACAAGGAAATCTCCGAAGTGGGGGACCCACACTCTGCAAATTCTTCACCACCAAGTTAACTTAACTTAACTCAACATATTTGCATCAAATTCCATTCCTCCCTCTTGGCTTGATTAGATTCTTACAAGACAAAAGCAAAAGCAAAACAAATTGTACACTGTCTTCACATTTTTGTGCGGTGTTCTGAGAAAGGCAATGAACAGTTTCCAACAAGACTGAACTAAATACACAGAGAGAGAGAGGGTGATAGGGGAGATTTATATTAACGTATGCTGGCCATGCCGGACGGTGAGTCAACGGTGGAGGGGAGTCAACCCTCCGGTGGCGGCACCAAAATCTGTGCTGCTACTTCTGCAGTGGTAGATGAGTGTTCTGCGGCAGTTTCTGGGGTTGGTTTTGGGGCAGAATCGAGTGTAAGAGCTCAAACGACTGACAAAGATCCAAAAAACATTGCTAGAAAGTATGTCATTTTGTAATATTGTGGTTTTGTTTCGTGGGTTTGTTCTGTTTTTGGTTAGTTTTTGTTTGGTTGCTAAGAAAAGTGGAGGAAAATATAAGTATTTTCTTGACAATGTTGTTCAGTTTTTTAGATTATTTGGGGCCAAGTAGATGCTTTTACTACTTTTCTTCAGTGAGTTTGTTCTTTTTTTGTCGTTCTGATTAGTTTTTGCTTGGCTTGTGAGGAAAGCGGAGGGAAACATAAGAAAAAAATGGAGTCGTGTTATTTTTTGGAGATTATCAGGAATCAAGGAGTTGCTTTTACTACTTTTGCCCAGTGGGTTTGTTGTTTTGGTTAGATTTTGTTTGGTTAGTGAGGGAAGTGGAGGAAAACGAATAAAAAATGATTTTTTTTTTCGACAGTGTTGTTTTGATTTTAGAGATTATCAGAAATCATTTTGTTGCTTTTGCTAGATTTATGTGAGTTTGGTCTGTTTCTGTTATTTGGTCATCTTTTGCTTCTTTGGCAAGAAAATTGGAGAAAACACAAGGAAAGCAGGCTTAATAGTTTTTCATCTTTGTTCTTTAGTTAAAACATGAATTTTCTTTAAGAGTTATTTTTTTATGAGCTGTGGGGAAAATGTGGCTTACTTCTGTTGTGTTTTCTTTTTCCTCTTTCTTCTCAGGTATCAATTGGAGCTATGCAAGAAGGCAATGGAAGAGAACATAATTGTATATTTGGGAACAGGATGTGGCAAGACGCACATTGCTGTGCTTCTCATATATGAGCTCGCACACTTGATCCGTAAACCCCAGAAGAACATATGTATCTTTCTTGCTCCCACTGTTGCTCTCGTCCAACAGGTGAGCATCTTCCTCTTATATACTTTGTATTTCTCATTCAATTTTGTGTAATGTTTAGATGCTGAATATAACAAAAAATTTAAGCTGAAGAGTAAAGCACTATGGATATCTATCTTAGCGTTTACGTTACCGTAGGTTAAAAAATGTTGAATTCTGTTGTTTATTGTAGCAAGCCAAGGTTATACAAGAATCTATTGGCTTCAAGGTCGGGACTTTCTGTGGGGGTTCGAAGCGCTTGAAGAGCCATCGTGAGTGGGAAAAAGAAATCGACCAATATGAGGTAATAATGTTATCTAGTGGGGTAAATATCTATGTCCCTTTTGCTTTTACCAGTCCTTGAATTCATCTGTCTTTTGTAGGTCATCTTATTCTCACATAAACTAGTTGCTCGACCTTTTATTATTTTTATGTATGTTTGAACTTCAAACATTGATATGCAATAATGTTCGATCTGTTAGAGAATCTTTCCCAGTAAGTTCACCAGATGAAATACATTCCACTTTGCAAGGGTTTTGTCAAATCCAGACATCCTTTTTTCCCTGCAATTCTTTAGTAAGAAAAGCTGCAGTTAACTTCTTCTTTTACAGCCCCACAATGTTAGTGTTCCATCACATGCTCACAGCTGCATTGTCCTTGATTAAATTTTAGTTTATGCTGACTGCTTTCCACAGGTTCTTGTTATGATCCCTCAAATACTACTTCATTGTTTATATCACCGCTTTATCAAGATGGAGCTAATTGCTCTTTTGATCTTCGACGAGTGTCATCATGCTCAAGTCAAAAGCAATCATCCTTATGCAAAAATCATGAAAGTAATGGTCTCATAGCTATGCTTTACTTTCATATGCAGAAATTTACAGGCACTTCCCTGCAGTTGGTGTACTTTAATCTCTTGACGATTATCTTGATCCGTGTAGGATTTCTATAAACCTGATATTATGAAAGTTCCTCGTATATTTGGCATGACCGCATCTCCTGTCGTGGGGAAAGGTAATGCAGCTTCATTTTGCAAGGACTAAATCTCTATTGTATATTTGGTGTATTTCTCGTTATTTCCTGATCGGTCAAGAACTTGAATTTCTACTTTTCAGTCAACTATTAGATGGAACTTTGAGAGAGGTAGGGTGGAATTGGATCAAATACTTATTGCAATATTCTACTCTTTCAGGGGCATCAACTCAAGCAAATTTACCCAAAAGCATTAATAGTCTTGAAAATTTACTTGATGCTAAGGTGAGTTACAGAGTCATTCAATTTGAGATGTAAAGCAAGTTTTCGAAATATTTGTACTTTTTCCTTATTGCTCTTTTAAGTTATTTTTTTAAAGTTATGTTTTTAAACTCGCTGTAGTCAAGTTCAATTATAGACATACATGAACTGCACTTTGAAATCTAAACTTTATTAAAAAAATTATATGGTTATATGCTCTCACTCTATGGGTTTGTTAACCTGTTCAGTGGGTGAGATGCATGCACAAGATTTATTGTTTACTCATTAACGAACTGTGTGAAAGAAAGAGTGAGTTTCCACCTATGTTAGATTCACATGTTGCTTGGATAGCAATGTAAAATACCATATCTGAAAGTTTGAATAAGTGATTCCATAACCTTTGAAATGCTCATAAAGATTGTTAACCCTAGTGAACTAGATTGATGTAAGTCTTTTAGGTTTCTCCAAAAGATCTCGACAATTGTTTTGCTTCCCATATTCTTCATGGAATGTGAAGTAATGCAAATAGAATATTATAATCATATGATAATCTTTTCAGACGAGGCATGTTCACAGTGAAGTTTTGAGTTTGGATCCATAATTTCTTTCTATCTTCGGTGCAACATAGTTCAGTTTCTGTTGTAGCTGTTCACATGGTTATACTAGTATGGCTGTTTAAGAATCTGTTTCTGATCACTGAATGCTTTACTCTCTTCTTGTAGGTCTATTCAGTTGAAGATAAGGAAGATCTGGAAAGTTTTGTATCATCTCCTGTAGTTAGAGTATATGAATATGGTCCTGTTATAAATGATACTTTTAGCTCCTACATGACTTGTAGTAAGCAACTTGCAGAGATAAAACATGAGGTATATTCTTACAGGCGGTCATTTTGTTATAAACTTTGTGTGGAAACAAGCTTATTCCTGTTTATATTGCTTTGTTATAAGAGCAGTGCATATCAGCACTTAGCAGGGAGCTGCATGATCATCAAAGTCTTCGGAACACAAGGAAGCAGCTCAACCGATTGCATGATAGTATGAAATTTTGTTTGGAAAATCTTGGAGTTTGTGGAGCTCTGCATGTAAGCATTTGTGGCACCAAATTGGATATGTTCTAATTATTTTGGTTTTTCTCTTGTTCATTTTGAGAAAACAAATGTGTTCGTTATAGTGAACATTCCCTCATAGTTTCATGCCATATTATTTTGTCAATAGTAGGCAAAGTTACAAGATTTATGTCACATGACTGCATGTTCTTCTGTTAGAGGTTGAAAGCATGCTCTTTAATGTAACAATTTTCTTTCCTCATTTTAAAGGTTAGTTACAGTCTTTTGAGTGGCGATGAGACAATGAGGAATGAGTTAATGGAAGCAGAAGGAAATACCATTGATGAGTCTTTATGTAGATTTGCATCTCAGGCTTCTGAACTCTTTGCTGCTATTTGCAGAAGAGGTACTATTATTTGTTTTCAAATTGTTTGATTTAAGCTTAAAAGACGTTGAAAGGAAACAAAGTTGTATGTTTCTCATTCATAATAAAAAATAGTGTACATGCCCTATATTTAAAGATACAGAAAGAGACTAAAATGGAAAGCTAATATTACAGGTAATCACTATAAGTCAAATCTCCTAAAAATATACAGATTTTTACAGCTAGAATATTCCTAGAATCATGCCAATATCTTGGCTGATTTGTTCTAATTTTAGCGTTTCCTACAAGCTTCAACTGTCTTCTACCTGATAGCTCCATCGGTATAATTCTTAATTCTATGCTTGCTTTAAAGCATGTGTGGATCACAACTATCAACTGAGTGTGTATATATACATTATCTCAATAGTTTCATTAGATGTTCAAAAGTGTATAATATTCAAGGAGCTTTCATGGTGTAATTAGTTAGTTAACTTTTGCTATTCTTGTAGATGGCGTTGCTTCTGATCTGTCTTGTATAGAAGTTTTAAAGGAGCCATTTTTCTCAAAAAAGCTTTTGCGTCTCATTGGAATTCTTTCCACCTTCAGGTTGGTACTTTAGTGCTTAAAGCACTTTTATTATATTTTATATCATGCTTCTTGGGGTATCTGCAAGAATAGATTGGTGTCACTAAACGCTCAACTTTTGCCGCATCATGTCTGCTATGAAGGGAATATATGTCAAATGATCTTTCTATATAGCTCAGACATTTCTTATGACGAAGCACTTTGTTTTTAATCTTTTTTTCAGGTTGCAACAACATATGAAATGTATAGTTTTTGTAAATAGGATAGTTACAGCCAGAGCCTTGTCTTATATACTACAAAACATTAAGTTTCTGGCTTCTTGGAGGTGTCATTTCCTAGTTGGAGTAAATGCCGGACTGAAGAGTATGTCACGGAATGCCATGAAGAGCATCCTTGATAAGTTCCGCTCTGGAGAGGTAATCCTTCACATTATTACAAGGTCTTAACATGGGTCTTCTAATTACGGGATGTTGAAGTCTTTGAACTGTAATTCTTCTTTTCTTTTGTTGGCTGAATATTATACGGGATCCTTGTGACAAAATTTAGGGCTGAAATGTGTCAGAAATCTAGAAGTATATATAGAAATATGTATTGAATGCATGAATAAGTGGTAGTCTAGGTGCAACTTATGTTACATTGACAAATCAAGAGGTGTGACGCACCAAAATTGGACTTGACGTACTTGCCTATTTTATACATGTGCCCTTTTTCGCTGTTGGCCAAAAGGACTGTTTCAAATTTGTCTGCTGGTGTTTTAATATTGATGTGGTCCTTCTGTAAACCAGATGCTAAAACCACCATATTATCTACAGCTTTGAATTAATTTATTTGTAATTTCTCATTTGTGTCATGTAATGTGGAAGACAAATATTCGGATTGAACCAATTTCTATGTTTACATTAGAGAATCATTACATTTTATGATCTGTGCTATTTCCTATAGTCTGTCTTGTGCTCTGTACGTTATCTTTGTGAGTAATCTAATGTAGTTAATGCAAAAGATATTGAGGAGGTAATGATTATTAAATAAAAACACTTAAGTCAGTTATTAATACAAATAGTTTGCTGATTGGGCAGTTGAATCTTCTGGTTGCAACAAAAGTTGGTGAAGAAGGACTTGATATTCAGACATGTTGTCTTGTTATACGGTTTGATCTTCCGGAAACTGTTGCTAGCTTTATACAGTCCAGAGGCCGTGCTCGAATGCCTCAATCTGAATATGCATTTCTAGTGGACAGGTAATCTCTTAGAGCACATGTTTGATGTAAGTTCAATCATCCATTTCTTTTTACATTCTTTCAATCAGAATAAGCTTTCATCTTCATATTGCAGTGGCAGCCAGAGGGAGCTCGATCTTATAAAAATTTTTAGCAAAGATGAGGATAGAATGAATAGGGAAATCATGGTGAGAACATGTAGTGATGCTTTCACTTGTTCAGAGGAAAGAATATATAAAGTTGATTCATCCGGTGCTTGCATTAGTGCTGGATATGGTGTCTCTTTACTCCACCGCTATTGTTCAAAACTTCCGCATGACGAGTATGCGCGTATTTTCGCATTTGATTGCTTCTGAGTCAAAATCTTTTTAACAGCTTTGTTAGATTTCCTCAATTTGCATATATTTTGTTGATATGTGTTGATCCAATTTTGCAGGTTTTTTAACCCCAAGCCAAAATTTTATTATTTTGATGATTTAGGGGGAACTATCTGTCACATAATTTTACCTGCTAATGCTCCAACACATCAAATTGTTGGTACACCCCAATCTTCAATGGAAGCAGCTAAGAAAGATGCTTGTCTGAAAGCAATTGAAGAATTGCATAAACTGGGTGCCTTAAATGACTATCTTCTGCCACAAGAAGACAATGCAACCGAGGATGAACCAATGCTGCTCTCTTCTGATTCTGACAGCTGTGGAGGTCGAGACAAAAAACTCACTATATACATACCCTTTGTCCTTTCTGCATCACTCATTTTGAATTTGTTTATTGGCAGGTGAGGGTTCACGAGGAGAACTACATGAGATGCTAGTTCCTGCTGTACTTAGAGAATCGTGGACCAGGTCACAGTATCCTGTCCGTCTTAATTCTTACTTTATAAAATTTAATCCTCATCCTGAGGATAGGATCTATAGAAAGTTTGGTCTGTTTGTCAAATCACCTCTCCCTGGAGAGGCTGAGCATCTGGAACTTGATCTTCACCTTGCCCGTGGTAGATCTGTGATGACAAAATTTGTCCCATCAGGAGTTGTGGAATTTACTAAAGATGAGGTAACAGTAATTTTTTAAATAAAATTTGACTCTGAACTTGTATCAAGTGTTGACTGTTTATATCTATACAGATTTTGCAGGCTCAACAATTCCAAGAAATGTTCTTGAAAGTCATCCTTGACCGATCAGAATTTAATTCTGAATTTGTTCCCTTAGGAAAAGATGATTATTATGAATCTAGCTCCTCAACTTTCTACTTGTTGCTTCCAGTCATTTTTCACAAAAATTCAAACACAGTTTCTGTGGACTGGAAGATCATCAGAAGATGTTTAGCATCTCCAATTTTCGGGACTCCAGGAGATTCTGTAGACAGAAAAAGTTTGCCTTCTCATAGGCCATTGCAACTTCATAATGGTTGCAGCTGTGCAAGTGATGTTGAAAATAGCTTAGTGTATGCCACACACAAGAAGTGGTTTTACTTTGTTACAAACATTGTTTTTGAAAAGAATGGCTACAGCCCATATAAAGATTCTGATTCTTCAAGCCATGTGGAGCACTTAATTAAAAGGTAGGCCTTCCTACTATTTACCTCTTGACTGTAACATTTTTTTTTTATTGATAAGAAACTGAAAATAGTAGTAATGATGAAGAATCATTATTATTTCTTCTTAAAAGCTTCTTATATTGCACCGAAATTCTTTCCATAAATAATTAATATTTATTGAATATTTTTTTATTCAATTTTGCAAAACAGTTATGGCATTCATCTTAAACATCCTAAACAACCTCTTTTGCGTGCAAAACCACTTTTTCGCTTACGCAACTTGCTACATAACAGAAAGCTGGAGGATTCAGGTATTTATTTTCTCCCATTTGATTTGCTTTAGCTTTTCTTTTCATTTCATTTCATTGGTATATTATGTTGGATTGAAATTGCAATGTCTGCTAGACAATTTGACCTCAAACCAAATAAGAGGATGGTTAGGGAAATAATCTGTGACTATTTCAGATAGTTTACTTTCTCACTTTGAATGATAGTTGCATGGTGTATGAACAACAAACTGATTAACCACCTCAAACATCCTGTCCATCTCTCTGCCACTTCAATCACTGACCATTCTTCTTTTACTGTTGAACAGAATCACATGAACTAGATGAGTACTTTGATGATTTGCCTCCTGAGCTTTGTCAATTGAAGATAATCGGCTTCTCGAAAGATATTGGGAGTTCACTATCTTTGTTGCCATCAATCATGCACCGACTGGAGAACTTGCTTGTGGCCATAGAACTGAAGCATGTACTATCTGCCTGTTTCCCTGAGGGAGCTGAAGTTAGTGCTCAGATGGTAAGCCCTCATTACAATATTATTTTGGCTCTCCGGCATTGGCTTCATTGTGCTACTCAAATGATGCCTTATATATATATAAATGTGCAACTCATACACCCCCTTCGCAGACCACCAACGCCACCCCCCCCCCCTCCCCCTGCGGCCTGGGCGCTTTTGCACCACATTCTTTTTTTCCCCAAAAAAAAAAAATGTAGAGATGAACCTCGTCTGAAACTAATGGATGTGGCTGCATTTTAGGTTCTGGAGGCACTCACCACAGAGAAATGCCAGGAGCGCTTTTCGCTTGAAAGGCTTGAAATACTTGGTGATGCCTTCCTCAAATATGCAGTTGGTCGACACCTTTTTCTTTTGCACGATACTGTTGATGAAGGAGAGCTCACTCGAAGGCGCTCAAATGCTGTAAATAATTCCAATTTGCTCAAGCTAGCAGCTAGGAACAATTTACAGGTAGAATTAAATTGTAGGATTTGGTCTTTATCTAGTAATTGTGGTTTTATCTAGAGTTTTCTAACTTTGATGAAATAGTATCGCATGTTCTTTCTTCAACTTTTAACTTGATACAACATAATTATTCTGCATTAATTTTCGTAATTGCTATGGTTATCTTAACAACATTTTGGGATGGAACATGTTTCTGAGGGTATATTTGACACTGAAGTACATGATCAACTACCCACGTCCTGATGAGTGGGTGTTGGACATGCCCGTATTTCTGAATTGTGTAACGAGTTTAAATATGATTATGGGACAATGTACCATAACTCTATGTTTGGATCATAGTACAAAGCGAAGCCAGCCTATGTTTGCATCCACATAACTATTCTGTTGATTGAATTCAACCATGCATGTAGGAGGCATGATGGAGTTTGAATATTTTTGGTGGTAATGTGCTAGAATTCTGTGTTTTTTGGATTAATAGTTATTCAGCATTGAATTCAACACTTCGACTAGGAATTAATTCTTGGTATTGCGTATGCAATTTTATTTTGAATTATGTGTAATTGCATATGATTTTGCATCTATTTCAGATTTACATACGTGATCAACCATTTGATCCCTGCCAATTCTTTGCTTTGGGCCGCCGTTGCCCTAAAATTTGTAGCAACGAAACAGAAAGAACTATTCATTCTCAATATGATGGTTGTGCTCCGGATGACCTAAGTGCTGAAGTCAGATGTAGTAAAGGTCACCACTGGTTACATAAGAAAACTATAGCTGATGTGGTTGAAGCCCTTGTTGGAGCATTTATTGTTGATAGTGGCTTCAAAGCTGCTACTGCATTTCTTAAATGGATTGGCATACAAGTGGAATTCGAAGCTTCACATGTTACTAATATATGCATATCGAGCAAGAGCTTCTTGCCACTTACTGCTTCCTTGGATATGGCCACCCTTGAAATTTTGTTAGGGCACCCATTTCTCCATAGAGGTTTGCTCTTGCAGGCTTTTGTGCATCCGTCTTTCAACAGGCATGGAGGCTGCTATCAGGTATGTTCTTTTTTTCTCAGTCCTCACTTTCAAGAATTTGCCTTGAATGTCTTCTCTACTTAAATTTTCTTGCCAGTGGCTGGTGATTGATACATTTGATATTTTAATGGTCTTTGCCAGAGATTGGAGTTCCTAGGAGATGCTGTGCTGGATTACTTGATCACTTCATATCTATTTTCAGTCTATCCAAAGTTGAAGCCTGGTCAGTTGACAGATTTGAGATCAGCGTTAGTGAATAATCAAGCCTTTGCCAATGTTGCAGTTGATCGATCCTTCTATAAATTCCTTATCTTTGATTCCGATGTCCTATCTGAGGCTATAAACAATTATGTGGACTATATGAAAACACCTTCATCAACAAGGGAAGATAAAGAAGGGCCAAGATGTCCAAAGGTAGATGTAAAATTTTGCCCTTTTTCCTGTCTGTTTCACATTTGCAATGGGTTCTAAATTCAGTTCATCTATTGATCCAGGTTCTTGGTGACTTGGTAGAGTCTTCTTTGGGAGCCATCCTGCTTGATTCGGGGTTTAATTTGAATACTGTGTGGAAAATAATGTTATCCTTTTTGGATCCAATCTTGAAATTTTCAAACTTGCAGCTTAATCCAATTAGGGAACTACTGGAACTCTGCAACTCTCATGACTTGGATTCGCAGTTTCCTACCTTAAAGAAGGGTGGAAAATTTTTAGCTGAAGCGAAAGTAACTGGGAAAGATAAAGATGTTTGTATAACTGCTTGTGCAACGAACCTGAACAGAAAAGAAGCTATTAGGATTGCTTCGCAACAATTATCCTCAAAGTTGAAGGTAAAAATTTTACGCTGATATTGATCTTTTACTATATTCTGTTTCACCCTGTGATATTGCGGTATACTGGTGTGCTTCCTGCCAAAATAAAATCATCAAAATTGTAGTTAGATAATATACTTGTATTTCAGTATTTGAACTCCAGTAATGGTTGTTTATGCCTGTTAGCTTAACCTGTCAGGCTGAGAGACACACATGGCTATCTTTTTTCTTAGCCATTGACTTTCTTTGCTAACACATTGTGCTACATAATAATCCCTGTTTTCTTATGTATGATTTTTTGAAGCTCATTGACTTTGTATGTGCAGGCTGCAGGCTACAGGCCCAAGACTAAATCATTGGAGAGTATTTTGAAGTCCAGCCCCAAGTCAGAAGCCAAACTGATTGGATATGATGAAACGCCTATAAATGTAGCTGTTGCAGATGACAATGTGTTTGAAAAGTTGAAGATGACTGAACCCCCTGGCGGTAAATATAACTCTACCATGTCTTCTGATAGTGTGGTGGCCAGTTCTTCTCCAAGCATTACACCACTCAATATACGCTCGTCATTCCCTTTTAATGATGGAAGAGTACAGCCAAGTGAGATCACGGCAGGTTCTAGTTGTGACATTGGGTCTCCAAGTCCGACCACAGGTATGCACGGTAAAATCAATTGCTAGGTAACTATGGAGCAATTATCACACTTTCTGACTCGAAAGATTTTTCAGGTGGGCTGCAAAATAGATCAGCAAGATCACGCTTGTATGAACTTTGTGCTGCTTATAGTTGGAAACCTCCATCTTTTGATTGTTGTAAAGAGGAAGGTCTCAGCCATTTGAAGTCGTAAGTCCATGATCTGTGGCAAAAAACAGCAATTCATTTTAATTAGAACCGTTTGGTCAGAAGTAAAACTTGTACCAAATTCCAAAACTCAACTCTTTTGCAGGTTCACTTTCAGAGTTATGGTGGAAATAGAAGACCCTGAAAAGATTATAGAGTGCATTGGGGAACCTCAGGCAAAAAAGAAAGGTGCAGCTGAACACGCAGCAGAAGGGGCGCTTTGGTGTTTGGAACGGGAAGGTTACTTGTACTAGAAGAATCAACCTGGATATAACTATTTTCCAGCACAGGACTTACAGATGATTATTGTGATTGTATTGATATAGCTATTAATGAAAGTTGCTATAGTTACATACTCCAGGGAAGTCCTTGGCCTTTGTCGAGTATGTGTAAGCCGGTAGCTACTAGCTGTCATGTTACATCTATTGAATCCAAGGTATAAATAGAGCCTATTGGGGGCACCTAACCAACCATATATGTGGAATATTGTATCCGAAGTTGACTACTAAATACAAGATAAAGTATCCACTCCGCGACTTGATTTTAGATATAATGAGGAGAATGTTTCATGTTTTTTACATGCACTGACTGATGTTTATGTGGACAAATTTTTGGAGATTTGGCTCATATTTTGATCTTCATTCACCTTATATTCATGTTGTGTTTACTTGTCAGTAATCAGAATGGACTGTAATCGGAATGAGTTGGAATGAAAATGAGAATGGGAAATGAAAATCAGAATAAGTTGTTTATTCGAGCGGTAGGAATTGAAATCGAAATGGGTTGAAATTTTATTGATGTGTTTTTTTTATCTCGGAATCAGAATCGGAGTAAGTTGAATTGTTTTAAATTATTAAAATGCTTTTAATTATTATTATTATTATTATTTGTGATTATTATTATTATAAAAATGATATTAATTAAAACAATAAATTAATAAAATTTAATAATAATAAATAAAATAATAAAATTAATAATAATAATAATAATAAATGTTAATAATGTTAATATTAAAAAAATTAATAATAACAATAATAAATAATAATGACAACATTATTATTATTATTATTGATAATATTAATAAAAATAATTAATAATAAATACCCTTAATTTATTATTATCATTTTATTATTATTTATTATATGATTATGCTTATTATTATTAAGAAAATTATTGTTAATAATAGTAATAGTTATAGTAATAATAATTTTTTCCTCTTTTGTTTTTTATTATTATTTTATCTCTCTTCTTTTTTTTTTTTCCTCCCTCTTCTTCTTCTTCTTGTTTTTCTTTCTCTCTTTTCTGCAATTTCTTCGTTACTTCTCCATCGTCAATTTCATCTTCTTCATCAACATCATCATCATCACAAATATCTTCTTCTTCCTCCTGTTAATTTCATTTCTTCTTCTTCATTTCTTCTCTAAAAAAAAAAACATCAAAATTCACTTTCATCTTCATCATCGTCATCATAATTACATCATCTTCATCACCACCACCACAATTACATCATCAATAATAATAATAATAATCATCATCATCATCATCATCAATCATCATCATTATTGTCATTAAAGGAAATGGTTTTTTGGGATCGAATCCGATCGGTGAGTGACGCGAGATCAGAAGAGGAGAGAAAGAAACCAATCGCTGAAATCGAGTGCTAGCTGATTGGTGACGAGCCATTGCAATCGGCGATCAACCAGCTAGTGACCGGTGCAAGAGAGATAGAGAGTGCCGATCGTATTTATGTGAGGGAGATGAGATGGGTCGGCTGCTAAGATTTGGGATTCAGGTTTTTGTTTGATTTTTTTCAATTTATATTTTTCTAAGATAAAGAGGGCATTTTCGAAAAACAAAAAAATTAATGGGGATAATTTCGTCATGGCCGACAATGGAGTTATGATTCCCAACTCTCTCCCCTTGAATTAAAAACCCATTATTCATTATCAAATTTTGTGTGGGACCCAATATTTCATTCCCATTCCCATCTTTAATTTAACAATTTTTTATTCCGATGACTGCATTTTTATTCCCATTTCCGAAACGTAAAAACAGCATTACTGTAAACAAGGCATTACAATTTACACCATTTTTTATGTTCAAGATCAAGAGTTATATAAAGTACAGTAATTCTTTTGTTATTTGTTCGGAAGTTGACTAGGAATCGTCTCCTTCTTTCTAAACGCTTTTTTTTTTTTTTTTTGATTTTTGTTTTGGTGGGGGGGGGGGGGGGGGTGGCCTCCTCCTTTCTTGGAATTTACATTTATGGGTAGTCCTTTTTTTTTTTTTTAATTTATCAATTCAAATAATTTATTTATTTATTTATTTTTTCTCTGTTTAACGAAAGTTTAATAGAAATTGCATATTGGACCCAAAGCCCGCATGCCTCAAGCCACGTCACCGTCATTCTCCCGCCAAATAATTCCCGCCAAAAGCAAGAAGGCACCGCATAGGCGCACCATTTTTGGAGAGAGAGCTGTTCGTGCAGAGATTGAAATAAAGAACGAAAGAGAGAGAAAGGAAGCCGGCGAAAACAATGTCAGGGTGGGACGAAGGCGCGGTGTATTACAGCGACCAGGCGCAGTTTCCCGAAGATGCGGCGGGGGCGGCGGCGGATGCAAATCACCGCCGCCACACGACCCTGATCAAGTTCAAGGAGTTTATCAGAAACTTCGAGAGAGACAAAAACGTGTTTCCTTACAGAGAAAGCCTCATCGAAAACCCTAAGTTTCTTTTGGTTCACCTGGAAGACCTCCTCGCCTTCGATGCCGATCTTCCCTCCCTCCTCCGCTCCTCCCCCGCTGAATTCCTCCCTTTGGTAATCCATTGATTTTCACTTTTCCTCTAATTTCACATTTTGATATATTATTTTGGTAATATAAAAAAAATATAATTATGTTAGTCAGATCTATTCTAATTTCTAATTAAAAAAAAAAGCAACCTAATTCAAAATTACTTGTACTAATTAAATTTGTCTGAAAAGTTTGCTCTTTTAATATGATGCGGGGAGAGAGAAAGCACTAAATTTGAATATTTTGTTATGTATTATGTAATTGTTGGAATATTGGGTGATTAATTATTATTATTATTATTTTTTAAAGTTTGAGACAGCGGCAGCAGAGGTTTTGGCGAGTTTGAAGATGAAGGTGGACAACGAGGAACCAAAGACTGAGGAGGTGCAGATTTTGCTAACTTCAAAGGAAGATTCTATGTCAATGCGGTCAATTGGGGTTAGTGGGTTTGGATTCCTTTTCTATGTTTGATTGACTAAAGAATGGAGAAAATGATATTTAATTATGTTATTTAAAAAAAAATTGATGATCAGGCTCAATTTATTTCAAAACTGGTGAAGATATCTGGGATTACAATAGCTGCTTCCAGGGTTAAGGCGAAGGCAACTTATGTACATCTATCATGCAAGAATTGTAAAAGTACTTTGGATGTTCCCTGTCGTCCAGGCCTTGGTGGGGCAATTGTCCCTCGATCATGTGGCCATATACCTCAGGTGAGTATCTTACCTTTTTGTTATAATTCACGTTTCT
Organism: Clausena lansium; assembly: GCA_030449835.1. NCBI lineage: Eukaryota > Viridiplantae > Streptophyta > Magnoliopsida > Sapindales > Rutaceae > Clausena > Clausena lansium. Next base: position 8,790,140 of record JASUUF010000257.1, read on the forward strand.
GGAATCTTGATTTATAAAGAGTGATGGGAACTTTTGTAGGCTGGAGAAGAACCCTGCCCCATTGATCCTTGGATTGTGGTTCCTGATAAGAGTCAGTATGTTGATCAGCAAACTCTCAAGCTGCAGGAGAATCCAGAGGTAATGATATTCACTTGATGGATGATGAAGTATCGCAAATAGAATATTTTGATTTTTTTTTTCTTGATGGATGTCTGTTTCTTTGGATATCTAAGGATGTGCCCACCGGGGAGCTTCCTAGAAACATGCTTCTCTCCGTTGATCGCCATCTTGTTCAGACAATTGTACCTGGAACACGATTGACAATAATGGGAATTTACAGTATTTTTCAATCTGCGAATTCATCGGCCTCGTAAGTATCATTACACCATGACAGATGAAGTTTAACATCTCTACCAGTATGCCATTACTAATCATTTTGTCCAATTGTATTTAGTCACAAAGGAGCTGTTGCCGTTAGACAGCCTTATATTAGGGTTGTGGGTTTGGAAGAAACCAATGAGGCTAGCTCACGAGGTGCTGCTGCATTCACTCAGGAAGAGGTATGCTGTTTAAAGGTGTATCATCTTTGCATGGCTACATCTCTTTGCTATTGTGTACTGTGTATGGTAGGATTCTTACAACAATTGTTTGTTGTATATTGTGGTACTTGTGAGTGTGTGGAAATTCATATTAAATAAATTTAGAGCAAATTAAGGATAAGATGACTCGTTTTGGAGATTCCATTTTGCCAATTGGGCATTATCTTATACAATGGCATTTTTGCAGATAGAAGAATTCAAAAAATTTGCTTCACAACTAGATGCATACAAAACCATATGCTCCAAGATTGCTCCTTCCATTTTTGGTCACGATGACGTCAAAAAAGCTATTGCTTGCCTTCTTTTTGGAGGATCCAGGAAGGTATATGTTGAACTTTATTGTTTTGGTATCATCTAGTTTATTTATTGATACCATAGCCAAATTTCATTATGCAGAATTTGCCAGATGGGGTGAAGTTAAGAGGTGATGTCAATGTGTTACTTCTGGGGGACCCATCTACTGCTAAATCTCAGGTTATTTTTACATTTCATGCTTAGTTTGTGATGTGAGAGTTGCTTCAAAGTTATACCGTTGCTTAGTCTGAGCTCTGTGTTCCTGCTTCTGTTGAAATGCTCTTGGCTTGCATGCAAGTTATTTTGTCTAGCTTGCTTAATCTTAATTTAGGGTAGTTCATGCTTTTTCTTTCAATTCCTTGGAAGAGAACTGATTGTGTAATTACCTTCAAAAGTTTCTTAAGTTTGTCGAGAAGACAGCACCTATTGCAGTTTATACTTCTGGGAAAGGCTCATCTGCTGCGGGTCTTACAGCTTCAGTGATTCGAGATGGAAGCTCTGTGAGTTCTTGATCTTATTCAGTACAAGTAATATTGATTTCCTTGCTATTACGAAATATGTTCAATAAAATAATAGAATTTAGAACGTTTCTGACATAAATCTCTCAATCCAAATTCAGCGTGAATTTTATCTTGAAGGAGGAGCCATGGTTTTGGCAGATGGAGGTGTGGTCTGTATTGATGAGTTTGACAAAATGAGATCAGAGGATAGGTAACTAAAATTGGCTTCAGAAGTTGATAGCTAGATCATTTATCTCTTAGCTACAGGCCTTTAAGGCTTCACATTTTTTATTACTTAGGGTTGCTATTCATGAAGCAATGGAGCAGCAGACAATATCCATTGCTAAAGCTGGAATAACAACTGTTCTCAATTCAAGAACCTCAGTGCTTGCCGCTGCTAACCCACCCTCGGGACGTTATGATGATCTCAAGGTCTATACTATGTTACTGTTTAATTGGGGCCATGTCTTATATCCCCTGATTTCTGACTAAGCAACTAACAAAGTATTCCTCATTCCAGTCTGCACAGGATAATATTGATTTGCAGACAACAATTCTGTCAAGATTTGATTTAATCTTCATAGTTAAGGATATCAGGATGTACAATCAGGATAAGGTAACAAAAAGTTTTTGGCCCAGAAAAGGTTTTCATGTCAAGATTTTGATTTTGCCCTTCTAGCAATCACAATGCTTTTATTTTGCTTCAATTGCATTTGAAGGCATACATACACTCTTTAATGGATGATTGATGGAATATTACACTATTAGTATTGCTTAAACTTTGGGAAACCAAAAAGTAATTTTTCTGTACTTCTATCAGAGGCTTACTTCATTACTGTATACTACTATGGCCATCAAATGGCCTTAATTTAGTTGCTAAAGTTAAAATTTTCCTTTTGCAGCTTATTGCTAGCCACATCATAAAAATTCATGCATCTGCAGATGCAGTCTCCGCTGACAGAAAATTTTCTAAAGAGGAGAATTGGCTGAAGAGGTATATATCTTGAAGAAACTTGGGCATACATTCCATATGATGCTCCTTTGTCAAATATTGACGAAATGCTAAACTTTTTTGAGTTACAATGTTGACAGGTATATACAATATTGTAGACTTGAATGTCACCCCCGTCTGTCAGAGTCTGCCTCGGCTAAGCTTCGAGATCAGTATGTCCAAATTCGGAAGGTGAGTATTCTTAATCCCAATTTTTACGCATCTCTCAAATAAGTAACTACATATTTGGAGTGTTAGCTGAAAGTTACGAACCCGTATAACCACATCAGTTCTTGGAAAAATACTGGTAGCTTTTGGGAAAAGAATGTAATTTGTAATCAGATATTATTCTTATTCTTTCTGTATTTTGGATACAGAAGCACAAGTTCGAAACTTTTTATCCTTCACACTATACTGCCATCTCCCTACATTCTTTCATGCATATGTTCTGGGAGACTCAAGAATTACCGTAAATTATTGCAGTTCCATTATCTTCTATGCAAGTAGGAGCTTGCGTTGGTGGTTTGATTATCGTTAAAAATGATTTGATTGCAATAACATGAAGAATTTCTCTGCAAATTATTTAATTACAACATTTCGATAATGAATAGTGATATTTCCTTATCTACTTATTAATACCAGCTTATCATCATGTGCTCTTGTAGGACATGAGGCGGCAGGCAAATGAAACTGGAGAGGCTGCTCCTATACCCATAACTGTAAGACAGCTGGAAGCCATAGTAAGGTTAAGCGAGGCACTTGCAAAAATGAAACTGTAAGTACAAGTTTTAAGCCTGAGATTATGAAATGATCTATGTCATTGTTGAGAATGAATTTTGATATGTTGTGCTTTGCATATAATTCGAATTGGTTGCTTAATTTGCATAATTTTCAGTTGAAAATGAATTGTTCAGACCACATTCAAGAATAGTTAGAACTTACAACTAGAATAATTTCTGTTATATATATCCGTGTGTGTGTGTTTCTTGTTTTGCGTTTAGTAACTCTATATACCGCTCCGCCCTTTCATGAACCATGATAATAGGTCCCATGTTGCCACTGAGAATGAAGTTAATGAAGCAGTAAGACTTTTTACTGTTTCCACCATGGATGCAGCACGATCTGGAATAAACCAGCAAGTGAATCTTACTGCCGAGATGGCCAATGAGATAAAGGTTTGACATGGGCAGCGTGATTTTGATTCCTTTTGCCTTTCCCAAGATCCCCCTCATTCTAATGTTTACTCATATATTGTCGCATTAAACAGCAAGCAGAAACTCAGATAAAGAGAAGAATACCCATTGGGAACCAAATATCAGAGAGAAGGTTGATTGATGATCTCACTAGGATGGGGATGAATGAATCAATTGTAAGTATTTGTTTTAAAATGTCATGTCATTGAACATTTACATTGGAGTGTATGCAGATCATGACTTTTTAAGTTGTAGCCATAACCATAAAATGCTAAAGGCCTACAAGCAGACCTTTTAATAAAACTTTTGGAAGCCTATCTTTAACAGCATGAATTTTCATGTACTTTCGTTTCAGGAGGAAAATAAAAAATAAAAAAAAAATTTACCATGAATAATGTGGAGTGATTTGATTAACACAAATAGCATTAAAACTGCAACTCAAGATAAATATTTTGTTGGGTAATGAATCAAAGACTGAATTGATAAGTGCGTGCGAATTTTTGATCGTTTCAGGTGAAAGCAACCATGTTTGTTGTACTTGCTTACATCTCTTATCATATATAATATTATTTGTATAGTTTATGATTTCGCTTGCTAAATGTTGCAGATTAGAAGAGCCCTTATTATTATGCATCAGAGAGATGAAGTTGAATACAAACGAGAAAGACGTGTTATATTAAGGAAAGTGTAATCGACCAGTTGTTTTGTAGGCTGCAAAATCATCGGGGCAGCTGTAATCAAATCGATCAAAAAATGTGACTCCCATTTTTATGGCAATTAAAAAGCTCTAGTTGTAATCAGTGAACTGAAGCATGGTAGTAGTAGTATAGTATTTGAAAGGCAGAAGATTATTTTTGTGCCAGAAATTTCAATTTCAGTTGTTGGGCGGCAAGCAATTGTACTGTACCAACCGTATGGTATTTGGTGAATGAGTAATGGTAACATTACGACGAAACAACAACGTTAAATAATGCATACTACTCACAGTCACTGCTTAGAGAAAAAAAAGGGTTAATTAATTATAACTATACGGACACAAACATATTATGTAACAATAACGATTGAATAAATGAATAATGAATATGAAGAAGAGTTGTTGTTTTCTTATTTGCAAAAATGGCCCCCGCAGCAATTAAGGGAATCGAAAGCGTTCAATTCATTTGATTTGACATTTCAGCATTCCAATTTCCAACCCAGACAGATATTATTATTTTATATTTATATGGGGAGTCAGGCAACTATATATAGATAATAGATGGAGGAGGTATCCAGTCCACCGAATCCAACTAACTAATCGGAAGCGGGCGGCGGCATGAGTTTTATTATTAGAAGTGATTGGATTTGGAGGTGTCCGGCAGCGGTGGGTGGTAGAGGAAGCGCTTCCAGAGTTTGTGTCTCTTCTTCCCTCGCCCCATCCCGAAGTCGTCCTCTCAGGTACGCAGTGCTTGGTGCTGGTTTTGCTGGCCTCTCCGTGGTTTGGCATTTATTGAAGGTAATTAATAATTACTCTGCTGCTGTTGTAAATTGTAATGTTCACTTTATACAATGTTACTTATCGTGTGTTTTCGCGTTCGCAGCACAGTCCGAAGGAGTTGAATCTAATCATTGACTTGTATGATGAGGCTGGCATTGGGGGCGGTGCATCTGGAGTTTCAGGAGGCCTCCTCCACCCTTACTCCCCTAAAGGTTTCCTTTGCATCATTTTCGTATCTTTTGGATGCGTGCTATGCTATTGCTAGCTAAAATCTTCCATTCTTCCTCTGTGCAACTTTAATAATAATAATAATAATGCCTTGTTCTTTTTAAATTTTCTTGAATCTTGCAGTTAAGCTTCTTTGGCAGGGTGCTGAGTGTTGGAATGAGTGTTTAAAACTTTTAAGCATTGCAGAAACAGCAGCACTTGCTTTTGGAGAGCCAAACACGGAAGCTGGGGAGCCTGCTCAAAAGTTTAGAAACTTTGTAGTCAGGAGAAGGTTTCCTTCCTTTTAGTACAATTTTTCCTTTTTGAACAAGTGTGGTAAATAAAGTCTTGTAGTTGTATCACACACATTGTTGAGAGCAAGTGATTCGTTCTACTGCTCTTTGTGTCAAGTAGTGTTGATTTACCCTTTTTCTCATTTATTTCTCTGCATCAATTGCCTCTTAAACACTGCCATGCTTATGTTCCTTCCAGGGGCATCCTGAGACCTGCAACGAGTGTCAAGAGTTTGGATGCACTGAATCATGTACTTACTTTTCACCTCCTCAATAAAAGCCGGATACTTTTCTAATTGATACATCATTTTCCCGTAATAATGGTGTTTCGGCCTTCATGTGACTAGAATGCTCAGAATAGCCTTTCCAGTTGCAGAATAGAGACTATTGGTAAGGATGCTGCCCAAGGTCTTGTCCCAGATATATGTCTACCTCTGAACACAGCCTTTTATATGCCTGATGCTGTGACCGTGCATCCTCCGCACTATCTTCAGGTACAAAGAATGAACTCACTAATATTTATTACCATGAGTTTTCTTTTCCTTTCATAAGTGTTCCTTTGCTTTGTGGTTATTAACTAGGGACTCTTCTTAGCATGTAAAAACTTAGTGAAGGAATTATCTGCCTCTGGTTTTGGAGGGAAAGAGTTGTGTCTCCACCAAAAATCTATTACTAGTCTTCTTGAATTAGAAGGTAATTTCTCATTCTGTTGTTTCAGAGCCTTATTCTCTGCTGCATTGCTATGTCGGACACTACAGTTCAAGAGATGTTTTAGACTACTAGGCCCTGTCCACCTAGTTTGTTTGTATAATCTAGTCTTACACTTGAAATTCTCGTGCCAACTGAGAGAGACTGGGAGAATGTCTCAGCTTAAACGTGCTTAACTTATGTCCTATTTATCAGAGTTGTGAAGATTATGTATTCCTTCACTTCAGAATCTTTCTGTCGTAGACTTGATTTGTGCTTTATGGTCTTTAGGGGAATACGATGCGGTAATCATATGTTTAGGTGCCAAAGCAGACATGCTTCCAGAACTCTCTGGGAAACTTCCTTTGAGGACATGCCGAGGGGTCATTGCTCACATGCAGCTGCCTGATTTTATAGGGTAAGAGCTATCATTTGCTTTCCATAAAATATCAAGCCAGAGGATCTGCAATTGGGCACTTTGAATTCCTAGCATATATAATTCTTCTTCTATTCAAGGTTGTCAATGGATTGAGGAAAATTCATTTCCATGGAACTTCAAAATGCTATCTCTGTTTCTATGGGATGGGAACCTTGAAATACAGTTTTCTTTAAATATGAGAACCCATGAAAGATGCCCACAACTAATAACAAGATTTCAGATTCCAAAATATGATTCAAATGCAAATAAGCACTAAGCAAAGCCATGCATTTCTTATCATCCATTTTCTGCTCTGTCTCTCTTCTTCCTTTTCTTTTTGGGTGTAATTTCTTGTATGGAATTTTTTTTTTTGAGGAATAATGGGCTCAATCTCTAGTTAATATCAAAATATTTTTTTCCATTTCTAAGACTCTATATCTGGAATGCTGTAGTTCAGGGAATATTATCCAGACCATGGCCCCTCCATACTGTCAGATGCATGGCTAGCTGTCCAGGGAAACCGCAGTTTACTTATGGGCTCAACAAAGGAATGGAAATCCAGAAATTCATCACCAATTGTCTCAGCAGATGAAGCTTCAAAAGCCCTAGAAGAGCTTCTGCCGAAGGCATCTTCCATATATCCAGGCATGAAAAATTGGTCTTTCACAGGAGCTAGGGCTGGTTTGAGGGCATTGCCACCAATGACTCCCGACGGCTCACCTCCGCTGCTTGGTTGTGTTGATGATCTTGTAGGTAAAACTCATGCATGTAAATACTGGTTATTTGGGGGACTTGGCTCTAGGGGTTTGTTATATCACGGTTGGTTTGGGAAATTGGTGGCACAGGCTGTGCTCGCCTGTAGTGAAAATATAATTCCATCTGAAGTAACTTCATGGAAGAATGTAAATACATAGTTAACTAAAATACATTATTTGATCATGGATATCGACTCTGGGTGAAAGGATGATAGATTTAAGATGTACCAGCATTTTGGAGAAAGAGGTCAGCCAATTTCAAATAAGCCATGGTGTGGACTGAATCAATTATTTCTCCAAGAACCTTGACAGGCCTAAAAATCAATCTAAACTCATGCTGGTTCAGTAAGTTTACCTCCAATCCCTAATGTATACAGAGTCATTGATAGTTATGTAGCTACAATATTAACCAGTGCATTTTTACATCCATACTGAAACTTTCTTGTAATTGGGAAAACTTAAACAATATTTTATGGATCGAGATACTCAAATTTTATGGATCCCTGAACATGGGCAATGTAAACGTTGCAAATGATCCATAACAACCATAGTATTCAAAAACTCTGGTACACCAGAATGACCCATGATTCAGTTATCAAGTTACAAAAATCCTACAAGCTATTAATTTCTTTGCAATTGGCTTGACAAAAGCAGCTACATGTCATTTCACAACAATTACACAATTCTCCCGCAGATTCTTAGTCTGATGTCCAAACATAAACCTGGCCACCACCTGTGGCTCCTGCTAGCGTCCCAACCTGATGGGGGTGAGCATGAAATCTGCAAGGAATTGCAGACATATATGGGCTCTGCAAAGTCGCTACACTTCTTCTTTGAGCAGGAGAAATGACATCAACTGTTCTTGTCATGTTGCCGATGAAGATGCATGAATCATCCCAACCCCATATTGCTCTGCTCCACCAAAGAATAGAAATTGGCTTTAAGTGTATCAAGTGACTTGGTAAAATAAGTAACACACACAGGAGATGCAGAAAATGTTTGCTACAACCACACCGTATCAATCACAAGGAATACCTGAAAGACGATATCCACCTTCCAGTCTGATTATTGTGGTGTATCATCGAAGTATTCTCAAAGTTGATCCCACTCCATATACCGACAGTATCATCAAAACTACATAATCAAATCAGAAATTGGTCCTCATACAAGCATTACATTAACAAATATTTTCTCAAGTTACCCATAACATAGAAGATGCTTTTGACTTGGATAAACTTCTACTGTTATAAGAAGCATTAGTACTGAGAAGCGATAAATAACACAGGATTTACGTAAGAAGTAAGTCACAATCAGCGACTAAATTGGATCAGAATACAACAGCTAATTCAAATGGAGATTTTGGTTTACAAATAACTAATAATAGTATCTGTTTTAAAGGCTCTAACAACATTAACTCAAAAGCTGAAAATCAAGCAAATGCAGAATGAGGTCAAAGCAACATAACATACCTTGTCGTTGCAAGGGAGCTTCCAGAGGGTGAGAAGTAAGCAGAATGCACTGCCCTTTTATGACTCAGCACCTTCATAGGTTTCGGCCTATCTGTTGCCATACTTCTCAAATCCCAAATACAAGCAGTCCCATCCGTGGAACTAGTAGCCATGATATTGGGGTTTCGTGGATTAAAATCAATGGTGTTGATCCTGGCTTCATGTAGAAGCCATTCAGTTGAGGATTTTCTACTTCTCACATCCCAGATATTCAATCCCCCTTGACCTTCACTGAAATATAAACTGTTCACATTGTTTGGCTGTTGCGAAAGTGAAAATACAGCATACTCACTGGAGTAAACCAGATAAAATACCTCCTTCTCAGCATCCATCAATTGAATTAAACCATCATAGCAACTGGTGAAGATCTATATTTTAATCACAACTAATGAAAATAAGTTAAGATATCATGCAAATCAAGCCATCATAGCAACTGGTAAAGATCTACATTTAATCAAATGTAATGAAAATTGTTGATATTTCATGCAAATAATTATAAAAGCCAAGAAATTCCAACAAAATGTACCTTAGACAAGCAAGATTGTTGAGTTACAATCCCTGATATAGGACCTAAATGCGTGCGGAACAAATATATCCCATTGTCTTCATCTTGCTGAGAATCCAAATTCCAAAATGCAATATTTCCCAGCTTGCTTCCAGCCACAACCATTCTCACATCACTACAAGGAAGAAACTTCATCTGCATTATTCTTCCTGGCATAATTCGCGCTATATTCTCTGGCTTCAGAGTTAATGATCCTATATCAACACAACTCCCAACTTCAATCTTCTCTGTCTTAACCACACCCTTAATTAAATCACAAGAACCTGCAATCACACCCTCATCTTTGCAAGTTTTAAATCCATTAAATTCGTCCTTAATTACGAAACCCAAGGTCTCATGTTTAAAAGCCTTAACTCCATCAAGTTCTTCTTTAACTGAAACTGAAACCCCCACTTTAGGTTTCATCTCATAATCCAAGCTTGCATTGAATTCTTCTTTAATTTCACCAAAATGGGGTTTATTTGCAACACTCAAAACGGCGTCAACAAGTGACGTAAAAGTCCCAGTTTCAACATAAGCGTTTTTAAAGCTCAGAGTACCTGTCATAGCAAACAACTTCTTTGGATTAACAGGTTTTGAAGTTTTAAGACCAGAAGCAACCGAATGATCACTCAAACCCTTCGAATCCGGCTGCATTCCTTGGGTTCTTAAAGAACGCCTGAGCACAATCGGGGTCTCGGGTTTCGATTTCTTCTGTGGACTCACTTTATATGACTTAATCTCAACCCTGACATCAAACAAACATAAAATCACCTCAATACATAAATAAATCTTCCAAACAAAAATGACTATTCGTCCGAAAAGAAATATCTTTTCCAAACAAAAATGACTATTCGGCCGAAAAGAAAAATCTTTTTTCTATCTATTAATGCATTAAAAATAAAAATATAAAAAATATTAAAAGGAGATGAATATCATAAATATTCAAATCATTCCCATTTACATCAATACACAAATAAAATATTATGAAATCTTTAAAAATAAACATGGGCTATTCATTTTACGCATAAATTTTTATGTGGGTCTATTTATACTGGATATGCATAAATTACAAAAATTAAACTGAGTATTGAATTTTAAAACTGGCTCGCTCACAAACAGAAAGAGAGAGAGATATATATATATATATATACCTTTGGCGTTTTGAAGCGGCTGAGAGATCGGAGGCCTTGGCGTGTACTTTGAGAGCAGCCAGCATCTCCTCGTTTCGCTTAATGTTTTCAAGTCGTTTTCGCTCATACTCTGTTAGTTTATCGGGCGCCATTGAAACACCGAATCTTGAGAGAGAGAGATTATTTTAGAGTTTTTTTTTGGTAGCTTTAAGTTTTCGGACTATGAACTGAAGGGTCGTAGCAACGGCGCTGGGGTTGTATAAATGTAATATACATAATTGGTGCAGTGGGCGGGAAATTATAATTGGCGGGAGAAAATGTTAAAGTGGCCACGTGGCACGTTGCAGGCCGTAGCAATTATTATTGTTAGTGATTTATAATTAAAAAATTTTTGTTCTCAAGTTTACTCATTTCCATTTTAAAAGTACCTAATGACATTCTCAATACAAATTTAAGTCATATTGACAATCACCAACTATCCATTATTTTTAGTATTACAATTATTTTTATTATGATTAGTGCAAAATTCATTTGCTAATTGCTACATATTCAGAATTAAGAGGAAATTGGAACTGAGAGACAAAAAGAACACATAAAGTTGTTATAAATAATATTCCCTTCTGTTCTTGTTCAATCCATCCATCTTCACATGTTTTTTGCCATCTTTAAGAATCAAAGCTAAAAAATTAACAACCCAATCAAATCTCATTCAGTTGATTATTCCTCCTCTAAAACAATAAAAATAAAAAATAAAAACAAATTACAAAGCAAAAGAGAAAAAGATTAAGCCTTTTTCTTTTCTCCCCTCTCAGTCCCTTACTATAATTAGCTTAGTTGCCTATGCAAATTCTCCATCCTTGAATAAATATCTTTGATAAGTTCATTAATGTTGCATTTTTTTGTGCGTCTTGGTTACACAGTGTAGTGTTGCTGGATGGTTTCAATGTCCAGTCCCTTTAGCTTGACCACTGATTCAACATGCCCTTTCAGCGTGTGAAGTTCTCTCAGCCTGCCAGATAAACAAAAAAGAATTCTAAGAGTTTTGTTCATATGTGTATGAACAACATTATGAATGCTAAGAGTTCTTTTTATAGAATTCTTAAATTGGGTTATTGAGAGAAGCAGTGTCATGTCTCAAAGCATGACAGCGTTATCTTCCCTCTTGTACCTAACCTTGCAACTTCAGCACGCCTCTTGGCCTGCTCGGCAAGCTCATTCAATTCACGGTTGCTATTCTTTTCATTTACCGTAGCTTCTGAAGTTTGAAGACCATGCATTGTGCGTTGAGCCATTGCCCATTGTGCCTCTCTCTCTCCTTTGCCGTAATCTTTCTTGGTTGTGAATGCAGTCTACATAGCATAAACAATTTTAAAATATTAAAACAAATAAAAATAAAAAAGAGTGACAATAGGATTTCTGCTAAAAGGAGCTTCATTAAAAGTTGTTTTCTTAATTGTTATTTGATTGTTGTAGTTTGATACCTTGTTCTGAAGAAGATTATCCCAGGCCTTTCCACTATGAACATAGCGGATCAAGAACTTGAGAGGATCCAGAGGGAAGTAAGTAATGATGCTGAAAAGCCAGATGGCTCCTGCCCATCCCCAGCCAATGCCTTCAATCCTAGCAAATTCCCATTTTGCATACACCGCGATAATTGTAGCAAGCTTGATTGAACAAGTGTCAAGAGTTAGAACAAGCAAAGCAATCATCTCTATAGCACACGAAACCAACTAAATGACGTGTGATACTGACCAACTGTGCAATAAGAAATGCACTAATGAGCATGAAACCAGGACGTTCAAGGAAGGACCAGCTCCTGGACCTTGTTACAAAGATGAGTGCTTGACTGATGATGCTCACTTGGAGATACAGGGCTGCTGAAAGCATATCTGGTTTTTCGTGGATTTCCTTCAACTTAAAAGCATTCTGCAATTTTAAGAGTATTAGCATCAGCTTCTGCTTTAGTATTATTATTTGTTTTATCGGGGATTTTGATTCATTCACTCACAGCGAAGAAACGAGTATCATGAATAAGCCAGAAGAAAAATGCAGTACAAAGAGCCATGTAAGTTCCAAGGACAATGCCAGTGCCGAAAATTTCCTTGAGCTTCCATGAATCAGGCATAGGAGAGGGCTTGACTCTATCTTTGGAGATAGTCATGATGGTTCCATCATTGAGAATGGCAATGATCAAGATCATGAATGGTGGGAAGTCGAACTTCCAGAGGAGGGCAATAAGCAAGAATCCAAGCACAATACGAATGGTGATGGAAACTGCATAGATTGTGTAGTTCTTCATCCTCTGGAAGATGGCTCTGCTTGTCAACACGGCGCTCACAATGACACTCAATCCCGGCTCCGTCAAAACAATGTCTGAAGCACCTCTAGCTGCATCAGTTGCATCAGCAACAGCAATGCCAATGTCAGCCCTCTTAAGAGCTGGAGCATCATTAACACCATCTCCTGTCATACCGCAAATATGCTTCCTCTCTTGAAGCTTCTTGACGATCTCATACTTGTGCTCTGCATGTTTACCCCAACAAGCTTAGATAAACCACTCAAATGCAATAATATTCTTTCTAATTTGTGTTTAGTTGAGTTACAGTGAGAATGAATTTACCAGGGAAGACTCCAGCAAAGCCATCAGCCTTTTCAATAAGTTCTTCAACTGGCATGGAGGCAATGGACTCATCCTTGCATTGACCAAGAAGAGAGGATGAGGGATACATGTTTGTGCCCATGCCGAGTCTGCGACCAGTTTCCTTGCCAATGGCTAGCTGATCACCAGTGATCATCTTAACGTTGACTCCAAGGTCAAGAGCACGGCGAATAGTTTCTGCACTGTCGTGCCTTGGAGGGTCAAATAGAGGCAAAAGACCCACAAACTCCCATGGTGATCCCTCACTCTCCTTAGTCTTTTCCGGTACTGTCTGCAAACAGAGAGAGCAGATGGTCAAATTATATTGCTTAGAAGCTCACCATAGCTAATAATAACCATTCAGAAGTTATCATGAACAAGTAGTACGTAGTCAGGATAATTTACCTGTTTGGCAACTCCCAGAGCACGAAGACCACGATCGGCAAAGTTGTCAATAATTTCGTGGGCTTTTCTCCTCATCTCACCTTTGAGGTCACACAGATCAATGATCTGGTAGATAAATGATGGTGAGATTATGCAAAATTGCAAATGAAATACCACTGATTGTACAAAAGCTGGGGAATCGCTCTACCTGTTCAGGGGCACCTTTGCTAGTTCTGTGCCAGTCTCCGTTGCTGTCGATGTAGGTAATTGCAGTGCGCTTGTCAACTGGGTTAAATGGAAAGAAGTGGACCTCAGTGATTCCCGCTCTTGCCTGCATATTCATTGCCTCACTTCAGCGCTACAGAAATTGGACTAACATGAACAACCAATGTTTATGAAATGTTGATCGAATTTTATACCTCTTTGGGGTCTGCCAACATCCCTACAATTGAAGCATCAATGGCATCCTGGTTTTCAACCCTGGAAGCCCTGGCTGCTGCCAATATAAGACCATCGCTGTCCATACCTTTTATAAATACCTACATTTGCAAATACAACCATAGGTTATAAAGTACTAACATTTTCCTCATGCCCCAATATTTCTTGTTTGCTTTTAAGTCACTAACCTCAACAAGGCTTTTGTCCACTGAAAGCTTGTTGAGGGTGAGAGTACCAGTCTTGTCACTGCAGAGAACATCCATGCCAGCCATTTCTTCAATGGCTGTCATCCTCTTGGTGATTGCACCTTGCTGTGAAAGGCGGTGAGAGCCAATAGCCATTGTCACGGACAAGACTGTAGGCATGGCAATTGGGATTCCTCCAATGAGGAGCACCAATAGATTGTCAATACCATCTCTGTAGCTCCTTCTCTGAATCGCCCACATGACAATGATCTCAATGAACATTCCCACCGCAATTGAGCAGATACAGAAGTTACCTATTGCTGTCAACACCTAATCAATCAAGAACACGTGAAACAATTGATCAGCACGTAATCTTAATGTGATGATATTCGGATCATGATTGATAGAATGGCCAGGCATTACCTTTTGGAAATGGCCAACTTGGTTGGTGCTATCGACAAGGTGGGCTGCCTTGCCAAAGAAGGTATGCACACCAGTTGCGATAACAACAGCTTCAATCTCACCTTGTTTGCAAGTTGAACCAGAAAATACTTCATCACCTGGATTCTTCGTGACAGGGAGAGATTCACCAGTAAGAGCAGCTTGATCAATCTTCAGTGGATCTCCTTCCAAAAGACGTGCATCAGCCGGGACAATATCTCCCAACTTGATGCTAATTATATCCCCCGGTACCAAAATCTCGGCCTCTTGTTCACTCCATTTCTCATCCCTCAACACCTAAAAGCAAAAAAACATATACACAGTGAGCCAAATTCTGAAAGAAAAAGAGGAAAAAAAGCAATGGCCGTGTGAACAGATAATGTGTTATCGTTACCTTGGTTTTGGGAGCAAGACCAGCCATCAAAGCAGCAGCGGCATTGCCAGCATTATTTTCTTCAATGAAGCTAATAGTAGAGTTGATCAGGAGCAACACGACAATACCAACGAAGTCTGGCCAATCCGGGGGCTTGCCACCACCATTGGCCAAAACAATGGCCATGATTGCTGCAGCTTCCATAACCCATGATAGAGGATTCCACATAAATCCCAAGAATTTGAGTATTTTGCTCTCTTTTTTCTCTTCAAGTTTGTTGCGGCCAAATATCTGCAGCCTCTTCTCTCCTTCCGCTGCAGTCAATCCCTTCGGGGTACATTTTAGCTGTTCAAAGACTTCAGCCACAGGGATCCTCTCCTGCATACACACAGACACGTAGCCATAAACACAATAAGCACATTACATACATACGTTGATCACATTGATATTGCCTTCATTGGAGAAAAACATGGTCATTTTATACTTACAAGATCAACATTTTCATTTTTTATCTCCTCCAAAGAAATGTCCCCCATGGCTAACGGTTGGTTGATGGAGTATCAAAGAAGAAAAAATAAAGAAGACCGATCGAGATATTTTAAAAGAAGAAAGAAGAGAGCTTTGGTCAGATTTCAGATAAGCCCTCAACTTTCTTCAACTTCTCTGCGAGGCAACTCCAAATCAAGAAGCCTCTTCTTCGTCCATAGTCCTCCTAATAAAACAAATGTGGCAAAGGGAGGGAGAGAATGAGATTTGCTGTCTTGAATTGATTAACACACAAGTGTTTTTTGAAGAGGAGCAAGCTTTGCCTACAAATTCTCCCTAGTTTTATAACCAACTTTTGTAATATTGAATAGAGGGAATGAGGGCAATGCGGGTGACTTCTGTTTGGCCTTTGTGGTTTACCAAAGTCCACGGGTTTGAATGGTTATTTTTCCCGTTCGTTTTCGTTTGGTTACTTGCATAATTGGCAAATTGTGCAATGTAATGTTTTCCATCTCCTTAGTGTCAAATTTTTAACCATCCAACAATGTTTGTAAAGCAAAACGGCTTGGATTGAAGTGTACGCCACAGATTTAGCCACATGCAGCTCGTTTGAGTCCTGAGGCAATGTCCTTTAATTATAACTTAATTGATAAACTAAGTGTCCCTTTGCAAGTGCAACTGAAAAATTTCTCCACATTTCATGATTGAGGGTGACTTTTCTTTTGTTTTGTTTTATATCATGGAGTTAATTTATTTAGAAACAAAACGCAAGTGCCATCTCAAATGTTACTGTAAGAAAGAGCAAAAACAGAATATATATATATGAAGAAATGAAGTTTCGTAGGGGAAGAACAAATTTGAAAGCTTAACAAATTGTACCATTTATATAGAAGGACATCAAATACAAACCAAAAATTGAGTCAACCATCATAACATTATTGGGCATAACGAGTTATGATTTAGAGAATAATGAAATACTTTATGTTGTAAAAATAAAACAATAATTTATTTTGGGTTTAATGAATGATTGTTTTGGTATTTGAAAGAATATGCAAATTAAAAATTAATTTTTAAAAGGGTGGGATTTTTTGAACCCACTAAATTCCTCTGTATACCCATCTTAAAAATATAATAATTATTAGAATTTTAAAATCTCAAAATTGCCCATTAATTTTCTTCTCTTTCCTATTGTACTTGTTCTCTTTTTTTTTTTTAGGGTGCAACACGAGCACTTCCCACAAGGGGTCACCCATCTTAGTACTGCCCTCGCACAAACACGCTTTATGAGGGGATCCGATGCATTAGTGATCGCACCCATTGTACTTATTCTCTCCATACATCACTTCTTGCAAATTAAAAATTTACTGTTTCAGTCTCTTTGGCCATGGATTCTTTTTCTTCGTGAATTCCACTATATTTTATTTGTGGTATTTGAATTGGTACTTTTTTTAATTTTATTTTCAAATTGATACAAAGATTTATAATTTTACACATATGTATATGAAAAATAAAAAATTTATCACTTTTATGGTTACTTAAAATTCTTGATATTCATTTTTAGATGGTGGGTTTGTTCCTATAAATTGAAGAAAGAGTAGTTATTATTATTAAGCTCCTGGTCGAAGAGCTTTTGAATAAAATCAATGAGCCAACTGAGGCTCTAAAATTTCTATGCTAAGCATGCAAACCCCTTTGGCCCCGAGAACCCTAGTCTTGAAGTAGTGAGCCACTAAACCTTGATCTGTTATTGGTTGTAGCTTATAGAAAAATTAATTTGATTATTTGTAAGATTTAACATTCATTTGCGGACGAGAAAATTGAAGGAATTGGTTAGAGTTGATCACGAATTGAGAGAGAGAGAGAGAAAATATGGACAATTGAATTTATCAAAACTAATTTGATAATAAATATTTTAATTAAAAAATAGGGTGTAAAGAATAAATTAGTATGTTCAAATGACCCATTTTTTATAAAATTTATTAAATAAATGTATAGAATAATAAATATTCTAAATAAATTTTAAAGTATAAATAGCCTTACATTATTTCTAATGACAGTCCCCCACTTGAAAATCTCCGTTGCAAGGCTACCACAAAAACTACTGGAAAAGTAAAATGAATATTAGCCAAGCCTTGGAAACTCGTATGCAATTAATTGTTCGAATGATTAAGTAATCGTATATATGACATATCTTTTTCGGTGGTTTGAAAATTATCGCTGAATAGTAGTAGTAATTTCAGCTTTATTACCTCAGGTGTGTGTTTACTTAAATTAGGGAATCGAAATTCGAAATGTAAATGATTAATTGTGTTTATCTTTTAAAGCATAAAGAAAAATGAGAATGAAATATATAGGGTTTACATATTTTTTTTTATTATCAAATGAGAATTTAATTCTCCTGGAAAGTTGAAAATCAAATTTCCATTCCTTAAACTCCTCATTGTATCCTCATTAAAATTTTCATGATGTCCAAATTGCCTTCAATTAAGTTTTGCATTTTTGCATTTTTGGTCCCTTCAAAAGTTTTGTAATATGTATAAATAGGTCCTTAATAATATTATTTTAATTATAATTATAACTATAATAATTATTATCATCATCATCATCACCATTATTATTATTGTTAATAATAATTATTTTGAATAATAATAATCATAATTACAATTATTATAATAAATAATGACAATAATCAACTAATGTTATTTTAGTAATTTGTAGTAATCTATTCGGATTGTAGGAAAAAAGATAAACACATCAATGGTAGTACATTTTATTCTAATTTTAATTTTTACAAATAAAATAAATAATTTACTGTGATTTATATTTTTTATTCTGAATTCAAACCATTCAATTTACCGATTAGTGCCCCAGTTTTAGATTTATGTTCTTTTCTACTATTTTTAAATTTTAAATAAATAATTTTTATCACTTTTCAACTAATCTATTCATACCACATTAATTTACACTCACTAATTTATATAAAATAATTTGTGGCTCTATCATTATTATTCTTAAAGTTCACCGATTTGGCTGGTTGAAGCGTACCGCTACATGTCAGCTTAAGGACCCTTAGATCTGGTAGCAGAAATCCAACGGCAAAGGGGCAAGACGACAAAATCCGGGGTAAGGTAGTAGCGGCCCCAAAAGCTAATGCGAATATTCGAGGCTTCGAGCAATTACAAGTAAAAAATTCATAACTGTAGCAACTATGCTGTACAACTGAGGCAGCTGGAAATGAAGATGATTGATTGGTGGTAACTCTCCAACAAAATCAAATGCATATTTAAAACACTCTCAATTACTCAAAAGCCAAAAAAAAAAAAAAAAATCACAATTTTTCCAAAGGTTCGGATAATGCAGGGTACAAAAATTTTTTTAAGCAAATAAATATTTGTAGCGGATATTTATATGAAGAATCATTATCTTTTCATTATTCTAATTATTGCGAAATAATAAATCATTATACGAATTATTAAAAGATAACAATTTACTACATCAATTATGAAAAAAATTAACACTTTACTACTTTTTCGATAGTTTAGTTGATGTCATAATAATGTCATAGAGGATAACAATTTACTACATCAATTATGAAAAAAAATTAACACTTTACTACTTTTTTGATAGTTCTGTTGATGTCATAATAATGTCATGGAGGCAAATATGTCTTTACATGAAATCTAACCCAAAATTATAAGTCAACCCAAAAATTTGAAAGTATAACAAATAACCCCTAGTACCCTAATTAATATTAATACCCTAATTTCTAATAATTAATCACATTTAAAATGCCAAAAAAACAAAATAATAAAAATTAAAATTAAGTTAATTTTATTACGCTTTCTCTCTTTCTTCTTCATCGCCGCTCGTCACGGGATGTTGCGACCTTCGTTGTCCGCTCATAATAGCCGATGCATTCTCTGCCCGTTAATTTCCTTTTTCAATTGAAAAAGTTGAATTAATGGCTCGTTTGGGATTGCTTTTGGAAGGCTTAAAAGTAATTTTGAGAATCTAAAAGCTAATTTTAGTGTTTGGTAAAAAAATTCAAAATCACTTTTGTCAAAATTAGCCTCTCCTACAGCTGATTTTGAAAAGAAGGAAAGGAGTAGCTTTTAGATTTTGATTTTGAAAATCAGTTTTATCCATTAATATAATTTCGTAAATATCCTTACAATTATCACATAAACCCAAAAAAATATCCTTATTCAAAGTGGAAACAAAATCAATATTTCAATAAGTTTTTATTATAAAAAAATAAAAGAAATAAAATTAATATATTATATAATTTATTTTTAATTAAATAATTATAATACACAATTAAAAATATTGTATGTACACGTTTTTATATATGTAAGTAAATTTCATCCTATATTATGTCCATTTTAATCGTTTGTTTTCTTACAGCAGTTTAACAGTAAGATTTACCAAACACCCAAAACTACTTTTAAAATTCACAGTACTTCTGAAATAAAATTTACCAAACATTTAATTGATTCTCTTCACAGCTGATTATTTTTACAGTACAGCTAACATCAATTATTTTAAAACGCTACAGCATTACCAAACTAGCTCTAAGTGGTGTGGCTTGCTCATGCTCCTACAAAGCATGTTTTAATGTTCTCTTTTTTTTTTGGGTTAAAAAAAGAATTCTTTCTTAGACTTATTAAAACTTGAATTTAGTTTTAAAATTTTATTTATGACCTTTTGTTTTCAACATGAATTCTAGAAATAAAAATTAAAGTGAAAATTATTTGCTTAGTTTAAAGATGGATGGGGTTTGATCAGCTAAATATTAAAGCTCTGGAATAAAATGCATTATGTGAAGGATTAGCTTGTCACATTTTGAGGTTTTAGGACTGTTTTAAAAATTGTCAAAAATCTCTGCTTATCCATGTTTATATTTTGAGTTATTAATAAGGATAATTTTAGTATTTTATAAGTCAAGTAAATTAACGGTCGTAACCGAAATATAGTAAAAATGTTGTTTTTTCACAAATAATATAATTAACTGTTATCCTTTCTTGTAGTAATTTGTTACTTTGTCATGGTTAAAAGTAGTGGAAAAATATTAACCCTTACATGAATATTTTTCCAATCAAAGATTCTAACTTAATTAAAAGTAAAGAAAAACACACATTCTAAGTATATTAAAATTTATATTTTCCATCCTTTATTTTACCATATTAAAATTAGTTAGGAATCCTGATTAGAAGTGGACTCATATTTAAATAACTTTACAAATATAACAAAATAAAGAAAACATATTACACGATTCCAGCAATGTATCATGTATGCTCATGCTTCTCATGAACAGAAAGACACTAAAAACGAAAAACCAATCAAACACATCTTTCTCTGATAATGCATCAGCTATCAGGTGGGACACCAATACCTTGTGCAAAGGTAACGTAGAATTTGTGAAGAAAACTGGGGATGAAGAAATTCAAACATAATAGTAAATGCAAACCATGACCATGCAAGTCAAAATGAACTGACAATCCTTCTCAACTAAGCCGCTTGAGGAGGATTAATAAAACAAAAGAAGCTACTTGGGCATCTTTGACAGTAATGGTTAAAATTCAAATATACCATACAAGCGCATGCAAACATGATATGAATCTCCATCTTGTTATGGTTTGGAAATGACCCATAACTTGAGCAAAGGCTTGCTCTATCAACGATTCAATGATAACACCATCTGAAATGCACGAAACCATTGATTGCAAATCAACTAAGAACATAAGCTATCTTTTGAAATAGTTAGTATCAGAAATCACACTAAAGAATCTACTTGTTAAGCACAAAATCAAACAGATTTTCCTAACACCTCTCTTATCTCAATCTCAATGGATATCACACAGTTTCCCAGCGTGATACATAATCTATAGCTCAGGAAAATCTAGTTAAGCAGGTACACCTAAAATATAATCCTCTATTTTATAGTCCAGTAAAATCTAGTTAAGCAGGTACACCAAAATATAATCCAATAGCATAAAAGTTCTTTCCACCATAATCTATCACTGATTACCGTCTAACACACTCACATAGATTCCATTAATCCACTTTACCCACTGCTTGAACATTCTCAGCTTTCTAATAACACCAGAGTTTACTTGCTCTAGTGCTTCCAACGTTATCTAAATGAGTTGGCTCTTTAAAGAGGAAAACATGTAGTTACCAAATTCGAGTAACTCTTTCTGTATTTTTTTACTAATCACTTCTTATCATATTGTTGATATCACAGCTTCTAACCCAAGTTCACAAATATATTTCACAGACAACAGGGTTTGTACTCTACAGAAAACAGAAACCTAAAATCAATCCACCCCACCAAAAAAAATGTACAAATAAAATAAACAAAAGAGTGAAAAAATAAGTAGAAAAAATGAGCAGGTGAACCAGTAACAATATCAATAAAAGAATAAAAATGGGAACTTAAACATCTCAAATTAAGCTAATTAATTAAAAATCTAAACCAAAAGTTGAAATATTAGAACATACTACAAATTTCAAACCAAGAGTCTCTCATTAGCTCCGAAAATTGAAAAAAAAAATCCCAAATTTCAAGTCTTGCAAATTAAACACTTAAACAAAAGCTCAAACTCAATTCATCCATCTTAAAATCCTAACTTGGTGCGGCGCCAGTGCCTACGCTTCGCATTATACCTGAAAAACACAAAACAAAACAAAAAATCAATAAATAAAAAGCTTAAAAGCTTTCAAGCTTTAAAAGTCAAACAAATGTATAAACAAATACAAAAATATTATACCTGATGGTGTTGTCGGTTCGCATACGGATCCAATGAGGGATAGGCCTGTTCTGTCTCATCTTCTTCGCCAGCTTCTTCTTAATCATGAAAGTCTTGTGTGACGGCTACACATACAAGTACAAAAACACACTTAGGCCTCATAAAACAAAAACAAGATGGACCCAGTAACTTGAAGATTGAATATGAGAAGCATTTTTACCATTTTGGCGATTAGGGCTTCGGCGACCAGAGGTTGGAGCTGCTGCTGCTGCTGCTGCTGATGCGCAGTCGATAAAAAACGAAAAACAGAACGAAAACAATACCCTAGTTTCGGCTATGTAAGATTCATTATGTAAAAGTAAAACAGTCCAGGAAGCTGTGTGATGAATTTATTTGGGCCCAGATGGGCCATTTAAAGTAATTTGGGGCCGTGATCGTATTTGTTAGCCTTTTCGCGTGTGAAGTGTCAAATGTGTTGGATTTCCCAAATTCAGGATCAGGACTAAATAAAAATTGGCTTTGGTTTCTTCCATCTCCGGAGCCTGAACTGAATGCTGGGCGGTGAGGTTAGGCCGTAAGCGTGCAGGGTCATTTAAATGTGCAGGTGATTTGAATTTTGACATTCTAAAATTAACATCTAAATAATAAAATCAGTTAATATATTAGATGCAATTATTAATTATGTAATAAATAAATTCATATGTCTAGAATTTTAAACTCAAATACATCTAGTCAACTTTGATCAAGTATCATAAATAAATTCATAAAACTGAAAATTCGAACTTGTTAGGATTTTTAGACATTTTTCATGAATTGGATGTGATTGTTACTCACATTAATTTAGACCAACTTATTTTGACAAAAAGGGCAAAAGGAGTCGGGTGATATGTATTTGGGTTTTACCTATTGGCACCTAAAAAAAATATATAAATTTCATATCTGATTTCTAGGTAATTGGACAAAATAGTGGTACGCTTTTATTTCAAATAATATGCCATTCATCCCCTGATTGATGAGATAATGTAACTAATTCATTTAAAATTTATATAAAATTATAAACTATTTAATAAATAACATATCAAATACCATAATCTCTATCATTATTCAATTTAGAATACCAATTATTTACTCGTCAAGAAACCCACCTAATCAGACTTGGCTAACACACTCAAAAATCAAATTTAAATATGGGTTATGTCATAATTATTAAATTTTGTAGAGGTTTGTTTTGTTTTGTTTTCGGAAATTAAATTAAATAAAATAGACACAATATTTAATTGTAGAATTATATAGGAGGCGACTCGCTTGTGGATTTCAGATTTCTGTTCGGACCCGGTAACCAAAACCCCACGCGCCTCAGGAAGCGTGATTGACAAACAAATCGCCGCTTCCAATATCTATAAATAATAAGCAAAACCTTCGCTCCCCTGCAATTCCAAGTAAGCCACACAGGCTCTCTCTTCACTTTCAATCTCTAAAATCTCCCATTAATTTTGCCTTCCGTTATTATCTAAATAATTAATAATTTTTTATTAATTTAGGGTTTGATTTGATTAATGTAATATTCAAATCAAGTTATTATTATTATTATTATTATTATTTTTAAAGGTTGATTATACTATTTCCAATTAGAAGCTTTTCATTTCAACATAGGAAATTCAGCGGTAAAAATGCCTCGTGCATCATCAAAGCGGAAATCATCGGCCCCGCAAAATCCGCCGCCCGTCAAATCCTCTAATGTTCGTTCCGGTACGTTAACCCACCTTTTTTATTGTTATTTTGTGATTTTTTTTTTCAATTTTGAGTTTTTGACTGTGTCTGATTCCCGTGAAAGCGCGGGAAAAAAAGTAATATTAGGCAATGCTTGTAACGAAAGTTTGAAACTTTTAAGCAAAATACAATATCAACTTTTTTCTTTTTTTTTTTTACTGAGAAAATTAAGTTCAAGAGGTCAATTTTTTTTTGTTTTTTTATTAAAAAGCTTTTCTTTTTTCGGGTGTTATTAGAAACTTGAACTTCCATTACATTAGGTATTAATGTAATCAGTTATGAACTTTGAGGGAGTGGATAGCTAGGCTTTTTTCTTTTCAAGAGGGTGTTTTGATTTGGGCTTTTTCTTTCAAGTTTCCGGTTTTGATTTATGCTTTTCTCATGATTTAGCTAATTCCCTATTTAAATTGCTGCTATTAGTGCTTGTAACTTATATGTATATATATTAGGCAATGTGGTGGTTTCACAACAGGGAGTGTGGGGTGGGAGATTTTTGAATTATTTAAAGACAATAGGAATTTTTGGGTGTGCACTGAATTTTCCTTTGTTTTGTCATGTTTTAACCACGTGGTATTTGTTTCTCCCACCTCAGGTAAAGCAGGTAAGGCTAAAGTGAAGGAGATAGAGAACTTGTTTGATAAATATGCGAATGGAGGAATAATTGAGTAAGTATATACTGTCTAAATTTGTCATGTTACTAACGGTTTCATTCAGTTATTATTATTCTTACTTGTGTGATGAGTGATTTCGTTCCAGCTGGTTTTATTTCTTGTTTACTCACTATATTCTCTATCTTACCAACCAACATGACTTTTTTTCTCCCTTCATTACTATATTATAAGTTAATTCTATGTTGATTGAAAAGAAAAACAGCTATCTTATTCATTGGTTGATATAAGTGTTGTCAATTTTGATGTGGATGGTAATTTATTGAAATATTATTGATGCACAAATGGATTTGGATTGAGTTAGATATAATGAAGCATGTATTTTTCTTGTATAATTTGTTGATGTTTTATTTTTCATTTTTATGTCCGCTTGAGCAGCCCAGATGGAATAGTGACTCTTTGCAAGGACCTGGAACTGGAGTACACTGATGTCAGGATTCTGATGCTTGCTTGGTATGTCTTTTGCTGTGAAATATTATTGGCTTTGCATTTTGTTCTGATTTTGTTTTTAAGCTGATCTTATAATCTTGATGTTTGCATATCTCAGGAAATTGAAAGCTGTCAAGCTGGGCTACTTCACTCAGGTACAACATAACATTGACTGATGTTTGTATGATCTTAATGTAGTCATGTGCTGAACTTTTTTTTTTTTTTTCGGAGGGGGGTTCTGTTAGAATGACTAGTTTTTATAAGTAATGGTAACTGGCCCAATGTTTTACAGGAGGAGTGGGAAACAGGTCTGAAAACACTGCAGGTCAATAACATAAGCAAACTGAAAAAAGCTATTTCAGAACTGGAGAAAGAGGTATGTCCATTCTTCTGGAGTTCTGGTGTAGTTAGTGGAATCATGTTGAATATTATTATTTATGTTGTATCATGCTTCTGATATTTTTTGCTTCCTAAAAACTGACAATTGAGTGATGTTACTTTGTTTTTTGTATCCTGAAAAGGTGAGGGCACCACCA
The DNA here is from genome assembly GCA_030449835.1 of Clausena lansium. Lineage (NCBI taxonomy): Eukaryota > Viridiplantae > Streptophyta > Magnoliopsida > Sapindales > Rutaceae > Clausena > Clausena lansium. The sequence goes on from JASUUF010000257.1 coordinate 8,815,833, forward strand.
AACTTTGCGGACTTCTATTCTTTTGCATTTCGCTACCACTTAACAGGTGAGCTTACAATAGTCAATATTGTGGTTTAACTATATGGAACCATTTTTGTTTGATGAAGAGTTCTTTCTGACAGTAAACTATCTTTTGAATATGCCCTCACATTGTTTTAACTGCTGCAGAAGAGAAGCAAAAGAACATAGACATTGAGACTATCTGTGAATTACTAAATCTTGTTTTGGGACCCCAATTCCGACGTCAAGTTGATCTATTGATTGATTATCTAAAGGTAAGTAGCCAATATGCCATTCTATCTCACATTTCTCTATTGAAACTGTTACTCTTTACTGATTACCGATGGGTTTGTCGATAAGGATACACAGTGTCTTTTGTATACTTCTCAACAATATGTTTGATTATGATTGGATTTGATTTCGTTAGGTTCAAAGTAACTACAAGGTGATAAACCTGGACCAGTGGCTGGGTATTTTTCGATTTTGCAATGAGGTAAGCTGATTACTTTTTGCTTTTTGTTTGTCCCTTTTTTCTTTTGGAACGTTTCAATTTAGTTCACAGGTTGATTGGGAACATTATTTGGCCTTGAACATTATTTCGATTCTGCAATGAGTCATTTGATTTTTGTCCGCTGCAGATAAGCTTTCCAGATCTTGAAAACTATGACGAAACACTAGCTTGGCCCTTGATCCTCGACAATTTTGTTGATTGGTTGAGAGAGAACCATAGATAGTTTTGGCGCCTGTTTTTGCGTTATGGCTAGCCACTTTATTGCAGCATGCTTAGTTCCAGAAGGTAACGGTTTCGTGCAATATTTCATTATTTCAGTGTGAAAGAGAGAGAGAGAGAGAGAAGTATTCTTAATGGTTCTTTTAATTGGTATGCCTCTGCAGAATCCCTAACCCTGGTGTGTACTGCTATTTAACAAAATGTATACGGGACAATAAAGCTGGAATTTTTGCTCATTCAATGCAAAACTGCACGAAGACCCTTGGAAATTCTTTTCACCGGCTTTTTATCTGAACAACTGTTATTATTTTTATTTTTTCAAGTTTACCGTATTATTAATTCACTGGTTTAACACAAATTTGAAAGTCAATTGCTTCGCATAACGTAGAGAATCAATATTTAAAAAGGCTAAATATCTATTCTGACTTTTAAGTCTCTTTTTATTATTTTACTCACTTCGCGGTCTTTTTTTTTTTTTTTAAAATAATATTTCCCAGTAATCATATTATCCAACGCCAATTAGAAAAATAGTTGAGATGCTTTCGAAAAAAAAGAAAAAAAAAAAAGAAATGTTGTCAAGATTGATGAAAACTTAATTAGTTTTGTTGTTTCGTTCAAATTATATCCCATCCCATGAGGGCCACAACTTCAGGAATTTTCATTTTCCCCTTACTAAGATTTGAATCACACTCTAATTGCCAACTTTGACATTATTTTTGAGATTTTGGATAGAATTTATGGCACATAGAGTTCCTTCAAATAAAGAAATGTTGAATTATATATTATGATATAATACAAAAAATGGTGGATTCTATTATATTTTATTTTGTTGTATGTAATATATAGGGCCACTGAAAGCTGATATATTTTACAATCATCACGCATTATTAAAATTTTTTAATCTATTATGATTTACTAATCTTTTTAATTAGAATGACAAATACTCTTCTTAGTAGGTTAAAGAAAATTAACAATTTATTATATATATTACTGATCAATTTATTATAAATAAAAAGTTCATCATTTCTATTAGAGTTGATAAATTTAATATAAATATATACGGTGCTATAAAAAATATTTTCACAGTCAGCAATCATTCTCGCAAATATTTGGCTTTTTTGAAGATTCAATTTCAGACTTGTTACTCCATAAATTTCGACAGGAAATAAGTAAAACTAGACCCTGAAAAAATGGTTACCAAGTGATCAATCACCAAGTAAATTTCTAGCCATGAATTCTTCAACTCCACAAACTGGTTGAACACATCCAATTCTATTTTGTTTTTCACCACCTTTATTAACAATATTTCTCACTCAGTTTTCAACTTTCAAATTATCATTAATCCAGCAAAATAACACCATATATATTCGGAAGAAATTCAAGTTATTACAGAAGATTCATAAAGAGTGAAAAAAAATAAAAGTTAAAAAAGAAATGGCAGGGCCAGATCAAGCAGCACAGCATTCAACAGAGGTTCTTCACCAGCGCAAAAGCCTGGGACAATGTCCAATGAAAATGGCCTTAACTGGTGTTGCTTTCGCTGGCATTATTGGCTACTTTGTTTTGTACTCCAAGAAAAAACCTGAAGCTTCTGCTCTTGACGTTGCCAAGGTCACAGCTGGTGTTGCTCATCCTGATAACACCCGCCCCCGCAATTAGATTATTTACATTCTTATCCCTGCAGCAGGATCATGCATTAACTAACTTTGCATTATTATTATTATTATTTTTGTTTGGTTTTACTACCTGCCATTGTTATGATTCTGAATGGTTTGTATTTGTTTTGTTGTTTATTGTATTGGTCCATGATTTTGAAGAAATAAGACAGCACTGTTTGTTTGTTTTATTATTGTAAATCAGCTTTAGTTTAAGAGAGACAGTATTGTTGATGCAAATTTTAGCTCAACATACAGTGACTACTTTTTTATTTTGGATATTCTTCTACGTTAAGCTTTATGGTCCGTTCCTCCTTGAGATGTGGGTTCTAGATCACTTGCATTGGTGCGGTCAAAGATTATGCAAAAGTAAAAGTAAATTGTCAAAGGGTGCTAAGGTGATAACCCTCTGGAAGTTAACATTTTGTACTCAATTTCTGAAGATAAAAAGAGTCTAGAGGGAGAGGGATAGCATTTTGCATTCATCTTATGTTCTATCTTCAAATGTGGGAGGCTTGACCTTTATTATATAGGTAATTTAAAACATGAGGTGGAGGAGTATTGTCGATTTTATGCAATATAATGTCAGTGTGCAAGTGTACACACAATAAGTAATATAGTAGTAAGTATAGAGATCGTCTCCACAGGGATTGATGTTATCAGTTCTGCCACAACAATTTATTCAGTGCAATATTTAATAATTTAATGAAAGTAAATTAAAATAAAGTGGGTTGGAATTAAAATAAAATTAAATAACTAACAAACTAAGAACTAAAATAAATTAGACGTCAACACAAAGAAGTAATCAATGGCTATTGAGTAGTTAGGAATCTAAACTCACTTAATGACTATTGACTTGTTTAAACAATTTACGTCCAGCTACTACAGCATTGACTACAGCATTAGGCAAATTCCTAATGTATCCTCATCTTTCGCTAGTTGGATTCTTATATCTATATGCAACCTAACTGTGACTAGTTGTTAAGCCAACATCTAAATATAGCATTATACGCTCTTGGATCTATTAACCCTATAAGGTGAATCCCTATGTCTAGTTCTTCATAAATTATAGATTAAACACGGCTCCACCAAATTGATAATAAATCAATTAAGAAAAAAATTCAATCTACAATCATATATTGCTTTGATTCTTTCCACTAAGCCGTCCCTGTTGAGGATCAAACCTAGCTTGTATCCTTAAATGGGTAGTCAGCCGAAATATAGAATTAAGTAAACACAACCAAAACAAAATGTTGCAGTAGGCGCTGAAGCAAAAATATTGTAAGTCAAATCATCTTTAAGATCATTTATAACCCAACTACATTACAATTAGTTCATACTCAATAAAGAAATAAAAATCATAAACGGTTCAACCATTGAATTAAACATCCAGAAAAATAAAATAAGAAATAAAAGAATCTATGAGCAAAAGTTGATTTCCAAGGAGTTGCTCTTGATTAGGTTGCAATCAGCCATTTTTTTCTCTATACTCCACTATTGCAGCCCCTTAAATTCTTCTTCTTTCTTGCTTTTCTTTATTACGATCTGTTGTGTATGTGATGGCTCTCTCCTCCTTTGTAAAAACACACTCCCTTTTATATCTTCAACTAAGGGTTTTCCAAAAAGGTAAGGAAATCTCTATGTATCCTTAGAGCTCTAGGAAAAGATATTTTAATATTATTAGGATTCTAGAAATGTATATTATTATATTTTCCTAATCAAGGAAGATCTTTTCTTTTAGATTAATGAATGCCACGTCTGCCCTATATTGTCCATCAAATAATAATCAACCGTAGAGAAATTAGTTGTTGAACCCACATAAAATCGTATTTGTCCAGTTTTTGCGTGCTACAGGATCTGCTGCAGCAGTCATTGCTGTAGCAACTTCTGCCTTGTTGTAGCATTATTTCTGCTCCAGATTGCTTTATCTTTTCTACACATCAGCTCTTTTTCATTATCTGAGACTCTGTTCTTGCAGCAACCATCTCCATAAAATAACCTTTTTGGTCACCTGCAAAAATGCACTTAATAAGAGCATATAATGATGTAAAATATATAAAATTATTAAAACTAAACTTAAATAAATACTTATGCAAAATATAACTAAAAATAGAATAAAAATATATCGTTAACTCTCTAAGTAATATTAATCTAAGCCTAAAAGTGCTATGATAACTCTCATTTCATAGAGTTATCAAGGAGCTATCATGACATGTAGCATTGTTATTGTGACAAGTGTCCACGATCCCCCATGCATAAAGACACTTACCAACATGTGTCAAGACTTGTTCATGACAAGTTTTCTTTGAACACTTGCCATGATTTTTTTAGCTAAGAGCGCTCTTATGTTGGTTCCTCATAGAGAGGACTGGTTTTGCGGCATGTTGCCTATTTCCGTAGAATCTTACTCTTAAAAAATTAGAATTTTTCTCTAAGCACCTAATTCATTCTTATAGAGTCGCCTCTTTAACACTTTGTCGAAGACTTACCCTTTGAGTATTTTACTTAGAAATGGACTCAATTCTTTATTTGTAGAAAATGGACCTAAGGTCATTCTTTGTAGAGAACAATCCTAGGTCATTCTCTTGTAAGAAATGAGCCTAAGTCACTCTTTTTCGAAGCTTATTTTTCGCGCTTTATCGAAAACTCACCCTTTGAGCATTTTATTTAAAAATTATTAGAGAATGAACTAGGACATTCTTTGTAGAACTACGCCTTTGGTGTTTTATTGAAAACTCGACATTTAGGGATTTCATTTAGAAATATTAGAGAATGGACCTAAGTCATTCTTTGTAGTATCACGCCTTTAGCATTTTGTTGAAAACTTACCTTTTGGATGTTTCATTTCAAAATATTAGAAAATGAATATAAGTCTTTTTTTATAGAGAATGGATCTAGATCATTCTTTGTAGGATCATGCCTTTAGTGTTTAGTCAAAAACTCATTGTTTGGATATTTCATTTAAAAATATTAGAGAATACTCTTAAGTCTTTCGTTACAGAGAATGGACTTTAACCATTCGTTATTAAACCTATTTTCATGTAGGCTTTTTGACTTATTCAAATTTCGGTATAACAAGTGTATTGCTATATATTGCTCATTTCTTATTTCGAGAATCAAGAATCCAGATTTTTAGTTTGAAAGTTATATAAAAACCTGAGGGTTCGAACCCTCATTATGGTGCTTCTTCGACCATAAACAAGAGTCATGCTATGATATTAGTTACTAAATTAGTAAATTGGTGCTAACATAAATTGTCTTCAACTCACAATCTTCAACTCACAACTTCCTTATATTCAATTTCAGAGGTATAGGTAGCTAAGCGCCAAAAATGCCCAAATAGCTCCGTGCTTTTGTCTGTTACGTTTATATTATATTCAATACAATCTTCTAGACCTGTGATTGTCACTTTCATTTTGGACTTTTGTGTTAACTTCTGATTGCCGACATGGAGGAATCTTTGACAAATCCAAAACGATCTTGATCTAAATTGAGAAACAGACTGGCCTACGAGAGGCCCACAATTTGGCTTTTAGTACAGTACTGGTAAAAAAGTTTGGCATTCGAATAAGGGCACAAATTTTCTGTAGCAAGTCTAAAGAAAATCCCTCCAAGTTTATGAACAAATCCAGCCATGAGTATCTATAAAATCAGAGCTTATTGTGCCATCAACGTCCTCACAGATAGATATACCCATATAGGCATATTCTTCTTTCTTATAAAAATCAATAAACGCTGATATCTTCTTATAGGCCCTTTGGCCTTCGCCCCTTCTGCACATTCAAGCAGCATGGGTACCCCAAAAACAAGTTAAAAAAAGGAAAAAAAACTTGACACTCCCCGACCATATTGCTCATTGGTTGTGCCATATTTCAAATCTCTGCTGCATTTCCTAAACTTTTAACCCCAGAGGTACCACCTTCATTACTTCCTATTAGCCCTCCAGAAGCCTCACCTCCATCATGGCCAATCCCACCACCATTTGCTGCACCACCAATGCCAGCTTACCAGCCGCCACCAGCTGCTGCTGCTCCACCACCAGTGCCAGCTTATCCGCAGCCATCTGCACCAACAATGCCATATCCTATGCCTCCATCCCCAACTCCAGTTCCCCCTTCCAGTGCAGCCATCAAAGGAGGATACTGACCTTCATGGCTAGCAGAAAAAGGCCCTCCCTCAGCAATTCCTACACAGTATTTCACACAGGTGTTCTATTCTTTTGTTACTCTAGACTCCTCTACTTACCAACTCTCTATCAAACAAGCTGATGATGAATGAATGATAAACTTTACAGCCACTCTCCACTGCAAAACCCCACCAGCAAAAGCCTTTTTATCCATTGGAGGAGGCAATTTTAGCCCTGATACCTTCTCTAACATGGCTAGTAACCCTGATAATCGTGCAAACTTCATCATATCCACCATTGGGATAGCGCGAAAATATAATTTCGATGGCCTTGACCTTGTTTGGGAATTTCGTAACAGTCAAGAGGATATGTCAAACTTGGCATTGCTCTTCAAAAAGTGGCAGATAGCTCTTAAATATTAGTCTGGACACTGTGGCAAGCCGCGTCTTCTTTTATCCGCTGCAGTTTACTTCTCTGCAGGCTTTTTCTTATCAGATAAGCCACGACGTTAACCTGGTGATGCTATTAAAAACTATGTTGATTTTGTGAATCCAATATGTTTTGATTATCATGGAAACTGGGACACTTCAGTTACTGGTGAGCATGCTTTGCTGTTTGATACTGCCACCAATGTCAGCTCAAGCCATGGCATTGAATCCTGGAAAATGGCTGGAGTGCCACCAGAGAAGATTGTGATGGGGCTGCCACTTTATGGCAGAACCTGGAAATTGAGGGACCCTAATAAGAATGGCATTGGTGCGGCTGCTGTTGGAGTTGGCCCTGGAACTAATGGAATCATGACATACAGTGAAATTGTTGATTTCAATTCGGCTAATGGTGCTTATGCTGTGTATGATGATGTTACTGTGTCTACATATTCCTATAAAGGAAGTGATTGGATTTGCTATGATGGACAAATTTCACTTGCTAACAAGATTGAGTATGCTAAAACTAACGGATCAGGATCCGGTGCTCAGCGTTGCGTATTGAGCACAGGATCCAACGGTTAGCAATTGCTTGGACCCACATGGCAGCAATTACTGACAGTTGGATCTGGTACTCAGCACGCAAAACTGAGCACCGGATCCGGTTCCAAAACGAATGGCCTCGGTGGATACTTTTTGTGGACACTTGGCTATGACAAGAACTGGACCCTCTCAAAAATTGGTATGTTTTATATGGTATCATTTCATTTTTGAATAACAGGAAAAGCGTAAGCTAGCTAGTAGATAAGGGTTTCGTTAAACAGTAATATTAAGTTGTAACAGGTCACCTTATTACATGCAGGACTGATATATATATATATATATATAATGGTATTAAGTTCAGCTTGTCCGAAAAAAACTTTAGAGTTCAGACAATAATATTAAGATCTAATATGTCGTCTCACAAGCAAAGACTAAACCAAATAATAACATCAAAATCCAAGCTCAAACTGAAACTAAAACTAGTTGGTAGATAAGGGTTAAACAAAAGTAATAAATTCTAACAGGATTTTAAACATGGAAACTCTTGTTGTAGCAATAGTGTTAGTTCTTTTTTATGTTACTTGGACTAACTCAATGTATAAGTTTCTTTGACAGCTTCAAGTACATGGGATAATCAAAGCTAACTTTATTGGAAGATTTATGCTAATAATCATGAATTAACGATCTTGTTGACTCTTGAGTATTGGCATATCTGTTTATGTTTCGTACTTTCATTTTGAGACATTATTTTCCCCATCATTTGGAGGACATATATACGTGGTATGAAGCAATCTTGTGAAAAATGGATATGTAATAAAAAATTTCATTTGAAGCTAGTTTCTGCATTTTATTTGTATCTCATTTTATTAAATTTTATTTGTAACAGCTTAAAAGTCCTAGCTATTAAATGCAGTACCTCGACCTCAATGAACGATTATAATTAGTGTGATATTGTGTTGTTTTTCGGGTAGTACAAAGATTTGATTCAATTAAGTCTGGGGAGCCCTCCCCAGTACGGCAGTACATATATAAATTGCATGATATAGGGGGATTTTTATTGAATAAAAATGAAGACAAAAGAAACTCTTTTTTAAAGGAGACATGATAAGCATTAGCTATCAATAAAACTTGCATTCCTCCAATGTTAGCGAGGACAAGAAACAATAGAACAAACTAGTCACGCCCATGCATGTTAAAGCAAACGAAGCTCCCAAAAACTTTCTGCCAACCAAAGCAATTTAATTAATCCCCAATCAGACATATACAACAAATCTTCAAGCTTATTAACAATGAAGCTCTATCTCAGTTATTGCGAATCCATGCCCGGGAATCTGCAAAAAATATAATGAAAATATGAGTTTTTATGTGCAAACTTAACCTTTTCCTTTCTAATAAATAACATAACTTATAATGGAAAATTTGACTACCTTGGGTTGAAATTTTCCATTCATTGTCATAACTCAAGGCCCAAAAGAAATACCCTCGAAGCCCAAGGGCTTGAGCAAACCCAATCTTGATTGTCGCTGAAATTTCATCATCATACCCAATCCATGTAGAGCCCGCAAAAGAATATGTGGACACACTTTCCACGTCATACACCACAGTGGCACCATTCATCCTATTAAATTCCTCCACTTGCACAAAAGGCATAAACCCTTTATCTCCTGGGCCCACGTCAACTGCCGGTGATCCAATCTCATGTGAATTTGGGTCCCTGAGTTTCCATGACCTCCCATAGAGCGGCAACCCCATAACCAATTTGCTTCTGGGCACCCCGGCCCTGAGCCAAGACTTGAGCCCATAACTGGTGCTCAAGTTAGTCCTGGGGTCGTATAATGCGGCGTGGGCCCCCGTTGTCCTGTTATCCCAACTTCCATGATAATCGAAACACATTGCATTAATCCAATCCAAATTCCGATCAATTGATCCCACCGGATACTTTCTGTAGACGTCGTCTACGAAAAAGTCGACGGAGAAGTACACGGCGGCAGTAAACAACAGAAGAGGTTGACACGTGGCCTTGGCTTCCCTCTCGAGGGCGAGCCGCCATTCATCCAACAAGAGGCCCAAGTCGTGCATCTCTTTTGGGTTTTGAGGGAACTCCCAATCAAGGTCCAGCCCATCAAACCCAAATTTACGTGCAACCTCAATGGATGAGTGTATGAAAGCTTTACGTGGTCTGGGTTGAGAAGCCATGCCTACAAAGATTGAAGCATCAGCACCAGCACCGCCGATGGAGAAAAGTGCCTTCACCTGCGGGTTTTTGTGATGGAGGGTGGTGGTGAAGTTGGAGAGTTGAACGGCCGTAGAATTGTCGATGTTGAATTTGTATGTGACATTATTTGGCATGAGGAAAGCATAGTAAATGTGTGTGAACAAATTTGTGTTTATGGCTGACGGAGGAAAATTCTCAGCCCATGAAGGCCAATAAGCTGCTTTCACGGCCGGAGGTGACGCCGTAATAGGTCCGGTTGCAGCGATGGTTATCAAGCAAACAAGTAACGGCCAACCATAGTTGACAGATGCCATCGATCTCTATCACAAATATAATTAATGAGCTAGCTAGGCTTGCATGTGTATGGGTTTATATATCTATCAGGCAAAATTAAAATGTATTTTTTCATCACGCATGGTTTTGGATGTTTTTGTTTATCGGAAGCACATGGGGTTTAGATTCTTGAGCCCAATAAAATCAATGTTCCAAGTGTTATATAATTCGGCAATTTGGTTCATTTGTCCTTTTGAATGATAGAAGATAACTACATGTTGTCTTGATGACTAGTTTAATTAAGTTGATTAGTATGCAAGTGCTTTTTAAGTTATCTAGAAATCCGCTTATGGTGACCCATTCAAAAAGCGATTTCGGAAAAAATCAAAGGTTAGGAACTTTGTCCAATGCTATTGGCCTAATTAAGCTTAGGCATCGTCAGTGAATTAATTTATTCTAGCATATAAAATTTGGTAACCGATTGGGAAAGATTGTAGCATTAGTTTTTTTTGTTTATTATTTTAACAAAGTTGTTCTCTCCGTAATGAACAAATTCAAGCTATTTATCATTATAATAATTACAAAGTTCAGGATAAGTCATAAAATTGTCCAAGTAATTGACATCAATCGCGTGAATCACAAGGGAAAAAACAAGAGTGATTCAAAGACAACTAGTTATCAGTACATGCATTTTACATCTAACTTTACTTTGTGGGCTATTCATTTGTCTTTCTCTCATTGATGAATTCTTGTAAAAGTGAAGTAACACGTGGAATTCAGAAGCCACACTAGCTAATTTCACTCAAAGTTGCATTAAAATTTTTGTAACATCAAATAATTTACTAAAATCTCATCTGGGTTCTAACTGGGAAAGTTGAGGATCATTGAATGAATAAATTTCTTGCCGCGATGTGAAGCTGGTTTCTGCATTTTCATCTCCCTTTACTGAAAATGCAGGCCTTTTTGGAGCAGCAACGGCCATTGAATCATTTTTCAGCATGGATGAAACTTCTAACATTGATGGCCTATCTTCAGGATTTTCTTCTACACATAACAAAGCCACTTGCATACACTTCAGGAGCTTACACGTTGAAGATGAGTCATCAAGTGATAGATCAATAAATTCCTTGCCTTTGCTGTCTTTCCATTGCTCAAATGCCTGCATTTAAGCAAATGCGTGAATGTAACTAATTGTACTTTCTTAAAAGTCATATCCGTTAATTATATATTCTTGTCAAAAATCAAATCAAAAACTAAAAAGAGAGAAGAGAAAGACTTACATATTCAAGAAGATTCAAATTTTCATTTGTGCCATAATAACGTGTGTTCCTCTTGCCACTTATGATCTGCAGAAGCAGAACTCCAAAGCTGTAAACATCATATTTCATGGAGTATATTCCTTTTTTAACATATTCAGGAGGAACATAGCCACTGCATATGCATATATCAATAAGATTTTGTAAGTATTTGAAAAAGGAAAATGAAAGAAAGACAGAGATACTAAATTTGATTGCTTACTATGTTCCAACAATCCTGCCTGTGTTAGCTTCATCTACATCTTTTCTGAAAAGTCTAGCCATTCCGAAATCTGAAATCTTGGGGTTCAATTCATTGTCCAATAAAATGTTGCTAGCTTTTAAATCTCTGTGAATGATTGTGAAATTAGAGTACTCCTGAAGATAAAGAAGCCCTTGAGTAACCCCTTCAATGATGTTCACTCTCTTTTGCCAATCCAAAACATATCGTCTAATCGGATCTGAAAACATAACATTGACCAATGATCATCAATTACAATTCATAAAAACTGCAGATAAACGTAGGAGTTAAGCAAATGGCAGAATCCCAAGATATAGGTACTAACCAAAGAGATAGAGATCCAAGCTTTTGTTGGGCAAGTACTCGTATATCAGCATATTTTCATCTCTCTCAGTGCAATATCCCAAAACCCTAAGTAGATTTACATGTTGAAGTCTTGCAGTAAGAGAAACCTCATTTTTGAACTCCTCAAGTCCTTGAGTAGATGTTGCTGATAATCTCTTCACTGCAATTTCCTGGCCTCCTGGCAATTTACCCTGCAAAAATGGATTCCATTCGGTTACCATTTTCTCTTCCAAGCTGCAAATAAACTCAATGTTTACCACTCATACACATATATAAAATTCTATGGAAAGCCGTATGTGTGGCTATACTTCTATATTTTACCTTGTAAACAGGGCCAAATCCACCCTCTCCAAGCTTGTTTGCACTGGAAAAATTACTTGTAGCCGCCTTGATGTTGGAAAAACTGAATACTTGTACACTAGGAGCATCACTGTCAAAATCTTCGGCAGCTGGTGTACTAGTTCCAGGAGTAGATAAGTTTCTTCTGCCTAGAATTATCATCCCTGAAATGGAAATGAAGCAATTCACTATAAGGAGTAACACAAATGAAAAAAAAATGTCATTACATCCCTCAAGAGTTCATAGAAATTACCTTTTGACTTGATTGCAGTTCTTCGGAAGTAACATATCAGGGAGGTTATTAGGATAAGAACCAAAGCAATTGGAAGCAAAATTATTAGCAGTAACCTCTGTTTGTCTTTATCATTATTTTCTTCTGATTGAGCTGCCAATATAGAACGTAGGTTTCGTTATGAATAAAATTCTATGGCCAACATTTGCAGACATTTAGGCAAAAAGTTCTGGTAAAATTCCTATATTATTTGTGTAATTACATACCAGCTCGAGAAAGTGCCCAATTGTCATCATTTGAGAGTTGAAAAGCCTTGTAACCAAGTAAATTCTTCTCCTTGGCATAAGAAATCTTTGCTTTAATAGTCTCCACTCCATCAAAATTGATCCAATTTGCTCCACTGGTGAATAAGTTTACTGCATAAGAAGCATTGTAAACTGGAACAGCTCCATAACCATAATTCTGAATATATGCTCTGATGAATTTGTAGCCCATTGAACCATCAATGGTTATTCCAGGGCCTGAAGCCCTGGCGCCTACGTCATTGTCATTGGTGTTCACTAATGTCCATGCATAGCCATGAAATGGCAAACCAAGAACCAATTTGTTTGCAGGGAACCCTCTTCTTAACCATTCTCTTATGCCGAAATCAGTACTAATATTGCTTGTAGGATTGTATAAAGCAGCATGGATGCCTGTAACATTTTCCCTGGAAGGCATATGATAGTCATATGCCACTAAATGTGCCCAATTCAAGTTCTTCTTCATTGATTCAATAGGAAAACTCACAGTTTCATGAGTTGGTGAATAACGAACGGCCATTGACAATGTCAACTGTGGCTGATCACTTGCAGAAGCTCTCCATTCATCTAAAAAAATTCCCAGATTATTAAAGTCTGTACTATTAGGCCAGAGCCAGAACAAGTCTATGCCGTGAAATCCATAAAGTCTTGCAGTTCTTATTGAAGATTCAATAAAAGACTTCCTGTGAGAAGAATCGTCAACCATTGAAGATAAAACTGAAGGGTTAATATTTTTGTTGCCCAAAATGGATTGATATGTAGAATTCTGTCCATTCCAGATTGACAGAAGAGTCTTGATTGATGGGTTTTTCCGCCTAACGTTATCGGTGAAGCTTGAGAAGTATTGCTGATTGGCAGAGGAGATGGAAAGCTGGTAGGTGGAAGAATCAACTTCAGCAAAAGCACATATAAGGTGAGTAAACAAAGCAGAATTTATGTCAGACATCGGAAACTCACGGCCAGCTAGCCAGTAACCAGCTTTGATCCAGGTTTGTGCATCGGAAAACTCTAACTGAAAAGAAGAAAGAAAGATGAAGAACAGGAGACGGATACTCTTCGTTGCCATGAGAGAAACATGAGAGAAAGGTTGTAGTTGATACCTGGTACCAAATGTTAAGGTACAGTGTGTCACGCCACATGCTTGCTTAGTGATTTGCTTCAAAACTTTCACACGTGGAGCTACTATTTACCGTAGATTCTACTAGAAAAAGGTCATAAACTGACAAGAGCTAAGGCAAAAAATAAATCTTCTATGGTTGGAAAATAGGAGCTTGCTACCTTACCGTTGCTGTAAGGTGCAGCTCACTCACAACCCGGCTGGTTACACTTGAGGCCCACAATCGGTTATTATTCATGTGAGGGCTACACTTTACAGTCTGGAAAATAATAGATGTTGATATTTATGTCAATTTAGCTAACTTGAATAGAAAACCAAGAAAATTCAATTTTGCATGTTACATCTAACCTGTATGATGGACACCTGTTATATCAATATTTTGCTCTTCCTTTTCTTCTACGTTCTAGTTATACGTGTTTGAATTCTGCTGGCCATATAGAATGGTGCTAGAAGGGCGAGAGCCACCGTTAACCCCCCACACCCAAAACAAGTGCCATTCTAGCTTTAAAAAAATAAAAAAAAATAATAAATAATTACTAACCAAACGCGCCATGAAGTATTGGCCAAACTACTCCTCAAACTCAATACAAGCAAAAACGAAGTTTTGAGGTTGTTGACTAAATGTCAAACACAAGAAAAAAGACAAGCAACTGTAGTGGCCATTTTCTTCGCCACTTTCAGATCCAGCAAGCAAGAGTCCGTCACTATTTTGTTTGTAATTTTCTTCCCTCTCTCGACAGCAACACACGACAGCCACGACAACGCAGTCATCGCCCCAAGATATTATTTCATACATTTGTTCTTTGATTTACAGTACATGATACATTTAGATTTTATTTTTTAATTTAATTTGTTGGATTAAATTTATGTTGGAGAAAAATACTGTAAAAATGTATGATAACTTATTGTTAAGTGAGTATTTTAGTATGGTCTTGGCTAATTTATTTTACTGGAAGTGGTGGATCTGGAAGTTTTGGCTTGTGTTTGGCGTTTGAAGGCGTTGAAACAAAAATTTACTTGTATTTGAGTTTGCTTGTCTCTAGTATTATTTGTTGGAAGCGTTTTAATTTTACTTGGGTCGCAATTATTTATTAATTATTTATTTTTTTAGCTGAAACGCGCAAGTGAATGAGGATGCAAAATGGCCGTTTCTCTCGCCATTCTCACGCTGTTCTCGCCGAGAAACATTTTCGTATGTGTTTAGACGTAAACAACATTTTAAATAAGTACTGGCTTAAAAAGTTATCGACCTCTATGAGTTGCACCTCTTTTTAAAGTCATCGTTTAAAGAGATGGGAAAAAAAAAAAAAAGTCTAAACAGTTATTGACTTTTGATAACTTTCATAATAGAAGTGGGTTTTCTTAAGTTACGTATGCTCTAACTTATAATCTAATTAAAAAATATATAATATAAGTAGCAAGAAAAGTAGGTTAGGTGAGCGAATTTGTAGTTTTTACATTGATTTACTTGTGCCATAAGTTACAATAAATATAGCTTAACAAGACCGATATAAATACCTAGTTGATAAGGGGCACCATGAAGAAGTATTCAATAACCAGCAGCAAAGAAGAAGATGAAGAAGAAAAGTTCATTTTTTAAAGAAAAAAGATGAAATATAATTTTTTTTGACATTTAATTAGGTTAGAATAACCATTTAATGTTTAAAGATAAAATAATTATTTTATTGTTGTTATATTAAATTCTATGACGACGTTAAGACTACAGTAGAAAAATTATATATTTTGTAAACTTAGACTGAACGGTGGATAGTTTCTCTTTCATTTAATAAATACACATAATCGGCTAAGTGTCTTTGCATTTGTTTATGTCCTAAACCTTTACCAACAACAACACACTCTTTGAATTTTTCAAAAGCTGGCAATGAGATTTTTTAATTAATTTTTAAAAAAGTGGAGGAAAGAAAAATGTCAAAATTAATTTTTTTAACTCCTTACTTCCTTAAATTTGAACTTAGGTGTAGCTAAATAAAACTATCAAATACCAATTTGCCAAGATTTGAAAACAAAAGCTTCTAGTGATAATTTATCATCATTATTTTCATTAGCATACTTTTCATGACAAGAATTGAAATTTATACTATTGTGTTACAAAAAATAAAAATAAAATTAGTTCAACTGAAATTTGTAAATTATATAGGTCTTGATTGACATCAATTTACTTGATAAAAAGCAAATAAATTGCAATTAAATATCTGTATCAAGTACATCAGCATCTAATAATATTTTCATCACCAATACAGCAGGGGGGAAAAAAATTCCTAAAAAGCTAGATTACTACAAATTGTACTCTGAAAAAGCTTCATTGCACGTTGAGCACTAGTTGCTGCTTTTGTAGATTCAAAGTGTAGATATACAAATCCAGCGCGGTTTCTGCAGGGTAGATTAGTTAGAGTTGTTAGATCTTGAGCATAGATGACCTACCAAGAAATGTGTGTGTGTATCGAATGTGTATTCTCATATCAACACAAGACAGGTTGTGTGGAACAGTTTGCAGCTAAAATGCATCTTTAATAACCATGTTTAAGCTGTCACCTCAATTGAGAGCTAAAAGTCATCGTCTTGTTCTCTTCTTCACCAAAGAAACGATAGGATTATTAACATTAAATCTAGAGGAATGAACCAAAAATAATCAATTTTCCCAGCAAACAAGATGGTTTCATTTAGATTGTTTAGGTGTTCAGTTGGACAATAAATATTTCTTTACAGGATTCTATAAAATCCATATATGAAAGACTGTAACAAAGCCTTATTCAAGGTTTTCAACATACTGTTTCATTTCAATTTTCATCTACCTTTAATTGTTTGCACAGTTGTTCTCATTCACCCATCATCACTATTATTCAAAGTATCTCTGGTAATTGATTGTGGTTCTGCCCACTTAACCACATGAGTCTCTATTTTGTCATGTTTACTTTTCCCTTCAAATCTGTAAATTAATCCTAACTATCAAATTCAAGTGTCATCTTGAAACCCTTTCTACATAGAAATGTAAGCTTGTGGCCATTCAAACAGTGATTTCAAACAACATTTAATAGAACAAATAAATGAATGATGAGTCATGCAGAAGCATGCTAAACTACAATCAACATTTATCATATGCTTCACATACCAGTACCAGAACATTTAAAAAACATGCCTCTACCATGTCTACCACCTGGATTATAATTTCCCCTTCTAGCATTGCCTCTCATTTGTGCATAATAAGCATGCATCATACCAGTATTGCTATAGTTAGGAAAATTGGCAATGTTACCAGTTTGCTTCTCATTTTGGCTTTGCTCAAGTCTAGTCTCATGTGTGAGAAGTAAAGCATAAGCATCATCATAGTAAGTTTGCTTGCAGTAATGAAAGTAGCTATGTCTAGATAACCAGCTCCTAGACCATTTAAGATTTGCTGTAACAGATCCTTCTCAGATATTGGACTGCCAGCACAAGCCAATTTATCTGCTATCATTTTCATTTTTAAGCAGTAGTCTTCTATACTCAAAGATTCTTTTCTCAAGACATTCATCTCATATCTAAGTTGAAGAACCCTAGCTTCAGATTGTACACCAAACTTTTTCTGCACAGTTCTCCAAACATCAAATGAAGTATTACAAGGAAGTACAAGACTTAGTATACCTTCACTGATAGAGCTCAGTAACCAGCTTAGAAGCATTTGATCTTGAGATCTCCAAGTAGTATACTCAGGATTCTCAACTTGTTGTGTAGATCCAGAAGCTACTCCAGCATAGTTTGGTGCTGCAATGAGATGATTTGGAGCTGTTTTCTGTCCATTGATAAAACCTTCAAGTCGATTCCCTCTTATAGAGGCAAGAACAAGGTTACGCCAGATCATGTAATTAGATCGATCTGACTTGATCGGAGTGATAAAAGAAAATGTTGTTTGTGATGCCTGATTTGTAGTAATTGTACTGGAATTGGTATTAAGATTGCTTGAGCTAGCCATTTTGGCTCTGATACCATGAAACGAATATGAAATCTTCTGAAAGTTGAAAGTTGCTGCTTGGCAGCTGAGAAAATTTGAGAGAAATTAATTCAGTAATGAAGTTTTTATTATTTCTTACTTGAAATAAACTGAATACAAAGTCATTATTATTTATACTGATCTAAAACATGTAAATAATGAATCTGGAATTAGTTAAATCTAAGCACACGCAGCAGAGCATGCATAACAGAATTCTGCTGAGCTGTCATTGACAATATTAACCTTTGACTGGTGTTGACCTGGCAATACTGCTACCGTTGACTTACTCTCCTTCTTTACCTCAGCAAGTTTGTTCTTCTTATTAACCTCAGCAACACGAGCTATCTTCACACACGGCCCATATTTGGAACATTCTTTTTCCACATCCCCTTGTATATCCAGATCAAAATCTGGGTCCATCTACATCACAAAACTGAAATAAATACTTCACTCAGAAAAGCGGTAAACAAGGCAAGAAAGTTACTAACCTCAGTAGCAGAATAAAACACGTTCTTAAGAGTAAGTGGAGTTGTACTGGACTCTCAGGTTGCCCGACAAGAGATAAGCTAACAGCTTGATGATTTACAGCCGAACCATCAATCGTTGGTACTCTAAGGGAGCCCGCGATACTGTAAATTATAGTTTAATTAAAATTATGACTGTGTAAAGTAAACTAATAAAAGATGAAGCTAGTCCCATAAACAAACCTTGTAGATATACCGGTGCAATCCAGCTTCTGCATAAGCAATGCTCTCGATTGAGCATTTAAAGCCTGCATTGAAAGATATTATACGTCAGCCACAGACAAAATCTATGAAAATTCAAGTTTCTCCAAGATAGAATGCAATCATACAAAAAAAAACATACATCACCCTTGATATAATTTTAAAAGTGATGATATTATAAAACCATCATTCAGACGCCACCATGCATGAAAAAATTGGACAATGTTTAGCAGGCAAAGAGACGATAAAGGTCGCAAACTTTTAGTACAAACATAAAAATTAATCAGGATTTCAACGACGAACATCTCACAGAAGTCCTCTCACATGCTCCATTTTACAAACTCCACAGAAAGGTCACCTTAAAAATTAAGCATAGAAAAAAAAAAAAACCTTTATTCATTCCGAGACATGCTTCCCACTGACTCTGAGCGCATATAGGGGATTTGAGAGAGAAAGTTACCATTTCGTAAAACACGAAAGGAAATATTATAACACATGAAAATAACAGAGGAAAATTTGTTGACAACAGAAAGAAAAAAGACCTTTCAGTTCTTTTGAGGGGTTTCGCTCGTATTGCGGCAACGATCCTGGCGATGACGACGACAATGGAGGCTGAACAACTAATGGCAGAGACGGGACGCACAGCAGCTCTGCATCTCTAGAGGTATGATCACCAGTTCTTGCGGTGGAGCACCACACGCAGAAATCGACTGTGGACCTGGAGTCGCGCAAACGCAAGAGTCCAGGCTATAAGATGGGTAAAGTCAAAACAAAGTCAACAAAGCTGTCGCCATTAAAATTTAAAATTTTAATTTTTGATTATTTATTTCATTAGGGGAGATTAGAAGCCAACAAATTTTAAGAAAAACTCCTTATCCTTAATAACTTCCACGTAATAATTCTCACATTCGATTCCAATTTCATGGCCAATTCTCTTCGTTCATCAACTAGCTCCTTATCCTTAATAATTTTGGTGAAAGAATACAGAATTTAGGAATTTGAGATGATAAAGTGGATAAAGTAATCGGTTGGAAATGGTTGCCCATCTTTCTTAATTTTTGGTTATTTTCAAATTCCGCCATGGTGCCGGGACTTCATGCCCCCCATTGTACTAGAAGTCTATGATTGTGATTTGAGAAATTTACGCGAGTAGTCCAATAACTTTGGGATTTTTTTAAAATTAATCATCTTTTTTTAAAAAAATTATATCTAGTTAAATATATAATGTCTAGACCAAAATATCCTTAAATCTATTAGCCTCCGCGTCGGCCACCGTCCAAGGCCGGATCATTTTGTGTTTAAAATTAACCATCCTAACATCATTTTGTTTTTAAAATTAATCATCCTTACTTTCTCTATTATGTCTACAATCTAGTTAAATATAATTTTTAGACCAAAATACCCTCAAACCTATCAATAAATTGCCAAACAAATAACACTCTCAACAAAAAATCAAACCTCACTATTCTTAACAAATCACTAAAACTCACCACCTTCTACTAATTATCACCAAATTCATAAAACAAATGTAGTTTTACATAATGAAGATAAAATCATCAATTGAAAAGCAAGAAGTTAAGGCTAATGTTTCTTTTAACACAATGTGGATTTTTCGAGTGTGATTATTTGAAATTTATATGGGTATTTTGAGAAAAAATGAACTAAGAGAGAAAACCAAGAAAAGCGTGTCAGGCTTATGTGCAACGGGTGCCTATCGCTCTTTTTTACAGGTTTGTTTTTTAACAATCTAATCATTTTTTTTATTCTTTCTTTAATTATTTAGGTTTAATGGAGCTAGTTGTTCTTTAATGTATTTTAATGGATCGTAGGAGAAATTAGTAGATGGTCGTTTTGAATACATGAATGACAAAAATATAGTTTTTTTTTTTTCCAGAAAGACTGTACATTGGATCAATTTCTTGCAAAAGTGTATGAGGTTTTACAAATAAATCCAAATAATTATAGCATCACAGTGAAGACAAGTTTGAGGTTGAGTTGAACAACTCAACCCACATTTTTATTACCTATGGACATACTTGATGATGAAATGGTGAGGGTTGTGTGGTGCATCCCAATTTTTGTTACCACATCCGCTAAAATTCCGAATCAAGAGCATGTGATGCGGCAAACTTAAACTTCGTACAGAGCAAGTATCTCCACCTTGGATATTTAAGAAGAGGTGTTACTAGTAATGATATTAGTGCAGCAACATTACTCTCCAATATGTTACAACGATGATCCCATTGATGAGAATGATATTACACTAGCGGATGTTGAAGAAAATGTGTTACACTGACACCATCACTGCAACAATATTACTCTTTGTTTCATTAAAATGATGATCTCATTAATAACATGGATAATACACAAGCAGATATTATTAATGCGGAAACGTATCATAGTCCTACTAATAATGTGGATGATAGCCTTCTTGATTTTCTCCTTTTATATTTATATTTAAAAAATAAAAGGTATCCTCTAGGTTTTAGATATGTAGGTTCAGCCTTTTTGGTTCTAGACATGAATATGATCGGGTTGAGAAAACTAATGTCGGGTTTTGTATATTATTATTATCCGATGCGGGTTGAACCCAACCTAAATCATTTGGATTCATCCAAGTCCGGATTATTTTGCCATTCCTAGTTGAAGGTGATACACGATGTGCTCATAATTTATAAATGATTTTAATGTTTCTCTAACTTAAATTATGCCTTTTTATCATTCTATTATTTTAGTTTTTATCATTTTTTTATATATTTTGTTATTATAGGTATACTTTGGGAATAAATAAATAATACATTGGAGAATATGGGGCACATTTGCTTAAAAGAATGAGATTGAAAGAAAATTGAAGAGAAGCGGCAGTAAAAAATTAGAAGAAGCCAAGGGAAGACAAGAAGCAGCTGCACCAGAATTGAGGAGAAGCTGCGGAGAAGAAGATTTAGTCCCTGTCCAACGGCTGAGTTTTTAGTTCTTTCTCTTAATTACTTTGGTTGAACGTTCCCAATTAATTTTATGGATTTTTTTTATATTCTCATGAACTAAATCTATTTTGATAGGGCTACGGTGTAGCCTAACCACAAGATATAATTCCATAAATTTGTATTATTTTTATTT